>JAQMRL010000007.1:4462831-5062831 GCA_035578175.1 Catonia carolina
GTATGTGTTAGTAGTGTTATTTGTTTGTGTTTTTTTATTAATTAAACGTGACGTTCAAAAAGAGGTATATCTTTATCTTTACGTTTATTTATGTAGTACATAAATACTTATTAGAAGTGTCAAAGACACTAGTCAGAATTATCTCCTCTGAGAGTAATGAATTTCACCATACAGCCAGACCCTGTGGTGAATGAAGAGCAGGTGTCATTTACAGGGTGGAAAGTGAGTGCTTTTTCGGTGGGCCTGGCATGCTGATAAGCATACTTTTTCAATTCACTAAGGAAGGCATTAGTAAACCACCTCACTCCTCGTTTTTACTTAGTAAAACCTCTAGAGGTTCAAACCAGCCTTTCGGCTGTTGACCTAAACAACAACATATAACCTATATGTAATTACTGTTAATAACAGTAATTAACAATAACAGTAATTTAGAAATATTAATAATATTTTCTCACATAACGCAGAATGTTAAAACATTAACACTTTTCTGCCTTTAATAATAATTTATTTAAAAAGCACTCTCTTAAGATTGTTTTGGCCGCTTCTCTGCTAAGACGATTTTCCGCCTAAGACGCTAATTTGTGTTGGACCCGTGAAAATAGTATTAAGCGGATTATACTGTAGTACTTATTAACACTTGCAACTGGTACATCATGGTTTATTTTATTTTCCAGTAGTTCTTCGTCATCGTCATCATCATCATTCTGCAGAGTCATGTTTACGATTTCCGTGTCTGATTACCGTATTAACAAATTTAAAAAATAATCGTGCCATAGGAAATCATCGTTGCTACATAAAAACAAACTTTTTTATTTTGGATAGTTCGGATTACTGAAGGCTTCGGATTAAAGAGGTTCGGATTAGCAAGATTTTACTGTACAACAATTTTACTTACAATAATGAGAATTATACAGATTTAATATTAAATTAAATCTTATGTTAAATATTTCTCTGTCAGTAGTAACAACTGATATTGCTTTTATGTTCATTTCATCATTTATTTGGTATCCTTTAGTAGCCTACGTTGAAATTGAACAGATTAAAGTCAATATATTGGAGATTATCATTCAAAATGATTGAACTGGCCATACAGGTAACAATGAAGTATTATTTCTAACAAAGAATTTGTTTGCCGTCTACTAATCTGATGTTACAGGCATTAAAACAATGGAATATCAATTTAGTAATGATTATTACAATAATGGTTTATAATAATAGTTTATTACAATATTGTTTTGGATTAAAATACAGATTTTAGGAATTTTAGAATAGTTTGCTATTAAATCCAAGAGTATTACCAGTCTCGTTTACCTTGGAGATTTACAAAGTATTTCCTAAATTTTCTGCTTACAATTTCAGCAAAACTTGCTCGTTTGTTTGTTGCACCTAATGTAGTAGCGTCATTAAAACTATTACATTAAAATGTATTTTCAAATAGATAGCCAAAACGAACACAAACAAAGTTATGTAGTGTAGATAGTGAGTCACTAGAATGCCTTTTGCGTATTGATGGGCGTTGAGGAAGGAAAGAGAAATCTGACAATGCAACCTCAACAGTCAGACACTATATTTTATTATCGTGCAATTGCACCGTTTGTTAACCACATGTTGCCTTTCAATTAATATACTTCGTTTTGACCGACACTTTTTTCCATTTAAACCCCATTTCCTTTAAAATTTTTCTTAACGTACAAAGTTTCCAACAAAACTTTAGTTTCAAATCCTGTAATAACATTTCACATGTCGATCGATATCACTTTCTTATTGATATAACCGTTTCCTTTTTTTACCAGGTTTAAAAAAAGCTGTTGATAAAGAATTATCTTCTTCACTGTCTTTAACTTCCTTCTTTGTATTTCGAATTGTGAAAGGAAAAATATATCAGCAGTTAGCCGCCCGCTCACTCACGGCTTTTGTTAACCCTTAGAAGCCGGGTAGCCCATTTATGGTTGTTAGATGACGAGTATGTAAGTATTGTGCACTTCCAAGCACCGTGTAGTTGCGGAGTGAAGGGTACGGGTGAGGTATATTGAATGAGTGACGCATGCTGGGAAAACGATTGTTGTATTACTCTGATACAAAACATTTGTTTTCAAACTTTCCATATTTAACACATTTGTTTGTATTTATTACATTTATTTATTTGCATATTTTGATATAAATTGGTAAGTTAAATATTATGAATCCGACCAAGTTAATAACCCGTTAGGTATTTGTTGAATTAATGCGCCGGATGATAAGAATATTTTTTTAGTTTAGTTAGTACACGCTACCACTACAAATGCAGCAGCAGTGAAACACTACTAACACTCATTCATTTTCCCACTACTATAACAACGCACTGCATTCCTTCCAACTACACGGAGCTGGGACTCAAGCAATACTCAACAGTTTGTGTAATAGTGAAGGTCAATGTGTGCGCACACCAGTAAACATTATAGTTAAATAATAGCTGAATGTATGAGGAAAAAGTAAGCTGTTTAGAAACACATTCAGGTTAGTGAAAAATTTTCTATTGATTTGTGAATGTTGGGATACCACTCAGTTCCGGTTCTTTTTGAAGAAAACCGTGTAAAGGCCGTATCTCATTTAAAAATAGAGTTATAACTGCATTTGAAAGCTTGAATGGTAAAGGTAGGTAAATTGTTTAATGTTGCTATTATAGCAAAACCAGTTGAATTGAATATGACCTGTAAAAGGGAATAAACGCTCCGAAATTCGTAGAACGCCTATTTCCAGACATTTTTCACAATGGAACTAAAATGTTCTAATATTATCTTTTATAATATTTTTTTTTATATTAACGTATTCACAAAATTTCAGGCTTTCACATAATTAATAAAATTTATGTCATATAAATAACTGTAGGAATGGGTCAATGGCATCAGCTCAAAGAGAGATATTGTTTCGGCCTGCATATTACCACAGAATCCATATACACTTGACTCTTACATACGCTTGAATAGTCGTATAGTGTAGTAAGCGAAGGCGTTTGATATATAAAATTTTTTCCAGACATATTTCTATAATACCAGACTAAAAAAAATTAAAAAAGTATTTATTGCCAAATTTTGACAAAAACGCGCGACTTAACATAAATTACAACAAATTTTTCGTAAATTCGCTGTAACTGGCGTAAAAAACGGAGTTTCATGTTTGGTTTTTTTGAAACATCTCTCGAAGTTTTCTTAATGTCTCATAAAAATTTCAATATTTTTGGATAAAAGATAAAAGCCAAGTCTATAGCTGTGATCTCGGAATTAGTTTTCGAAGAGTTAGTATTCTAAAACCTATCAGTCCCAGAAGGGTTTTAAGAGGCACAGAAAGGAATTTTTGTTTAGCTTCAACTTTACAGCATTTTATTACATTGCATATTAGATTTCGTTCAGCACTGTGAACAGTTCGACCGGGTTTTCGAGAAACCGACGTTTCCGTTTACGGTAACAAACAGTTATAATCGAACAGTTAACCTTCAAAAGGTTCTGCGATGTACTGTATGTCCTCTAAGTATAGTTTACGTTGTTGTGGTGGCGAACTGATACCAAAGGAGTCGCACATGCGCACTGATGCATTCTCCCTTTACTCCTCGTTAAAACCAAAGGCAAACTCGTGACTCGAGTAACTATATATCACATGCTTGAACACTATTCTCTACAAATTCAGTTGATACATTTAAACGTCTATGGAAAATTCTCCATTTGTTAGCAAGAATTCCAAACGAACATCTTCTGGTCCTAGTTAACCTGTAATTGAATACTCGTTTTTCCACACCCAACGCCCAAACTGCGTATGGACGCATCAAATGTTTTTAGCCCAAACGCTTCATCTTCCACTAATACAGAAACCCAAACCAAAATTGATTTTTTTAAACTATTTTTTAGCCCAACCCAAACCTCAATTTGGCTTAAAAATACGGAAAATTTCTTTCACGCTAAACTAGGCTCTGTAGATAAAAATGCTCTAAATAAAAGTTGTAGATATTTTAATTTCCTATAGATGTGATTATAGACTTTTGTCGTAAAATGCATGCTAAGGCTGAAATCGTAAAAAAATTCATTTTTTTCGCGTTTTCGAGAGAAAAAAACAGAAAACCGCTAATTACCGCTAAACTAAGCGTTATAAAACAAATGTTTGAAATAAAAGTTGTCAGATTTTAAATTCTCTACAACTTTTATTAGTACATTTTTGCGCTAAAATGCATATTAAAGCCGCAATCTTAAAAATCAATTTCTTTACGTGAAAACAGCCTCTCCAAGAAGTTACTCGATGAGAAACCACCTCGCCAGCCAACAAAGTTATCTGCGGAAGTTCTCGAAGATTTGAAAAATCGTTTGACTCGATCACCTAAAAAATCGCTTAGAAGATTATCATCGCAAGCTGGGCTAACATTGACTGCTGTTTTCAGAGCTACGAGAAAGTTACATTTGCATCCTTATCGCGTTGGCGTAACTCATGAACTGAAAGCTACAGACCATCAGAAACGATTACAATATTGTCGGTGGTTTCGATCCTTGGTTGAAGAAAATGGTATTCAATTGTTGGATCATTTTTATTTTAGTGATGAGGCTTGGTTACATTTAGATGGCTATGTGAATAGTCAGAACTGTAGAATATGGAGTGTAACAAATCCTCATGCTTTCCCTGAAAAAGCATTGCATTCACGTAAAATTGGTGTGAAATTTCCCGCCGCCGTATAATAGGGCCGTTATTTTTTGACAGTACTGCAGACAGTGTAGTTTATAGTGATTTAATCCAACATCTCATTTCATTGTTGAATTTGGACGACCGAAATTGTTGGTTTCAACAGGACAACGCTACATGTCATACTGCAAATGAAATGCTAGCAATGCTACGGGAATTTTTTAATCACCGCTTAGTATCGAAAGATTTGTGGCCTCCGAGATCCCCAGATCTTACACCAGCAGACTTTTTCGTATGGGGTTCTTTAAAAGGTGAAGTTTACAAAAACAACCCTCGTACGATCGATGAATTAAAAACTAACATTACAAGAGCGATTTCAAGCATTGGTGAACAGACTTTAAGGAAAGTTGCTGCAAATGTCATTAAGCGAATTCGTATCTGTATTGAAGTTGCAGGAAATCACTTCGAACATCTACTGTAAACATAAAAGGTTAAATTCATTGCAATTTGCTATTCATTTGTAAAAAAATAATTTAGATTAATTAATAATTTTTAAATTACGGAAAATAAAAATATGCCGTAGATTGTGGCTTTTAACATAGGGTTGCGTTCTTAATAAAACACCCTGTATAACAGGCACGCTTAAAACATTCCCCTGGATTCTGTTGGATAGAAAGAAAGAAATAACGGTGTAAACGAAAAAATATCAAAAATTTTAGAAAAATGGAATTTTCAGAAACACTTGAAATAAATTTTTAACGGTTCCATGTACCTAAAATTTCGCGGGACAAATAATATACGCCTCCATTTTTTCTATTACGTTTATAAGTGCATTTACAATAAATTTTATGAATATTAAAAAAAAGAAAATGTGTTTTGAAATAGTAGTGTACACCCAGTTTTCCGCCCTTCCACCTACTCTGTTTTTCTTCTGCCTTTCAAGGATAAGGCGTCTCTGCCTGCTCCGAACCTCTCAAATATCTCCATCTCTTTCTCGGGCGTCCTCGTTCTCTTCTGCCCTCCAGCTTATAGCCCAGTGTCTGCTTAGGTATCCTGTCCTCCCTCATTCTGTTCACATACTCTAACCACTGCATTCTGTTCCGAGATACCTTGTCGTTTATAGAGAAGATGTTGAGTTCTTTCGTTATTTCGGTATTCCTGTAACGATCTTCTCCACTACATTATACGTATGTCGAAGAAATTTCATTTCAGATGCTTGCAATCTACTCTCCTCTCGCTTTGATAGCACCCAAGTTTCACTCCCATAGAGTAGGGTAGGCAATGCTATTGTTTTATAAAATCTCACCCTCGTGTTTTCGCTGGAGCTATTTTTTAAGGTGTGGTGGATAGTTCTGCGTCTTTGCTGAAATTGGTGCATCTTATCGTAAGCACCTGTATCTTGCTGGTGTGTAATGTTGCAACCTAGATACTGAAAGTAGGATATCTGTTCCAAAATATTATTATCTATAATAATTTTGCTTCTGACTGGCTCCTTACCCCTACATGTCATTACCTTTGTCTTTCGTCGAAACTGTCAACTTATATTTTTTGCAGAATTTATTTAGCATGAAGAGTGCTCTCTGCAGGTCATCCTCATTCTCCTTTAGCACTATCAGGTCATCGGCAAATAATAGGCAGTTTACCAAAATAATCAAATAATAGGCAGCTCAATCTCTTCTTTCTACAGACAAATAGTACATTAGCAAGATAAAGTAGTGTAAGTGTTTCGCACCAGATTTTTAAAAAATAATTTTTAACTCATAAAGTACATTCAATGTAAATAGTAATATAAAAACGTATCAGTACATCTGTTTCAAAAGTAAACAAGCTCAATTTTAATATTGTTTCTTTTAGAGAATAATAAAATATGGAATTTACAAAACGAAAATATGAAATATCCTTTAATATCGTTCTTTGAGAACTGTTTGTTATTAGTTATTCATTTCTAAACCAAATGAATCGGATTTCACACAGAATTTTGCATAAAAAGTCTAGAGAAAGTACTGTTAGATTTAATATCATATCCGAAATTACTTTTGACTTAAATATCCTTCTCATTTCTGCTTGACTATCGACGTTCTCAACCAGAGAACATGAAGAATAATAATAGGTCTAATAAGTTTTAATTACGAAAAGGTTTTTTACAAAATGAATACCAAACACTCAAAACATGTTTTGTCATATTAATAAAAATTTGGTGTGAAATACTCACATGACTTTCTCTTGCTAGTATAAATAATGAACCCAATAATCTATGTTTATTCATAAGTAAAAAATCTGGTGTGAAACACTCACACAACTTTCTCTTGCCAATGCAAATAATGAACAATATAATCTAAAATTAAAAATAAAACATTAGAAATAAATAAAAAAATTAATCTCAAAAACATAACCTAATTTTAATCATGAGTGAATGATGCAAAATGAAAATCAACCTTAGTTCGGCGTAATAATACGGAAAATCACTTTTTGGCGCTAATGTACGCTCTTTAGAAAAATGATAAAATAAAAGTTGTAGATCTTTTAATTTCCTATAAGTTTTATTATATACACGTTTGTCGTAAAATGCATTCTAAGGCTGTCATCTTAAAAAATCCATTTCTTTACACATTTTCGTGAAGAAAAACAGAAAAACGCTAATTACCGCTAAACTAAGCGTTATACAAAAAAATGTTTAAAATAAAGGTTGTAGGATTTTAAATTCTTTACTACTTTTATTATATACATTTTTGCGTTAAAATGCATATTAAGGCCGCAATCTTAAAAAAACTTTTTTTCTACGATAGCACAGCCTCCCAAAGGCTTTCAGCAGACACGGCGCCTACCAGAGCATAAAAAATTTAGTAAATGGGGCGATTTAAAAAAAAAACACAAAAAAGAAAAAAATTATAGGTCCGAATAAACTACAAGTCCGGTTGACCGATATTGATGAAAATGTTTGTGTTGCGTCCTCTAGTACCTACTACCTAACTTAAGTTTCAAGTTACAACTTCGAACGGTGTTCCGTTCTTGAGATATTTTGTTCACAACACACACACACACACACCACACACACACACAGCAATCACTAAAAACGTGTTTTTGGGGGTTCGGGGGGTTTGTAAACGTGTATATCCGGTAAAAACTAGATTAAAAAAATCTACATGAAAACAATACTTTCCTTCCTATATTTATTCATAATATAGGCAAGAGAAAGTAAAATAATTGTTGTTTAGTTCATCAGCCAAAAGGCTGATTTGAACCTCTAGAGCAGTAATTCTCAATGGCGTCATACTAACGTGCCGCGAGATTAGCTCGGTGTGCCGCGAAACTTCTGAGACTTTGTGATATTTGTTATAAACGAGAATTAAAATAATTTCATTCAATATTTATTTAAAAAAAAGAAGAAGTAAATATTATTGAAAAATTTAAAACTTCTTTTATAGGGGATTTATTGGATTGCGCCTTACAATAAAAATTTAGTTAGAGTTATTAATGAAAAACTTGAACTGGTCGCTTCTTACATGAAAGTTTAATTTTTGGTGGAATTGACACGCATTTCCTGTTCATCTGAGAGTAATCTCTCATGCTTCTTGTTTTTACTTTCTCTTGCCTATATGAATATATAGGAAGGAAAGTATTGTTTTCATGTCGATTTTTCGAAATCGAGTTTTCACCGGATCTATACGTTTTCAGACCCCCTGAATCCAAAAAACATGTTTTTAGCGATTGGTCTGTGTGTGTGTCTGTGTGTGTGTGTGTGTGTGTGTGTGTGTGTGTGTGTATACAAAATATCTCAAGAACGGAACGTCATACGAATTTGAAACTTGAAACTTAAGTTACATACCCTTACCAAACCCGACACGAACATTTTCATCAAAATCGGTCCACCGGAAGTAGTAGTTTATTCGTGTAATTTTTCACTTTTTTGTGATTTTCTCAAAAACTGGTCCTACGATTTTTTTAAAAATCGCCTGGTTTACTAAATTTTTTATTCTCTACAAGATAGGATAGGCGTCATGTGTGCTGAAATTCTTGGTGAGGCTGTTTTCACGTAAAAACATTTTCTTTTTAAGATTGCGGCTTTAATATGCATTTTAGCGCAAAACGTTATATAATAAAAGATGTAGAGAATTTAAAAACCTACAACTTTTATTTCAAACATTATTTTGTAAAACGCTTAGTTTAGCAGTAATTAGCGATTTTCTGATTTTTTCTCACGAAAACGTGTGAAAAATTGATTTTTTTAAGATTTCGGCCTTAGTATGCATTTTATGACAAAAGTGTATATAATAGAATTGATAAAAAATTAAACGATCTACAACTTTTATTTAAAGCATTTTTCTCTACAGAGCCTAGTTTAGCGTGAAAAAGTGATTTTCCGTATTTTTAAGCCAAACTGAGTTTGATTTTCATTTTGCGTCTTTCACTCATGATTAAAATAAGGTTATGTTTATTGAGGTTAGTTTTTTGTTTATTTCTAATGTTTTATTACTAATATTAGGTTTATTGTTAATTAGGTCTATTTATATTGGCAAGAGAAAGTTGTGTGAGTGTTTCACACCAGATTTTTTACTTTCTCTTGCCTATATGAATATATAGGGGGAAAGTATTGTTTTCATGTCAATTTTTCGAAATCGAGTTTTCACCGGATCTATACGTTTTCAGACCCCCTGAACCCAAAAAACATGTTTTTAGCGATTGGTCTATGTGTGTGTCTGTGAGTGTGTCTGTGTGTGTCTGTGTGTGTGTGTGTGTGTGTGTGTGTGTGTGTGTGTGTGTGTGTATACAAAATATCTCAAGAACGGAACATCGTACGAACTTGAAACTTGAAACTTAAGTTACATACCACTACCGAACCCGACACGAACATTTTCATCAAAATCGGTCAACCGGAAGTAGTAATTCGTGTAATTTTTCACTTTTTTGCGATTTTCTCAAAAACTGGTCCTACGATTTATTTTAAAATCGCCTGGTTTACTCATTATTTTATTCTCTACAAGATAGGGTAGGCGTCATGTTTGCTGAAATTCTTGGTGAGGCTGTTTTTACGTTAAAAAAGTGTTTTTTTTTTAAGATTACGGCTTAAATATGTATTATAGCGCAAAAATTTATATAATAAAAAATGTAGAGAATTTAAAATTCTTCAACTTTTATTTTAAACATTTTTTTGTATAACGCTTAGTTTAGCGGTAATTAGCGATTTTCTGGTTTTTCTCACGAAAACGTGTGAAAAATCGATTTTTTAAAGATTTCGGCCTTAGTATTCATTTTATGACAAAAGTGTTTATAATCAAATTTATAGAAAAATAAAAGATCTACAACTTTTATTTAGAGAATGTTTCTCTACAGAGCCTAGTTTGGCGTGAAAGAGTGATTTTCCGTATTTTAAAGCCAAACTGAGTTCGATTTTCATTTTGCATCTTTCACTCATGATTAAAATTAGGTTATGTTATTAAAGTTAGTTTTTTGTTTATTTCTAATGTTTTATTAATGATGTTAGGTTTATTGTTAATTATTATGCATTGGCAAGAGAAAGTTGTATGAGTGTTTCACACCAGATTTTTATGTTTGGTTATGTTAAAATGCACAGCTTGCATAAAGAAGTAGGTGGTTAAAAAATGTAACAAGTTATTAACTGCTTCCATTGTTATTACTGGATACTCTTTCTGTCAAAATCGTACGTTAGTGTGCCGGAGGAACTCTGTTCATAGGAAAGTGTGCTGTGACCAAAAAGAGGTTGAGAACTATTGCTCTAGAGACTAAGTAAAGCGAAGAGTGAGGTAGTTTACAAGAGCCTTCCTCACTGAGTGGAAAAGTATGCTATCAGCATGCCGGGCCCTCTGAAAAGCATCTACTATCCAACCTACAAATGACGCCTTCGCTTCATTTACCACAGGGTCTGGCTGTAGCCTATAATGAAATTCATAACTCTAAGAGAAGATAACTCTGACTAGTGTATTTTACGCCTCTACCTCTTCTGTTCTTAAATGGGTCAGTCATATAATTGGCTGAATTTGTGATAATAATACAGAACTATTTTTTGTAACCCTGGAACTAGTAGATCGAGTGCAAATAATTAAACCCTCCTCCTGCCTCTTATGGGCAAAAACAATGTTATTGGTAAACAATATATTCTGAAAATCATAACCGAATTTCAAACATGAGTGAATGACAATTAATAAAAATCAACCTTTGTAGAACTTAAAAATACGGAAAATCACTAATTGATGCTAAAGTAAGCTTTATAAACATTTGAAATAAAAGTTGTAGTTTTTTAATTTCCTATAATTTTAATTATATACGTTTTTGTTGTAAAATGGATAATAATTCCGTAATCTTAAAAACTCCCATTTTTTACTGATTTTTATTGAGCAAAATACAAAAAATTACTAATTGACACTAAACTCTAAGCGATGTAGAAAAAAATGTGAGAACTGAAAGTACTTTAGTTTTAAGTTTCAACTCGTTACTACTTATTCGGTTTCTTTATATACTTTCTTTACATATAAACCAATCGCTAACAACAAGTTGTTTTGGTTTAGGGGGTCTAACTAAAAACGTGTATTTTCGGTGAAAACTCGATTTGGAAAAATCGACATGAAAACAATACTTTCCTTCCCTATATTTATATAGGACAAGAGGAAGTATAAAGTGAATCGCATAAATAAACGGGAAAATGAGGAGGATGTAGTAAAATGTTTTTGATATAGATAAATTAAGTATAAAGTAAAATTAATTCACAATGAACCAAGATGTCTGTTTACCTTCTGGGATGATTTAACCTTTAATATTATCATAGGTTGGTAAGGTAACGGGTGTTTCAAAAAGGACACGACCGTAAGATTAAGAAGCTAGCAGTAACGCGCAGTTTGATTTTATGCCTCCTTGTATGTCAGGCAGGAACACTAGTCAAAGATAACAGCTTATAAAAATTAAAATTTCGTTCTGGTGCACCAGTGCTTTCTAGTATCCATACATCTCTATTGTGTCAATAATGTCGTTTTCCAAACATGAAAACGTGTTTATTCTTGAGAATTATTTCGCTCATAAATCTTACGAACGGGTTTGAATAAACCTTTCCCAATTTTCTACTGTTCCAAATAAGTCGACAGTCTTGCTTTTGTTAAAAATATTTTGTGAGACAAATTGTAAATGATCGTAAAAGCACATCTCTCGGGGCGTGTATTAGGTTCTTTATTTTTTGAAAAATGTGTTGTGCAACACTCACACTTCCAACGACTTTCTCTTGCCAATGCAAATAATGAACAATATAACCTAACATAAGTAATTAAACATTAAAAATAAAAACAACTAACCTAAAAAAACATAACCTTTTTTTAATCATGAACAATAATCATGATGATGCACAATGAAAATCAACCTTAGTTTGGCGTAATAATACGGAAAATCACTCTTTGACGCTAAACTAGGCTTTGTAGAGAAAAATTCTGAAAGTAAAAGTTGTAGATCTTTTAATTTCTTATAAATTTGATCATGCACTTTTGTCATTAAATGCATACTAAGGCCGAAATCTTAAAAAATCCATTGTTATACAGATTTTCATGAAAAAAAATCACTAATTACCGCTACACTAAGCGTTATTCAAAGAAATGTTTGAAATAAAAGTTGTAGGTTTTTAAATTTTCCACAACTTTAATTGTATTACACTTTTTCCCTAAAATGCATAATAAGACAGTAATCTTAAAAAAAACAATTTTTTCTACGAAAGCACAGCCTCCCCAAGAATTTCGACAGACATGGAGCCTTTATCGTGAAGAGCATAAAAAATATAGTAAATGAGGCGTTTTTTTTTAAATCGTATAATAAAATAATTTTATAAATGTATTAGGCCTATATGCACTTTTGTCGTAAAATGCATACGAAGGCCGAAATGTAGTAATTTTTTTTATAGATTTTCATGAAAAAACCAGGTATCACTATTACCGCTGAACTAAGCGTTATACAAATAAATGTTTGAAATAAAAGTAGTAGATTTTTAATGGTCAATAACTTTTATGATATATACACTTTTGTGCTAAAATGCATTATAAGACCGCAATCTTAAAAACCATTTTTTTCTACGAGAGCACAGCCTCCCCAAAAATTTCGGCAGACATGGCGACTACTTCGTATCTTGTAGAGCGTAAAAAATGTAGTAAATGAGGTGATTTAAAAAAAATCGTAGGAGCCGTTTTTGAGGAAATCGCAAAAAAGTGAAAAATGACACGATAAACTACTACATCAGGTAGACCGATTTTTATGAAAATGTCTGTGTCAACCTAACTTAAGTTTCAAGTTTCAACTTTATAAAATGATGTTCCGTTTTTGAGATATTTTATTAACACACACACACACACACACACACACACACACACGCACACACACACACACACACATAGGCAAGATAAAGTAAAAATATATGAATGATATGGTTTATCGCAAAAAAGAATGTTGGTTTTATCAGAATAACGCAACTTGCCTAAATGACATGCTAGACATTTACAGGATTTGTTTGGCCATCGTTTAATATCGAAAGGATTGTAGCCTCCAAGATTCCTAGATGTTACACCTGCAGATGTTTTCTTGTTGGGAATTGAATAAGTGTTTTTTTAAATGCTTATCCACTTGACGAATTGAAGGCGAACATTGAACGTGAGATTTTTAACATTGATGATAAAACATTACGATACGTGACTTCAAATGTTATGGAACGTGTGCGAACCAAAATTCGGGTCACAGAATAATTTTTAATATCTATTATAGAGTTATTGATAGCAAATTTTACTGGTATTTGAATATTGTTGCATACAATAACAATTGTATAGGGCTACAAAAAATAGTTCTGTTTCTTATCATATGGTCAGCCAACTATACGACTGAAGCATTCAAGAACAGAAGAAGCAGAGGTGTAAAAAAAACTAGTCAGAGTTATCTCCTCCGAGAGTTATGAATTTCATAATTTGTAGCCAGACCCTGTGGTGAATGAAGTGAAGGTGTCATTTGTAGGGTGGAAAGTAGATGTTTTTCAGAGGGCATGGCATGCTGATAAGTATAGGCTACTTTTCCACTTAGTGAGGAAAGCAATCGTAAACCATTTTACTTCCCGTTTTACCTAGTATTGCCTCTAGAGGTTCAAACCAGCCTTTCGGCTGATGACCTAAACAACACGCAATAATAATAAATATTTCATTAAATTTTAGGTTCCCTGAACTAAAAAAAAACATGTTTTTAGCGATTGGTCTGTTGTGTGTGTGTGTGTGTGAACAAAACATCTCAAGACATAGCATACGAAGTTGAAACTTGCCACTTAAGATAGTTACCGCAAAGAGCCCGACACGAACATTTTCATCAAAATCGGTCAATCGGAAATAGTAGTTTACCGTACAATTTTTCACTTCTTTGCGATTTTCTCAAAAATAGCTCCTAGGATGTTTTTTCAAAAATTCGCCTTTTTCACTGTATTTTTATGCTCTAAAAGATAGGGTAAGCGCCATGTCTTTTGGAATTCTTGGGGTGCTTTCTTGGTAATTTTGTTTTTAAAGGTTGCGGCCTTTATTTGCATTTTAGATAAATTGTATATAATTATCGTTGAAAAAAATTAAAAAAAGGACTTATAATGTTTAGTTTTGCGTCAATTATCGATTTTCTGTATTTTACTCATCAAAATCGGTAAAAAATGGGATTTTAAAAGATTGCTGCCTAAGTATTCATTTTACTACAAAACGTAGGCTATAACATAAAAGTTATAGGAAATAAAAACATCTACAACTTTTATTTTAAGAATTTTTTTCTACAGAGCCTTATTAGCATCATATATAGTAATTTTCAGTATATAATATATACAGTTTATATTATATTATATTTATATTATATTTAAGAGATTGATTTTCGTTTTGCGTCATTATTAAAATTAGATTACGTTTTAATCCTTACATTGATTAAACATGGGTAATATTTTACTTTAATTACATTGGCAAGATAAAGTTGTGTGTGTTTCACACCAGATTTTTTTTGTACTACTTTCATGTCATCTAAAAATGGGTGTGTCCTTTTTGAAATATCCTACAGATGGTAGATGGATTGGATTAACTTTTCTTGCACCCTATATTTTCATTTGAAGTTTTAAGAAGCTTTTTTGTTTGAGTTTAACAGGTGAAATGTTTCACCAATTTTTTTTTGCTTTTTTTATCTACCTGTTTAATTGAAAGAAACAAAACTGCGGTCGTTAAAAAAAATTGCAGAGATTTCTATAAATTTTACTAGAAATCTCCTAAGTATTTTGGATGTAGTTGGTACTTTAAACAGGTTTAAGAGGGAGGGGACTCCGTATCCCTATATTACTCCATGTTAATTTTTGTACCTATTGTTCAAACCATAAATCATAAAGACTCAAGTTTCTTTTTAAATTAACCACCACTATTTTTTACATATTTTAATTAAGGAAATTTTCAATAAGTAACAAAATAAATTTTTCATTTTTGGACAAATAAGAAATCACTTTTTCCAGGACCTCTAAATAGTGAAAACAATTTTTTCTGTGTTGAATTTTGTTATTATTCAAATCTGCACACTTAAAATGTAAGTCTAAAATATGTACTAGTATTATCCTTTTCATGAAACGACGCGTCTCATTGCTGGTAGCTATTTTTAAAAACGTTTACTTTATACTTAAGGCAAAAACTATTAGTGATTTCAGTATCTACTCTTTAATAGGATCGAATGACGCTATTTTAGTTTCCAAATTTCGACTTTGATTTCTTGACTCCCGGTTTTGGGCCACTTCCGGTCGAAACTGGAACTTCAAACCCAATGATTTCTGTATCTACTCTTTAAAAGTAATCGATGACTTTATTTTTGTTTCTAAATTTCAACTTTTATTTCTTGACTTCCGGTTTTGGGCCACTTCCGGTCGAAACTGGAACTTCAAACCCAATGATTTCTGTATCTACTCTTTAAAAGTAATCGATGACTTTATTTTTGTTTCTAAATTTCAACTTTTATTTCTTGACTTCCGGTTTTTTGGGCCACTTCCGGTCGAAACTGGAACTTCAAATTCAATTCAGGCCCACTAACTTTTGTGTAGATAACGAATCTGAAAACCATTTGTTGCTATCTCTTGTAGTTTCTTCCTTTGATATAGTGACTACCAGTTTTGGGTCATTTCCGGTCAAAATCGGAACTTCAAACTCTATTTAGACTTACTATTTTTTTATGTAGATTACGAATCCGTTAACCATTTGTTGCTATCTCGTATGGTTTTTGACATCTGGCTGTGACGGACGGACGGACGAATGAAGGAAAATAATAGATAACAATTTTAAAAATTTCCACCAATTATTGATATATCAGAAAAATTTCACGGCTCTATCTTTTCTGGTAGCTGAGAAAAATATACATAAAGTTACAAAAATGACGTTTTGAGAAAAACGCGTTGAGAAAAAACACGAGTTATTACGAGTACAAACCATACAAGACAAGGTTACTTAGTGCCAAATCATAATGTCCAACACTGTATTATCTGGATTCTCGTCATTTTCAAATTGATCTGCCAGTCTCTTCCTTGACAGTGTTCTTTCTCCCCAACAATTTTTTCGTAATATCAACCAGCTTGATCACATTGGCGGATCCGTTCCAGATCCAACCATTTCATGACTAGTAGAGTTTTCTTGCCAGGATTGTAAACTATCTTCTCCAGAAGCTGTATTTTTTTAAAAAATATCCATCATTATACTCATACAGCCTCATAAATGCTAAACTGAAGAGTTAAAAACCGCACAAAAATTCTTTTCACCACAACTGTCCAGATAACGTTGTTCAGACTTTCAATTGGGTTTTTCGTTTTGCCCATCGTACACTTTTGCTACAGTTATGTTTGTAAATGGTCTCTAAATACAGGTTTTATTTCATACATAATTACAGAAGGTAAAAATGGAAAAACTGAAAAAAATTACAAAATATTTTTCGTTTCTACAGTTGTGGTGAATTTCATTGATAACAGATTTTTTAAAATATATTTCAAATATTTCTAGATGTCGTAGAATCATAAATTAAACAGAATTTTAAAACGGAAATTCAAATTATAATTTGAAAACACAAAAAACAAAAACAATGTTTTTTTTAATTTTTTCAGAACGGAATTCTCTTAAGAAAATAATACGTTAAAAAATCAGAGTTGATTAAAAATTCCATCCGCTTGTGACGAGCATAACATTAAAATAAATAAATTAAAAATCCAATTTAAATCGAAATTTAAATTATGCAATTTTCTTGCAGAAGAACCTTAATTATAACTGAAATAATTAGAGACATTAATAATGTATAATTCTGGTATTAATTTTGAGGCATACAAATGTGGACGGGTTGAGGTACGAGTGGAATAGACTATGTGTACAACGGGTGGAAAATCTCATTGTGCAGGAGAAATTGTATTTGTAGCTTTGTCCCCGTCGACGCCTGCATTGCTTATAGCAATCGCTATACCGGCACAGTTTGACACTAAGCCCAGAAGATGGGGACTTGAATATTCATCGATATGCAAATTTGAAGAACGGGTGGGAAAAGAGGGACTTAATGTGAGAGAAAGAAAATGAAGGAGAAAGAGAGAGAGAGAGGTAGGGTACGAGATCAAAATATGTAGAAAGAGAGGAAACAAGAACGGGGAAGGAGAAAGACAACCGATATGAAATGTCCCGTAACCTATCTACAATTCGCTTGTAATTTGTTATAAAAATAAAAACGCTCACTTTATTTCGTTTCTAATTAGCAAATTTTGAAACGGGTTTTTATTCCCCCCCCCCCCCCCCCAATAACATTTAACGTCCATTTCATTTTTCAATGAATTTGTCGTACAAATTATTGAAATCATGAACAAAAAATCAATACCATTATTTGTGTTTTAACAAATTCATATAATATTTTTAAAAAAATATTTCTTTCTTGAATAATCAACAAACGGTATAAAGGTAAAGTTTCCTGATTTTGAAGATGACTAGCAATCGTTACTAGGAACACGGTAACAACAAAAGAAAAAATCAGGTGTGAAACACTCACACAACTTTCTCTTGCCAATGAAAATAATTTAAACAATATAACCTAACATTAGTAATAAAACATTAAAAATAAACAAAAAACTAACCTCAAAAAACATAACCTTATTTTAATCATGAGTGAAAGACGCAAAATGAAAATCAAACTCAGTTTGGCTTAAAAATACGGAAAATCACTCTTTCACGCCAAACTAGGCTCTGTAGAGAAACATTCTCTAAATAAAAGTTGTAGATCTTTTATTTTTCTATAAATTTGATTATAAACACTTTTGTCATAAAATGAATACTAAGGCCGAAATCTTTAAAAAATCGATTTTTCACACGTTTTCGTGAGAAAAAACAGAAAATCGCTAATTACCGCTAAACTAAGCGTTATACAAAAAAATGTTTAAAATAAAAGTTGAAGAATTTTAAATTCTCTACATTTTTTATTATATAAATGTTTGCGCTATAATACATATTTAAGCCGTAATCTTAAAAAAAACACTTTTTTAACGTAAAAACAGCCTCACCAAGAATTTCAGCAAACATGGCGCCTACCCTATCTTGTAGAGCATAAAAAATTGAGTAAATGAGGCGATTTTTAAAAAAATCGTAGGACCAGTTTTTGAGAAAATCGCAAAAAAGTGAAAAATTACACGAATAAACTACTACTTCCGGTTGACCGATTTTGATGAAAATGTTCGTGTCGGGTCCATTAGTTGTATGTAACTTAAGTTTCAAGTTTCAAGTTCGTACAATGTTCCGTTCTTGAGATATTTTGTATACACACACACACAGACACACACACAGACCAATCGCTAAAAACATGTTTTTTGGGTTCAGGGGGTCTGAAAACGTATAGATCCGGTGAAAACTCGATTTCGAAAAATCGACATGAAAACAATACTTTCCTTCCTATATATTCATATAGGCAAGAGAAAGTAAAAATCAATGTGTTAAAAGAACAAACAGAAAAAGCAGAACTACAGATTTCTTTCGAAAAACTAAGTATTTATACATATATTATATTTTATAATACCTAATCATAGGTTCGTTCAGGATCTGGGTATGATAAATAATGAACAAACACTCTTTTAACTTATAACAATTATTTATTGACACAATTAGTAATTATTAATATAAAATAATAATAGTTTAATAATTATTATTAAACTTACTAACCCACCGGGTTGGTCTAGTGGTGAAGTCGTCGTCGCGAATCAATTGTTTAACAGTTAATTTTCGAAGGCTAAGGTTCCTGGTTCAAATCCTAGTAAAGGTAGTTACTTTTATACGGATTTGAATACTAGACAGTGGTTATCGGGGTACTTTGATGGTTGGGGCTAAATGAACCATACTCTCTCTGGAATGGTCGATCTGAATCTGTACAAGACTACACTTCATTTACACGTCATACACATCATTCTTGTCTCATTGGGTCATGGGGTTGCTTATTGTTCTTAAATTAAACAGACCGTAATGTATAGTACGCATTAGGGATAACAACAGGGATAGGTTTTAGGTACTGAAGTCACGAGATTGCCTTTGGCGTATGTATGGGCTGTGAGGAAGGAAAGTGAAATATTTGCAGTGCGGCCAACCTCAACAGTGAGACACTACTCGTACATTTCACTACCATGCAGTTTCTAGATACATTTTGTAAGCTGTGGTTTATTCCGAGAAAATGTTTTCTTCATAAACCTTATAAGAAATAAATATGACCTGTAATATTGCCTATAGCTTAATTACATGACTATAAATGTTTGATTTACTGTAATTACGAATGAATCGCCTTCTTTACTATTGCTGTCATCGGCGTTTTCATTATCAGTCTCTCTAGTAGCCTATATACCTAACCGTTTTCTTTTTTTTACCAGGTGTCAACAAAACTGTTGAAGAATAGCTTCTTCTTAATTTCCTTCTTTATTTTTCGAATTGTGCAAAGAGAAACATCACTGTAGTTAGCCGCTTGCTCACGGCTTTTGTTAAGAGGCACGGATAGGCATTTTTGTTTAGCTTCAACTTTACAACATTTTGTTATATTGCGTTCAGCACTATGAATAGTTCAACCACGTTTTCGAGAAACCGACATTTGTATTTACGGTAACAAACAGTTAGTTATATTCGTACAGTTTTTTTTTTAATTCCTAATATGTATACGTTGCAATCTGTTCAATTCAGAACAATAAGCAACCCCATGACCCAATGAGATGAGGATGATGTGTATGACGTATAAATGAGGTGTAGTCTTGTACAGACACAGGTCGACCACTCCTGAGAAAGTATGGTTAATTGAACCCCAACCATCAAAGTACACCGGCAACCACTGTTTAGTATTCAAATCCGTATAAAAGTAACTACCTTTACTAGGATTTGAACCAGGAACCTTCGTCTCCGAAAATCAGCTGTTAAACATCTGATTTTGGCGACGACTTTACCTCTAGACCAACCCGGTGGGTATTCGTACAGTTAACCTACAAAAGGTTCCGCGATATACTGTATTCTGCCCATAACAGACAGGTAGAGTGTCAAATTATTTACACTCGATCTGTTCGTTGCAGGGCTAAAATAAATAATTCTGTTTCTTATCACATGGTCAGCCAATTAAATGACTGGACCATTTAAGAACAGAAGAGGTAGAGGTGTAAAAGACACTAATCAGAGTTATCTCCTCTGAGAGTAATGAATTTCATTATACAGCCAGACCCTGTGGTGAATGAAGTGAAGGTGTCATTTGCAGAGTGGAAAATATGTGCTTTTCAGAGGGCCCGGCATGCTGATAAGCATACTTTTCCACTCAGTGAGGAAGGCAATGGTAAACCACCTCACTCCTCGTTTTACTTAGTAAAACCTCTACAGGTTCAAACCAGCTTTTTGGCTGATGACCTAAACAACACAACATATACTGTATATTCTCTGGACATAGTATATGTTATTTTATGTTTGTCGTACTGAAATTAAAGCAGTCGCGCATGCGCATTGATGCTTTCCCCCTTTACCCTTCGTTTCAAACAAGGGCAAACTCGTGACTCAAGTGACTACACTAACAAATACAATTTACATTACTTCAATTAAATTAATTACAAGACTTAAGCTTAATCTAAGTTGACTATAGTGAAGATAGTTACTTAACAAAACAACTGATGTAGCTGTCTACAAGTGCATGCTAATACCCATACGCATACCCACTATTAACGCACTTCTGAACAGTAACGACACTATTTCGAACGACCTGACAACAATTTTCATTCACAATTGAAATAACAACTAACTAACTACAAAAGCGTTTACTGTTTTTTGCAAATAATCAAGAGACAGTCCATTCGAAGCAGCATGATAGCAAGTCTCTGAATGGTGGTAACTGTTCAAAATAAAAAGTCCCTTTTCGAAAGTAAAATTTCCCTTATAATTATTGTTAACAAAATATATAATATAAATCTTTGTTTTATAATTTTGAAAATCAAATGGAGTTAATTATTTGCATTCAAAATTAATTACATCCATTCAATACACAACACGTGATTATTTTACACATTAATATTTTTTAATAATTAATGAATAATAATATAATAAAATAACAATTAATTAGATTTCAATTTTTCGTGTGTTATTGGAAAAATATTACGTTTTTCTTTTCCTTTATTAACTTATCTTTTAAAATGCTTTCATTCACTAAAAGGGAAAGTTAAGACAAAGAAAAATCTCTTGAGTGGTTGCACTGGCGCATGAGCATATTACAAAATTTTCTTTGTTCTTTATTCAATTTAAGTAATACTACCATACTAGTTCGAATGGACTGTATTAGGGTCTAAGGCAAATTCTACGTTATTACGGAACATAGTAAAAGGAATCAAAATAAAAACAATTATTCCTACTAATTATGCGGATAGGAAAATTGTGATTGCTGTTTTTATATCGGTAAGGTAGACGATTATAAGTACAGTAATTAGAAGTCTGGATTGATCAATTTTTGAAATGGGAAGTGCATGTTGATTACCTAGTGGAAAGGTTGAGAATTTTGAATTTAAGTTTTGTGAGATTGATAGAGAATGTTCTGCCGAATATGATACCCATGGTTTAGGGCTGCTTTCAAAAACAACATTGAGTCATTGATTCTCAAGCAAAAAGTAAAATGTGAGAACAATAATGAAAAATCGTGTGAAACACTCGCACGACTTTCTCTTGCCAATGAAAATAACGAACAATTTAACCTAATATTAGTAACAAAATATTAGAAATAAACAAAAATTAATCTCGAAAAAACATAACCTCATTTTGATCATAAAAGGATTGGTTTGATTAACGAACGATTTTTCACCCCTTCAGACCCCGTGAACCTAAAAAACATGTTTTTAGCGGTTTGTCTGTGTGTGTGTGTGTGTGTGTGTGTGTGTGTGTGTGTGTGTGTGTGTGTGTATACAAAATATCTCAAGAACGGAACATCGTACGAACTTGAAACTTGAAACTTAAGTTACATACCACAACCGGACCCGACACGAACATTTTCATCAAAATCGGTCAACCGGAAGTAGTCGTTTATTCGTATAATTTTTCACTTTTTTGTGATTTTCTCAAAAACTGGTCCTACGATTTTTTTAAAAATCGCCTCATTTACTCAATTTTTTATTCTCTACAAGATAGGGTAGGCGCCATGTTTGCTGAAATTCTTGGTAAATGTGTTTTTACGTAAAAAAGTGTTTTTTTAAGATTACGGCTTTAATATGTATTATAGCGCAAACATTTATATAATAAAAAATGTAGAGAATTTAAAATTCTACAACCTTTATTTCAAACATTTTTTGTATAACGCTTAGTTTAGTGGTAATTAGCGATTTTCTGTTTTTTCTCACGAAAACGTGTGAAAAATCGATTTTTTAAAGATTTTGGCTTTAGTACGCATTTTACGACAAAAGTGTCTTTAATAAAATTTATAGAAAATAAAGAGATCTACAACTTTTATTTAGAGAATGTTTCTCTACAGAGCCTAGTTTAGCGTGAAAGTGTGATTTTCCGTTTTTTAAGCCAAACTGAGTACGATTTTCATTTTGCGTCATTCACTCATAATTAAAATAAGGTTATGTTTTTGAGGTTAGTGTTTTGTTTATTTCTAATATTTTATTAATAATGTTAGGTTTATTGTTAATTATTTGCATTGGCAAGAGAAAGTTGTGTGAGTGTTTCACACCAGATTTTTTTAAATGAAAATCTGTTAAAAATGGATTTTTAAGACTTCATCCATTTTACGACAAAAGTGTATATAATAAAATTTATAGGAAATTAAAAGATCTACAAGTTTTATTTTAAGCATTTTCTCTACAGAGCGTAGTTTAGCGTCAAAAAGTGATTTTCCTTATTATTACGCCGAACTGAGGTCGATTTTCATTTTGCATCATTCACTCATGATTAAAATTAGGTTATTTTTTTGAGATTAATTTTTTTATTTATTTCTAATGTTTTATTACTACTGTAAGGTTATATTGGTCATTATATGCAATGGAAAGAGAAAGTCGTGTGAGTGTTTCGCACCAGATTTTTTAAATGTAAAATAAATTGGTAGAGGTTTTTTTGTTATATTTTACTAATACTATTATCATAATTTTATTAATGTTATTTTTAGTAATTTGTTTTTTTATGTTAACTCGATCATTTTATCTTTTTTGTGACTTTTTTATGTAACTAGTGATGTATTACGGTTAGTTTTTTTTAAAGGGCTATTATTGTTGTACTGAAAATATTATCGTGGTTTGTATTGTTTTGGTGTAATTTAAGTAATCCTCCTCCAAGCACGGGCTCTTTTGGAGTAGTAATAAACGAAATAAAAAATAAATTTTGATTTCCGAGAATTTCTATTCAAAACATCTCTTTCATCACAATCTATTAATCCTTGTTCAACACACTACACTTCATAGGAACACTATTGTTTATATCAACCATCAACCTATTCCATCAACCATTTTTAGCACATCATATAATGTTACAGTATTATGAATAGATTTTTTATTATTATTATTATTATTATTATTATTATTATTATTATTGAGAGGGTATTATGAACTGGCTCTATAATTATAATTATTATTTCGTTGGCGAAGGGATGTAAGAGTCTGAAATTAAAGTGAAGGAGAGGATTGTAAAAGCAGGGGGGGTTGATTGATTTTCGACCATTAATGAGTTATACCGGAACGAACGGCTGTAGAACATTTGTTTAGTAGGGGTTTCTAGTATATGTTAGGGAGAAACGTCCATCTACTTCGTGTGTGTGTGTGTGTGTGTGTGTGTGTGTGTGTGTGTGTGTGTTTCCGTATAAAGGGATGGGAAATTGGAAAGGGGGTTTTCCATGGAACATCATGAGGATTGTGGATTATAATTATCAGCTTTAATTACTAATACATGTTGGCTAGGACTACCTTTAGTGGAAATAACATCTACCGAGGATCTTACTATTTTTTCTTACTTTCAATAACAGATGACGTTCAATAATCCGGCAATTATTAATCTGGAATTTATCGAATAATTAAAACATTTGGATAAATAGGATTATATTGTTATACGAATTACCTGGTACAATAGTCTACGTGTTACTTCTATATATTATTTAAAAGGAATTTTAATTAAAAAAAACCCTGACTAAATTATTACTAAAAATTATTTAATCAAGAATAAACGATGTAAAATGAAAAATATAATCTAATTTTAATCATGAGTGAATAACGGAAAATGAAAATGAATCTCTGTAGGCCTTGAATTAAAAAAAATCACTTATTAGGATTACTTATTATCACGTATAGGATCTCTTCGCAGGCGCACTTGTACACAATACAGTAGTATCCGTTTAATACGCTCACAGCTAAAACAATTTTCTGCTTAAAACGCGGTTTTCATGAAGTCCCTTGATTCATAAGTTAAAACACATGTATATGTTTCCGCTTAATACACATTCAATCCCGCCTAATACGCGCTCAAAATTTCATAACTATTTTATAAATAAGTAATGGAAATTTTGTTATTAGTTACAGTATTTAGGTATGTACATACGTACATACCTAACACATACCAGTGGTGTTATTTTTTTCCTTTATTTATTTAACGTCGCATCAACTACTGAAGTCATTAGCGACGACGTTGGGTTGTAACTGTGAATGATGAAATGAGTTTTTATAACGTATGATAATGCCGTGCCTGAATGAGATTCGAACCCAAGACTGCATGATAAGAGGCGAGCACGTTACCAACTACGCCAATGCGGCCGGCAGTGGTGTTATTTGTTTTTTTTTTTTAATTAAACGTGAAGTTCAAAAAAAAGTATCTTTACGTTTATTTGTGTGGTACATATAACCTATACTATATTCATTTCTATATATATACCTATATATAATTACTGTTATTAATATTTTCTCACATAACGCAGAATGTTAAAACATTAACACTTTTGTGCCTTCAATAATAATGTTTTTAAAAAGTACTCTTTTAAGATTGTCTTGGCCGCTTCTCGGCTAAGATTATTTTCCGCCTAAGACGCTAATTTGTGTCAAACATGAAAATCGTATTAAGTGGATTGTACTGTATAACTCACTTACTAACTGACAGATCAAAACTCGTCGATGGCAGATCAAAGAATAACTAACTAAACCGGCTGCGCTTAATAGGTGAGCTATGGAGATTTCGAGGAGGACAGAGCTTTTTTCTAAATCTATATATTTAAAACGCAAAATCGCTTCCAATGTATTTTAAATGGGAATTCTTTAAACTCTTAAATACAGAGTTCTACCGAACGGATTTTTATAATTTTTACATGGTTTTAAAGAGTATTCTTTCCTGATTCGGTAAAAAGTTCTAAACTTGAAATTCATGCTAAATTCGAGCTTCATTTTACGAAATGAAAAAGAACAAAATATATTGTTTACAATATAAATACGTCAATTTAAATACGAGTATATAGAATAATGATTCCATTCCAGTATATATTGTGCGAATTTATTCGCACGGGTCCACTAGTAATAAAAATACAAAATACTTCTGTCGCTTCTGGATAAATTTTAAGTAAAAGGTAAACAGATTAGGATTGAATAAAAGTGTTACCGTAAAGGGCCAATTCACTGGTCTGCAAAAAAAAGAAAATTTTTTCCCCTTGGACTTTGATGGGTGATTGTTATGTATCTTGACCCCCTGAATCCAAATCTGACCTCCGTTACTCTCTATCACCCACCGTTTTTGAGGGGGGCGCCCCCTTGAAATTCTCGAAAAAACACCTAAAAGCGGTTATTCCTAATAAAGCGAGGGGCGGGAGGAGGTTGTAAGGAGGTTGGTCATCCTCCCCTCCTTAGAAAATGTTATCTCAGTGCACGTACATTTGTTCATGAAGACCAAAGAGGGAGGGGTGACATCACCGTTAGTTCAGAGGTGTAGCAGGGTGGGTGTCTGCCAAGGTGGGAAGCCGGGCGAAGTGATTAGCTTAGCGATGATTAAACGTTTTCAGAAAATTTTTTACGCTTAGAGCCTCATCTTGTCACACAAGAGGAGCTTAATGATCTCATCCGGGATTTAAATCTCCCAAAAACTAAAGCCCAACTGCTCGGGTCTCAGCTTCAGCAATGAAACCTCTTGGAAAAAGAAGTGAAAATTTCTGTTTCTAGATCCCGGCTAGCTTCGTTTAAGCAATTTTTTTTGGAGGACGGTGACTTAGTGTACTGCAATAATGTAAATGGATTAGTGATTGAACCTAACATGCCAGATGATCCAGAAAATTGGCGCCTTTTCATCGACTCATCTAAAACCAGTTTAAAAGCTGTTTTGTTGGCAAATGGTAATGATTTGCCCTCAGTTCCGGTTGCTTACGGGGTCAATTTGAATGAGACATACAAAAATATCAGCCGTATCCTTGAAAAAATTGGTTATACAGATCATCCCCGGAAGCTCTGTGCTGATTTTAAGGTTGTGGCTTTACTTACAGAACTTTAATCGGGATACACCAAACATTGTTGCTTTCTGTGTGAGTGGGATAATCGAGCCCGTGATAAAAATTATACGGTTCGAAATTGGCCCTCGTGCAAAAGTTTAGTTTCTGGTCAAAAAACTGTTGCCAATAAGCCTTTAGTCTCGAGTGAAAACATATTTCTGCATCCTTTGCGTATCAAACTCAGTTTGATTAAACAGTTCATGAAAGCTATCGATAAAACAGGAGACGGATTCCAGTATTTGAAGAGCAAATTTCCATGTTTGAGTGAAGCAAAAATTAAAGAGGGAATTTTTGTTGGTCCACAAATTAGAGAGCCTTTTAAAGATTCAGTGTTCATCAATCACTTAAATTGAAAAGAAAAAAGAGCTTGGGCTGCATTTAAAGACACGTGTGACTATTTTTCAGGATCTAACAAAAGTGAAAATTTTGTTGAACTCGTCGCAGAATTGCTATCTGCATACGAGTCGATGGGTTGCAACATGTTATTTAAATTGCACCTTTTACACGCGCATTTGGACTTTTTCCCAGAAAACTTGGGAGCAGTTTACAATGCACGCGGAGAAAGGTTTCATCAAGACATTGCACTCTTCGAAAAACTGTTCTCTGGGAAGTGGAACTCAAGTATGTTAGCAGACTACTGCTGGTCACTCTTGCGTGAAACTCCCAGATATCAGTACAAGAGAAAAGCTTCCTTTAAGTAAAACCACTCTCTTTAAGTATATGTATTCGATGACAAGTATCTTGAACCAGAAAAATTGTATAAGTAAAAATAGACAAAATGTATCAATACGTCAATACTCTCTTATTGTACTCTTTCAGTGTTAGGTAGGCCTTGAAGAACCATAAAACCATGATACAACTGCACAATTTCATATCATAGTTACACCAGACTGATAAAAAGTTGAAATTTCCCAAATAAGGGGGAGTGGCCCACCCCCTAAAAATGGTGGGTGATGGAGCAAAACGGAGGTCAGATTCGGATTCAGGGGGTCAAAATACATAATGATCACCTATTAAAGTTCAAGGGGAATTTTTGATGCAGACCAGTGTTATCTGAATAGGAACACCAACCCTCACACAATAGCCACTACAGCAATACAGTTGTACTAACCTTTCATACATTATACAGTTGAACTTCTATAACTCGAATTCTCAAAGGTTAGGGGGGGATATCGAGTTACAGAAATTTCGAGTTATGGAAAAATAAAAACAAAGCAATTATTTAAAAAAAAACATAAAAAGAACATTGCACATGGGCAAATACAGTACCCTACAAGATGTAGAATATGTAGGCCTACTGGACATGCGTAATTTCGTAATACAGTGCTAGCCTATACGTTGCATACCTTAGCTATTGGTTGCAGTGTTAGCTACTTTACATTATTATATACAGTATTCCAAAATTACGCAGTACATGCTAAATACGGTACATTGTACCAACAGACTATGGTTCTGTTGTTCTGTGGTCGACCAAAGATTCGTCGATTCAAAAATTCATTGTTTTGGTTTACGCCTGTTAAGCCTGTACAAAGGCAACCAGATGACTTGGAAGGTCTGTACCCTTTTATGGTCAAACGTTTCCTCTTATAATGAAAGAAGCAGCAATGCACATACATTTTTCAAAAGACCAAAACCGCTGTTTTGAGAACTATGTACAAATTTTTTGAAAAGAAACGAAATAATTAGTTCGACTTAGAGAAATGGCGAAATTCGAGTTACAGATGACTTTTTGCGTGGTAAATGCATGGAAAGGTTAATGGGGTTAAATTTAATTCGTGATACAGAAAATTCGTGTTGTAGAAGTTCGACTGTACTACATAATAATTTTAACTATTTCTTGGAAACTATTCATTACCTCATATTACTTACAACAACATTTTAAAATCTCGGTCCTCCTTGAGAATTCTCGAACACACGTTCCCTTTAGATATTGCCACAGTATGTATTGTATACTTCTTGATCTTAAATCTTATGCAACTTTCATTTAAAAAATCAAATGCATGTAATTCGATCACATTTTTATTGTATTTCTAAATAGAATCAAGTACAGGATTCTACTTTGTTGACAAGTATCATCTTTATGCCGGCATATACTTAAAAACAAAAATAAAAATGAAGAATAACGGTAGACAAAAGATAAGATGTGCAAAAGTACAATAAAAATACAAGGGTTTTTTTAACCCTTAACGGTATTGTCTCATCTGCGACCCCTTTACATAAGACTTGAGGAGTTCCGCCTCATTGTAGCATTCTTTAACAGTTTTCACAAGTTGGGTACATGCGATCACAATGTACATTCCACTTACGTATAATAAGATACGTCTATGCCCTTAGGGTTTTTAATTTTTTTATTAACTCTACAATGATGTAATACTTGACATGCTACTTTTTTAACTTAACTTTTGTTTTTCATTGTTGATTTTTACATTTCTTCTCTCATTTTTTTGTTTGAAAGAATAACATAGAACAAAATGTAGTACCTAGTTATTTAGTTGCCAACTAAAATGTAAAATGTTGTTTCTTGTTAGAATGTTAATAATAACAATATTCCTATGTTTATTATTGCTTAAGGGTTGCTTACAATTAAAAAGTGCAGTAATTGAAACACTAGCTCATTCTAGTGGTTGTTAGTTGAAATAACTGTTTAATAAATTATTAATTTTTGTAGTCCGTGGAAATGTATTCTTACAATGTATTTTTACTGGCGTCATTATCTCTTGAAATATTTTTTCTGACAAACTTAATAGGTTCGTTCAAGGCGGATTGGTATTAGTTCATAAATTTGGTGCGATCATCGAAGGGCCGCGTGAGCTGGAAAAATATAATCAATTGGATTACAATGACCGCAATTCCAATAACGTAAAAACCTAGTGTGAAACGCTCAAACGACTTTCTCTTGCCAATGTAAATAATTAACTATATAATCTACGATTATATTTTGTGATAAAATTTTTAATTTAATCATCGGTCAAGAATTTGAAGTGATGCGCTGCATCGTAGTGAAAGACTGTATTGAACAATTTTTTGTGCCCCTTTCAAATTACTTCAAGATCATTTACCCTTAACTCTCCAGGTCGCTGAGAAAACTAAAAAAACTGAAAAACTTCAAATTTCAAATTTTGAAACTTTAAACATCATCTTTAAATGTTCAAATCTTCAAGAATAAAAATATTTTAATTCACCCAACCCCTTTGGGGGCCGAACTTTATCTTGTTGCAAAGTGCGGGCGCGGAGCGCACGCACTTCCATGGTTACGAGCCACTTATGAATTCTGATCCACCTACCCTCTGATGCGAGGAATGGAATCGGCGCGAAGCGCCGCTGTAGTGGCGAGTCAACTGTTTTACAACGACCGCTATTTCAATAACGTAGAAATCTGGTAAGAAACACTCAAACGACTTTCTCTTGTCAATGTTAATAACGACCAATAAACTATGATTAAATTTTATGATATAATTTTACTCATTGGTCAACAATTTAAAATGAAAAAACCTAAATTTAATCATGAGTGAATGATGCAAAATGAAAATCAACCTCTGTTCAACTTAAAAATACTAAAAATCACTAATTGTTGCTAAACTAGGCTCTTTAGAAGAAAATGATTAAAATGAAAGTAGTAATGATGTTTTTATTTCCTATAACTTTGATGATCTACACTTTTATCGTAAAATGGTCATATTATTGAGGCCTTATTATTAAGACCATATTATTAAAAAATCACATTATTTTACAGATTTTCATGAAAAAACAGAAAATTGCAAATTTCCGCTAAACTCAGGCGTTGTACAAATAAATGTTTGAAATTAAAGTTGTAGGATCTAAAATGTTCTACAGCTTTAATGATAACTTTTGCTTTAGAATGCATATTAAAGCCGCAATCTTAAAAGAAACTTTTTTATCACGAGAGTACAGGCCCCCCCAAGAATTTCAACAGATAAGGTACTCGTATTTACCATATCTTGTGGAGCTTAGAAAATTAAATATATGAGGCTAAGAAATCGTGGGAGCCGTTTTTGAGAAAATCGCAAAAAAGTGAAAAATCACATGAATAAACTACTACTTCCGGTCGATTGATTTTAATGAAAATGTTTATGTCGAGTCATGCAGTTGTACTCAACTCAAGTTTCACGTTTCAACTTCGTACGATGTTCCATCCTTGAAATATTGTGTTCACACACACACACACACACACACACACACACACACACACACACACACACACACACACACACACACACCAATCACTAAAACATGTTATTTGGGTTCACAGGGTCTGTAAAAGTGTATATCCGGTGAAAACTCCATTCATAAGATATTTTTTTCACAAACAGACATATCGTTTACAACATTTTTTCGGGTCAGGAGGCCTTAAAACATGTATATCTGATTAAAACTCGATTACGATAAATCGAGATAAAATCATTTTTTTCTTTCCCTTTACACGTTATTATTTAAATAATCGAATGGTGGCGACAATATAAAATGAAAGTAGTAGGATTTAAAATGTTCTACAGCTTTAATGATAACTTTTGCTTTAGAATGTACATTAAGGCCACAATCTTAAAAAAAAACTTTTTTATCACGAGAGTACAGGCCCCCCCAAGAACTTCAACAGATAAGGCATTTACCATTCTTGTGAAGCTTAGAAAATTAAATAAATGAGGCTACAAAATCGTGGGAACCGTCGCTTGGGGTTCAAAATGCAAGAGAAAGTAAAAATATAAGTGTACTTTTTGTGTCACCCTGTACCAGTTTACCCACATTTACTTACTTACTTAACTTTCTAGATTAATTTCTTCCCACCCTAACAATTTTGGGTAAGAATATTTACTCTCATCTTTATTCTCTCCAAGCTCTTCTGATTCTTTGTACCTCTTTGAACTAGGCTTGTTTTCACACCAGTTAAAAGACATGCTAAGGATTTTCGGCTTACAACGTGTTTTCCGTTTAGATAATTTCCCTTACACTTTTTTACTTTCTCTTGTCCTTTGTGAATAGGGGGGAAATTTACTGTTTTCATCTTGATTTTCGAAAACGAGTTTTCACCGGAAATACATGTTTTCAGGCCCCCTGAACCAAAAATGTCTGGTGTGAAACACTCACATAACTTTCTCTTGCCAATACAAATATTGACCAATATAACCTAACAAGTAATAAAACATTAGAAAAAAACAAAAAACTAACCCCAAAAAATATTACTTTATTTCAATCATGAATGTATGATGCAAAATGAAAATCAACCTTAGTTTGGCTTAATAATACGAAAAATCACTCTTTCACTCTAAACTAGGCTCTGTAAAGAAAAATGCTATATATAAAAGTTTAAGATCTTTTAATTTTCTATAAATTTTGTGATATTCACTTTTGCCTTAAAATGTGAAATACTAAGGCCAAAATCTTAAAAAATCCATTTTTTTACAATTTTCATGAAAAGAAAACAGAAAATCATAAATTACTGCTAAACTAAAAGTTATACCCTACAAAGAAATGTTTGCAATAAAAATTGTAGATTTTTAAATTTTCTAAAATTTTTATTATATATACTTTTGTGCTAAAATGCATTTTAAGGCTGCAATCTTTACAAAATCTTTATTTCTACGAGAGAACAGCCTCCCCAAGAATTTCAGCAGACATGGCGCCTACCTTATGTTGTTGAGAATAAAAAATGTAGTTAATAAGGAGATTTAAAAAAAAAGATTCTTTTGAAAAAGATTTTTTTAAGACAATCGCAAAAAAGTGAAAAATTACACGAATAAACAACTACTTTCGGTTGACCTATTTTGATGAAAATGTTCGTGTCGGGTTTTCTAGTGATATCTAACTTAAGTTTCAAGTTTCAACTTGGCACGATGTTCCATTCTTGAGATATTCTGTTCAGACACAGACCAATCGCTAAAAACATGTTTTTTGGGTCCAGGGAGTCTGAAAACTTCTAGATTCGGTGAAAACTCGATTTCGAAATTCGACATGAAAACAATATTTTCCTTCCTATATATTCACATAGGCAAGAGAGAGTAAAAACCAATAAATTTTATTTCAAACATTTTACAACGCTTACTTTAGCGTCAATAGTGATTTTTAAGTTCTACTAATTGCTTCTTATTCTTCTTTCTCTTTTTCCTAATAGGTAAGGGACTTAAATAATTATCATATTTTTACTTTCTTTTTCCCTATATCAGTTCTCGCATGTATGTATCGTTATTGTCGGTTCTTCCAAATCGAGTTTTTACCAGAAATGCACGTTTTCAGGCCACCTGAACTCAAAAAACTTGTTTTAATCGATTGGTCCTGTATTTATGTAAACAAAATGACAAAGATGAACCCTAGAAACGTGTAGACCTATATCTGGTGAAATGTCGATTTCGTAAAGTCTATATAAAATGATCTTTCCTTCTCTGTAATCACATAGAGTATAAGAAAGTAAAAATGGTAAAACACTAGAAATTTACAGAACTTAAATCACAAAAGAAATGACAATAGAAGCTGACACCACTACTGCACCCTTTCCAGGTTGTAATGCTAGTCACATAACATCCCATTTTTTCATTCAAAACTAGGTCTTACCTTAACCATTTCTAGCCTAATATTACAATACTTACCTTCCTTATACATTCCCTATACATATAGGGAAAGAGAAAGTAAAAATCTGATTATTTTTGTAGTATTACTCCTACGTATTAGGAAGAAGTTGAGGAAGAATAAAAAGAAATTAGATTAAGAGAGAAAAAAATGGAAAAAAAGAAGAAGAATAAGAAGGGGAGGCTTTTTTAAAAATACTAATGTTTGTACGTTGCAATCTGTCCAATTTAAGAACAATAAGCAACCCCCATGACCCACTGAGATGAGGATAATGGGTATGACGTTTAAATTAAGTGTAGTCTTGTACAGACTTAGGCCGATCATTCCTGAGAGAGTGTGATTAATTGAACTCCAACCATCAAAGTACACCGGTAACTACTGTCTAATATTCAAATCCGTATTAAAGTACCTTTACTAGGATTTGAACCTACGTCACCAAGAATCAGTTGTTAAAAACTTGACTCCTGATGACGACTTTGCCACTAGACTGACCCACTTTTTTCTTTTTTCTCGTATATGGCCAATTTTAGACCATGTGAGGTGATGTTAGACGTTCCTAGAAGCTCCTCTTGCAGCCCACATTCTCAGAATTCATTTACTCTATGCTTTACTCCTTTTTTATGTCCAACTGTTGTTCTGTTCTTCATGGAAGCCCTCAAAGTCCATAATTAGTAGTCTGAATTTAATTTTATTCATTAAGTAGTGTTCTCGGTTTACACCAGTTTTCTCATTATCCTTTCCTGACTTCTTTAAACTATTTATCCGACACTTTTGGTCTATTGTTTAGTGTCTTAAAAGATGTTTTATCAACCGCTTGTCGTTCATTCTGTTCAGGTGTCCGTAGAGTTTTAGTATTTTTTTAATAGTTTCCATTAATTGTTAATTTTCCTTGTACAGTTTTTTCGACTTCGGAACCTACAAGGTGAGCTATTAAATAACGAGACTGACGTTGTAAAACATTTTATTTTAATTTTATACATAATCACTTATTGTCACCTTCAATATACACTCCTTCTATATCCCTACAACGCTCCATGCGAATTTTCAATTGTTGGAAACAGTGCTGGAATTTATTTTCTGTCAGCTCCTTCAGAACACTTGCCGCTCAAAAATGTTTGAAATGAAGCTCGCAAAAATGTTTGTACTGACACTTTGTACGCGACTGAAAATGACCCAAATTTTTTGGAAACTATAATAACATGTGATGAAACGAGGGTTTTTACTTATATTCCGGAAACGAAACGCCAATCCATGCACTGGAAGAGCTGAACTTCACTGAGAGCCAAAAAAGCTCGAATAAGCAAGTCAAAATTTAAAACAATGATGATTGTCTTTTGTGATATCCATGGGATTGTGTACCTTCACTGGCTCCCTGAAGGTAAAACAAATTCATCAATATTACTATCTTGAGGTACTTTCTAAATTACGTCAAAGAGTAAGGAAAAACGCCCCGAAATGTGGAAGGACAAATCATGGGTTTTCCACCAAGACAATGCGCCAGCTCATTCCGCGTTCTTTATCAAAGATTCGTAGCCAAGTACAGCATCTCAGTGTTAGAACATCCACCTTATTCACCAGATCTTGCACCATGTGACTTCTATCTGTTCCCTAAGGTGAAATCTGCATTAAAAGGGACAAGATTTGAGTCTGTGGAAGCTGTAAAAGAGAGAGCGTCACTTGACCTGAAGGAGCTGACAGAAGATGACTTCCAGCACTGTTTCCAATAATCGAAAATTCGCATGGAGCGTTGTAGGGATAGAGAAGGAGTGTAGAAGGTGACAATAAGTGATTATGTGTAAAATAAAAATTAATGTTTTTTTACAACGTCAGTCTCGTTATTTAAAAGCCACACCTCGTATATTTTTCGTTTACTATTTTCAGGCTCATTATCTTCCGGAGGATCTTTCTCTTAAATTTGTCTACTTCTCTTAGACCTGCCTTTCCGGTCATTCTAAGCCACTCACTTGCATACAAACACAAAGGTTTTATTAAAGTATCGTAATGTCTAATCTTGGCATGAATTGAGAGTGCTTTCTTTTTACACAAGTGGTGGCCTCGAAATGCACCGGCCATCAATCCTTGTCTGTTGTTCGCTTCCTTTTCGTTGGTCTTTAGTTGTATAACTACCCGAGGTATTTGAACCTATCAACTTTCCAATTTTTTCTGTATTGTGTCTTTAAGTGACGCGGGGCTGTTTTAGATGTTGGTCTATATTTAGTTTTATCGACGGAAGTCTGTTGGTAGTCCTGCTTTTACTGCTTGTTCTATTAACTTGTTGATTTGTTCTAAAGCTGTTTCAGTGTTCCTAGAAACGATTGCTAGGTCATCTGCAATAGCAAGACAGTTTATTTTATTTTTATGCCGTTAAAATAACGACCCACTTGATTATACCTAAATATTATTTAAATCTTGTTTTATCATTTTTCCGGATTTTTGGTTATCCGGGCTAGACGCGGTTCTATTAAGTCCGGTCAAACGGGTTAATATTACATTAAAACTTGTTAATTTTTGTGTTACCCTATAAAATGAAGTATAAAGAAGAAACGCCCAAAACACAGTTGTGCAGAGTCGATCTGCAGAATGTTCATGAGCATCTAAACTAACCCTTCTAATTTCCCATCCCATTTCTTAATACTAACACATAGACACAATTACAGATACACACATACAAAAACATAATTATACATCTACGCATATAGTTGATATTGGGGGTGAGGTGGAATTAGATAAAGAAGGTGATGTTTAGAATAGAGAGGGTTAGATTTGGAGGTGGTGTTGGTAGGGTCGGCGGGGGGGGGTTTAAGAGAATGGTAGTCGCCTATCCTCATAATTACTTATGCAAATGAACTTAAAGGGAGGTCGAGGGGAATTGCTGACGAGGGGAAGTACGGTGGTGGAAGGGAAAGATAATTAGAAATGATTAACAGAATGGTGAGGTAAAGAGGGGGGATAAGTACAGACACTGAACTGTGTTAGAAAGAGATGGTGAATGAGATAGAATAAGGTACAGTACAGATTGTAAACAAAGATGGAGATATTGAAAATGTTAATGAGCCTGAGAAAGATAGAAATATAAGCAATGGGATAAAAGGCCTGCCTGGATGTTGCCAAGTGTACATTATAATACAGACCAATATTCTCCGTCTCTCTCTTAATTTTACATATTACAATGGTCTCTCTACCTTAACCGAACTCACCTAAACCGACTAACCAATCACTAGTAAGAAATCGTATCTCAGTTGTTAACAATGAGATGATATTACATTAATCAATTTTTGAATAGATTTTCGTTTCCAATATTGTATATTACATATTTACAGTGGCAGGAGAAAGTCGTGCGAGTGTTTCACAACAGATTTTTAGTATTTATTTCGTTATTCAGCTTTATTTATTTTCTATTGATTTCTAGTTTTATACGAATCATATTCGTAATGTAAGGGCTTTCAGTTATAAAATAATATATTGGTTAGCTGCGCATAGTAGGCAGGTGGAGAGTTAAATTATTTGCAATCGATTTCTTATCACATGGTCAGCCTATACATATGACTGAATCATTTTTAAGAACAGAAGAGGTAGAGGTTTAAAAGACACTAGTCAGAATCATCTCCTCTGAGGGTAATGAATTTCGTTATACACCCAGACAGAGGGTAGAAAGCGGATGGCTTTCAGAGAGCTAGACATGATGATAAGCATACTTTTTCTACTCAGTGAGGAAGGTTCAATCCACCTCACCCTCATTTTAGAGGTTCAAACCAGCCTTTCTGCTGATGGCCTAAACAACAACATATTTGTTACATAATTTTTTTATTGAGGGTTTTAGTGTCCTAAAAACCTACTTCATATTTTACACAGTCAACGTCCACTCTTTAGCACTTTCCGTAACGCTCCACTAGATTCTTTGACCACTCTGAATAGAAGTTCGCCGCCTGGTAATTAAACCAGCTGACAACGACAGTTTTACGTGCTTCCTACTTATTTTCCCACATTGTTACAGACGAAAAGACGTGGATACCCAAGAGCAATGCGGAACAAAACAAAAGTTAATGCATTAGCGTCACTCAATTTCACCAAAACAAAAAAATTCAAGTCTCTTTACTCGAGTCGGAAAATGATGGCTACCGTTTTCTGGGACGATAAAAGCGTTCTATGGGTTGATTTCACGGAAGGTGGGCAACAATTACAGCTGCCGAGTAGCCTACTGCGAAACGATCATCAAACTGATACGTTCGATCCAAAACTTACAGCACAGGAAAACATCGAGAATAGTCCTCCTCCATGACAACGCACGTCCTCACACTGATGTCCGGAAAAACGGAAGACTCAAGATTTTGCTTAGGAACTTGATGACCCTTGATCATAAGATTTCGTTTTTCACCCCCCCCCCCTACAATCCCAACCTTGCGCTTAGCCCATATTTCTTCCCTTGCACTTCAAATAGTGGCCAGATGGACAACGGTTTGAGTACGACGAGGAAATGAAGACTGCCGTTGTCAACTAGTTCAACTTTCAGTCGGCGAACGTCTATGCAGAGGAGTTAAAGAAGTTTGGGGACTATATTAAAATTGAAATATTTTTTAAGGAAACTAAAGCCACTAATAAAACACACCAAGCAATGCTTTTTATGACCAAAGACCCTTACTTTACGAACATACCTCGTATATAAATAGACCCTTTACCCTTTTACTATTCGTTTCGAAATTTCTTAGAATCCTTTTATATTTATTTCTTGTATCATAATCTAGATTATCATAATCTATCCTTTTATTATGTATTTACTAGATTTCAAAAAGAATTTTTATGTAATTTTTTCATAAAATCTCTCCTGTTTTATGCAAAAACACCCGACTAAATTATAACACTCAATATTAAAATTAGGTTATGGTTGTTATATTGCATTATTTACTCATGATTAAACATGGGTTATATTTTTCATTATTTACCTAAAGAAAGTTGTGTGGTGTTACACCACGCCAGAATTGTTTGGGAAATTTTGCCTTTAACAACAACAAAAAAAACTACAAGCTACAAGCTACGGCTTATAAGATACAAACTATATTCCACATAGTGTATTCTTAGATTCATAGAAAATCTATATAGCGTAGTAAAATCAAAAGAATCTTGAAAAGCAATGAACGAAATTATTTAATTCACCCCTTTTCAGGCCTAACTGCGCCCAATTATCCCCAAAAGCCTTCATGAAACGTGGGAGCAATCAAATTAAGTTTCGTTATACATATAACATTGTTTATGAACTTCCAATTAAATATCAAAGAATCCCCTGATTTTTGATATTAAAAGCATACGTGTAATATAACATAAAACAATGAAATAAATTTAAAACTTTAATTAACTGAAGTTTATAAACAAATAAATTTAAAATAACAAAACTCTGTTATTCTTGTTATTGTTATGAATGATATTTTAATTTGACCAAGTCAAAACCAAATAAATCCAACGCCTAAAGCTAAATGACAAATCCGGAACAATCACCATGTATTCTACAAATACATACGGGAGAAACTAAAAACAAAAAGCTTTTTTAATTATATATTGTATTACAATAAAATATAAGTTGTGTAAAAAGTTTCAAAATATTTAAAAAATTTTGTGATACATTCAAAAATAAAATTTTTTGACGGTATAACCAAATTAATTTAGGAAAAAAGTGTTATAGTGTTTGGTAGTTTCTTCTGGATATATTATTACAATAGCTTGTTAGCACCGTTTCCCGCTCAGTTAATTTGGAACACTTTTATTTCTTCTTCTTTTTATCTAACTTAGCTCTCTTTTCAAAAGAACAAGCAGTAAAAGCAGAACTACAGATTCATTCGAGAAAACTAAATACATAACGAACATCAAAACAACCCCGCGTCTCTTAAAGACACAATACAGAAAATCGGGAAAGTCAATAGAGGAGATAAAACAAATAAAGACCAGCAAAAAGGAAGCGAATAACAACAGACGAGGAAAGTTGGCAAGTGCACTTCGAGGAACTCACCACTTGTATAATAAAAAAAACACTCTCATGACAAGCCAAAATTAGACATTACAATACTGTAATAAAACTGTGTGTCTGTACGCGAGTGAGTGCCTTAGAATGACCGAGGAGATTGGTCTAAGAGAAGCAGAAAAATTTAGAAGGAAAATCCTCGGCAAGATAATGGCCCCGAAGATAAAAGACGAATACAGGTTACGAGATTGAGAAGAACTATACAAGGAAAATGAGCGATTTATTGAAACGATTAGAAACGGAAGACTAAAATTTCACGGATTCCTGTACGGAATGGATGACAACCGGTTGACAAAACAATTTTTTAAGACGCTAAACAATAGACGTAAGGTGTCGGATGAATGGTTTAAAGAAGTCAGAAAGAATAATGATAAAACCGGAATAAACCTTTCTGGCAATAAACCAAGAACAATGAGTTCATTAAATGGGGTTTCCATGCGGAGCCAAAACACAGGATGGATAGAAGAAAAGAGAAAAGCCTACAGTGAGCGAATGCTCAAAATGTGGGCTGCAAAAAGAGCTTCCAGAAACGTCTAGTCTCACCTCACTTGGCCCTATGCGAGTAAAAAAAACTCTCACGTACTCATTTTCTATTTTCCCGATCATATAGAAAGTTGAATATTGTTTCTTAGTGGTTGAAGAAAAAATTAACATCTGGTGTGAAATACTCTTATGACTTTCTCTTGCCAATGTAAATAATAAAAATATAACCTATGTTTAATCATGAAAGAACTTTGTAAAATGAAAAATATATCCTAGTTTTTATCATGAAAGAAAGGAATCAGAAAGGATATTGAGAAAACCGGAATAAACCGAGAGAACTTAATGAGTTGAATCAAATTCAGACAACGAAATACGGACTTTAAGGGCTTCCATGAAGAAAAAAAACAGAAAACCGTGTGGACAGAAGAAAGGAGAAAAGCCTACAATGAGCGAATGCTGAGAATGTGGACTGCAAAAATAGCTTCCAGAAAAAGTCACCTCACGTGATCTAAAATTGGCCTTAAACCAGGGAAAAATCTACTTTGTTCTCTATGGTCGTTTATAACGTGTTATTTTTTTAATTTTTATTCCTTTAGTTTTTAATATTGCGTGATTTTTCTCATTACCTTGTAAAAATTACCCGTGAAAATGCGTATGCAGAAGTTTGTTTTTTCTTGAACTGAATTTATTTTAAAGTTTGTTATTAGTTACAATAATATAATAGTTCCGTTCTAATTACCATGAGTACAGTCTTTTTTACACACCAAATTAAAGGTAAAGAGTTGCTAAACATTTTAGATGTTTCTAAATCTCAAAACCTTGAAGTACGAACAATTTTTAAATGTTTCCGAAAAGTTCTTCTAGGATTCTTTTAAAACTTAAATAATGCAAAAAAAACCCGGCTAAATATATCGAAAAAATAAGCTTAATAAAAGTTGTAGGTTATTAAATTTACTATTAAAACCAGTACTTACTAGTTGTATTTCTGCAATGGGTGATTTAGCAGTCTCACTTAAAGTATCAGCGGCAGAGTCTCGCGCGTTGTTCTCATGTAGGTTTACACAACGTCATGTCATGTTTCATCACCGTCATGTTGGTCTTTGATTTTCACTTGTTCTGCTTTACGTTTTTATTTAATAGATTTGTAAGTACTATATTTTGTGATAAAATGGTAGTTTTTAAGTTTTCCCAAAGCTAAGAATTTTCTTTCATTTCATAATCCGTAAACTGAAATGAAAGAAAATTTGTAATTCTGAAGGAAACTTAAATACTGCCATACGTAATGTGTTCTCCATGTTTTCATAATATTAAAAACTCATAATTCAGGTTGAAACGTAACTTATTTATCGTTTTAGTGCTGAAAGAAATTAACTTTTCTAAAATAACTGAATCACTGGTTTTCATATTTTCAGCTTTGGTTCAGATTTTTAACCAACAAATGATGGAAAATTTATTTGTTTGTGTACAGTACATCTTGTTTTTGATTTGTGTCTTGTTTTTTTGTTTGTTACTTTTTCCTGTAAATTTAGATTTTTAACACTTCTTCTCCTCCTCCTCCTCCTCCTCCTCCTTCTCCTCTACCTCCTCCTTCTCATCATCATCCTCCTCCTCCTCCACCTCCTCTTACTCCTTCTCCTCCTCCTCCTCCTCCTCCTCCTCCTCCTTCTTCTTCTTCTTCTTCTCCTCCTCCTTTGTCTCCTTCTTCTTCTCCTTTATCTCCTTCTTCTTCTTTCCCTTCTTCTTCTTCTTCTTCTTTTTCTGCTTCTCCTTCTCCTTCTCCTTCCTTCTCCTTCTCCTTCTCCTTGTCCTTCTCCTCCTTCTTCTTCGCCTTATCCTTCTCCTTCTCCTTCTTCTATCCCCTTCTCCTCCTTCTCCTCCTTCTTCTTCGCCTTCTCCTTCTTCTTCTTCTTCTCCTCCTCCTCCTCCTCGTTCTTCTTCTTCTCCTTCTTGTTCTTCTTCTCCTCCTCCTCCTCCTCCTCCTTCTTATTCGTCTTCTTCTTCTTCTTGTCCTCCTCCTCCTCCTTCTTCTTCTTATTCGTCTTCTTCTTTTTCTTCTTTTTCTCCTTCTCCTCCTCCTCCTCCTCCTCCTCCTTCTCCTTCTCCTTCTCCTTCTTCTTCTTCTTCATCATCATCTGTCAAGAGTCATCATCTGTCAAGAATTAGGCTCGATGGCCTGTTATGGCAACCATTTCTTTTTAGGTCTTCCCAAGCCTCACTTCCCTCTAGGTTTATAATATATCCATGCTCGCAGAGGAAGTCTGTGTGCTGGCATGCTAAGTAAATGGTTGGATCAGTTTCTCTTATATATTCTTAACGTTTCCCACAGTGCATGAACATTTAACACGGCGCGGATAGCTTCGTTACGTACTCTATCTAACCGGGTACAACTTTGACTCCAATAATCTCTTTTCAGCAGCCTAGATTCGAGATTCATTCCTCTGTAATGACACTCATGTTTCACTTTCATATGTTGTGAGTGGTAGACTACAGCCATTGTTCTCCTTCTTCTTTTTCTTCTCCTTCTTCAAATCCTTCTCCTTCTCCTACTCCTACTACATGCTCGTTTAATCTTGCAGAGCCATGCCATCTTCTCGTTTAATCATGCTCGTTCGCATTTGTATAAAATTTCATTTGGATGTCGTGTCTCGTTTTCTTTCCTATTGTCCTGCGAATTTTTTAACCCTGTTCATTTTATGAGGAGATCTTTGAATGAGTAAGGTTAAAGCGTTAGACGTAGTGTCTGATGTTTCGCCAAGGCGACCACTCTTTAAACGGCAGGGCCACCAAAAAGTAAAGGTTTTAACTCGCCACTAAATGTCGCCATCCGGTGACAATAAATTTAAAAGTCTAAAACTATTATTTACACATTGACTCGTAGTGGAAAAATTAATCTATCTAACTATGGTTTCTCATGTTCAAGGGTAGATAATTTAGCGCTTCTGTCTTTACTTTCAACTTCTACGGTAATGTATTACTGTGGTAGAAATAAATACTATACGTTAGTTACTTTAATACTAATTAAACTATTAAAAATGTTATTAAAATGGTGTGCAAGTGTAAGTTGTTTAGGTCAACAGCCGAAAAGCTGGTTTGAACCTCTAAAGGCTTTACTAAGTAAAACGAGGAGTGAGGTGGTTTACCATGCCTTCCTTACCGAGTTGAATGAGTATGCTTATCAGCATGCCAGGCCTACCGAAAAGCACCTAATTTCCAATCTGCAAATGACACCTTCACTTCATTCCGCACACGGTCTGGCTGTATAGTGAAATTCATTAATTTCAGAGGAGATATCTGAATAGTGTCTTTTACACTCTACCTCTTTTGTTCTTAAATAGTTTAGTCATATAATTGACTGAACCTGTGATAAAAAAATCTGGTGTGAAACACTCACACAACTTTCTCTTGCCAAAGCAAATAATTAACAATAAACCTAACATTAGAAAAATCATTTGAAATAAACAAAAAACTAACCTCAATAAGCATAACGTAATTTTAATAATATATGAAAGACCCAAAATGAAAATCGATCTCAGTTTGCTTCAAAAATACGGAAAATCACTCTTTCACGCTAAACTAGGCTCTGTAGAGAAAAATGCTTTGAATAAAAGTTGTAGATCTTTTAATTTCCTATAAACTTTATTATATACACTTTTGTCGTAAAATGCATACTAAGGCCGAAATCTTAAAAAAATCGAGTTTTCACACGTTTTCGTGAGAAAAAAACAGAAAATCGCTAATTACCGCTAAACTAAGCGTTATACAAAAAAATGTTGGAAATAAAAGTTGTAGGAGTTTAAAGTCTCTAAAAATTTTATTATATACATTTTTGCGCTGAAATGCATAGTAAAGCCGCAATCTCAAAAAACAATTTCTTTACGCAAAAACAGCCTCACCAAGAATTTCAGCAAACATGGCGCCTACCCTATCTTGTAGAGAATAAAAAATTAAATAAACTAGGCGATTTTAAAAAAAATCGTAGCACCAGTTTTTGAGAAAATCGCAAAAAAGTGAAAAATGACACGAATAAACTACTACTTCCGATTGACCGATTTTGATGAAAATGTTCGTGTCGGGTCCGGTAGTGGTATGTAGCTTAAGTTATAAGTTTCAAGTTTGTACGATGTTCCGTTCTTGAGATATTCTGTTCACACACAGATACACACACACACACACACACACACACACACATACACACACACACACACACACACACAGACCAATCGCTAAAAACATGTTTTTTGGGTTCAGGGGGTCTGAAAACGTGTAGATCCGGTGAAAACTCGATTTCAAAAAATCGACATGAAAACAATACTTTCCTTCCTATATATTCATGTAGGCAAGAGAAAGTAAAAACAGAACTATTTTTTTAACCCTTGAACTAGCAGATCGAGTGCAATTAATTTAACACTCCATATGTGTGAAGGGCCCTGTTAAATGCTAGTGTATAGACTATGTATACAGAAAAACAAAACAAAAAACAAATAAAAATATACAAATCAAAAGATTTATTTGCAACTAGAAAAACTAATCTGCGGACTGATAGCCGAGCTCACAATATTGTTGGATTCTTGGTGTAACCATTGTTTCTACGGCCGGTTTAATATTTTAATCGTAAGTGGAATAGATTGAGCAGGTTTAGTGCTATGTAGCAGAAGTATGGCAAGAATGACCAAAGTAAAGAAATTAAAGTACGAATTGAAACTGCAAGGCAAGCATTCATAAAATTGAAGACAATGCTAACAAACAAAGACCTTCAGTTACCTCAGATTGAGGGCTCTAAGATGTTATGTATTTTCTATCGTACTATATGGGATGGAAGCTTGGACATTGAAGAAACAACACATAAAGAAGATAGAAGCGTTCGAAATGTGGTGTTACAGGAGAATATTGAAAATTCAGTGGGTCCAAAAGGTTACCAATGTTGAGGTGCTCCGACGTTTAAATAAGGAGTTGGAAGTTATGAAGAGTATAAAAACAAGAAAACTAGAATATTTGGGTCACATAACCAGAGGAGAAAAATATGAGTTGCTGAGAATTATTATGCAGGGAAGGATCCGAGGAAGAAGAGGCGTAGGAAGAAGACGCATCTCCTGGCTGAGGAATCTTAGAGAATGGTTCAACTGTAGTTCATTGCAACTATTCAGAGCAGCAGCCAGTAAAGTGACCATAGCCATTATGATATCCAACCTCCGATAGGAGATGGAACTTTAAGAAGAAGAAGCAGAAGTACCTTTGGTGCAAAGTTCTAAAGACCGTGTGAAAGAAAGAGATCTTTGTACCTTGTATTATTATGGTGGGCTCTTGTAGTAAAATAATTTATATTTTTAAAAAGAGTAAATAAGAGCTCCTCTCTTGCAAATATTTAGCGGATATCAAGTACGCTGAATTCTTGAAAAAGCTGTTCCGGTAGATACCTTGGTTGCTTATTTTTTTATGAATTATTTGTTGTTGGTTGTTGTACAGGGTGATTCACGAAGATATGCAGAAACTTTAGGAGCTCATTGTATCGGGTGATTCAAAAAGAGCGCCGGTTTTGATATATCAAATTAAGAGATTTATTTTATTGAAAAACTGAAAATAAATACATCAACAAGTTCATCTTACCTTCTGATTTCATGTATGAAAAATGATGTCATGCATGTGTCCTCCTCTACTGCGCTGGCACGCATCAACTCTGTCCATGAAATTGGATATTACTGCACGACAAGTTTCGACTTCCATTTGCCCGATAACCCGTCGAATTTCCTCCTTCAAGTCATTGATGTTTCGGGGTTTATTGGCATACACCAATGACTTCAGATGACCCCAAAGATGAAAGTCACAAGGCGTCAAGTCACACGACCTTGGTGGCCATTGATGGTCGGAATTACGAGAAATGATGCGATCCTGGAACCGTTCACGGAGCAACAACATTGTTTCTCGTGCAGCGTGACAGGTGGCACCATCCTGCTGAAACCACAACTCGTCAATGTCCATTCCATCCAAATGACGCCACAAAAACTCCTTAATCATCGTACGGTATCGGTCTCCATTTACTGTCACGGCTTGTCCTTCTTGATTTTCAAAAAAGTAAGGGCCGATGACACCGCCCGACCAAAAGCCGCACCAAACTGTCACTCGCTGTGCATACATTTCCCTTTCATTAACCACGTGAGGGTTTTCTAAACCCCACATACGGCAGTTCTGTTTATTAACAAAACCGTTTAAGTGGAAGTGCGCCTCATCACTGAAAATGATTTTGTTTGCGAAGGTGTCATCATTCTGCCGTTTTCTCAATACCCAGTCAACAAACTGTCGTCTCTTCTGGTGGTCTGCCACTTTCAAATGTTGCGTCAACTGAATCTTATACAGGTGATATTGGAGATCGTACCGAAGAATTCTCCGTACAGAAGAACATCGTAAACCCAATTGTTGAGAACGGCGACGTATTGATTTTGCTGGGCTAACAGCCACACTGTCACGAACCAACGCAACGTTCTGCTCAGTTCGGCCAGAACGACGACGTCCAGAACTTTTAAGGTCGATTGTTGAACCCGTCTCAAAAAACTTTTTCATGAGCCTGCGAACTGTTGATTCATTCGGTGCTTCATTACGTCCTAGAGTACCGCGAAGTCGCCTGACAGTAGCCGCATAACTCTCTCCACTCTGGTAAAATGTTTTGACGATTAACACTCGTTGTGCAATAGTAAACTTCTCCATGGTTAGACACAGATTACGAGAGTACTACACTGCGAACAAGAGAAACTACAACTGAATCGTCAATCGGAATGTTCTCCAAAATAGAAATGAGGTCTAACAATGTTGCCAACCGATAAACAAAAATTTACCAGCCGTTCAAAAACCGGCGCTCTTTTTGAATCACCCGTTACATGTAAAAATAATGAAAAAAGTTTATATAAACATGGGTCCGGAAATGCTTCGTTTCCGAGTTACGGCTAGCGAAAGTTTCGCCCGGATTTAAGCTCACCAGGTAAAATGAGGTCTTCCTGAAATTCTGGTAAGGTAGATTAAGGGGCGAATTCAATCATTTCTTATGGTTTTTGATCTGATAAATTGAATAAAACAGGTCCCAGAACTGTAAGTTAAATATTATTTTAAGAAAACCAGTGTCAAATGCAAAAATTGGAGTGAAAAAAATTTTTTTCATCTTTGGGCATAAATAACTTTGTTATTTCACCAAGAAAAAGCTAAAATATTTGAATAAAATATGTAGAAAATTTTATTCTGAACAAACTGGTGTAAATAAAGTACACAGAAAGCGAATAGATGTTTGATTAAATGAATTTTTATTCATAACAGTACAAAGTAAAATTAACCGGAAAAACAGTGATGAAAAAATGTGTTTTTTTTCACTCCATTTTTTGCATTTGAGACTGGTTTTCTCAAAAACTATTTAACTTACAGTTCTGGGACCTGTTTTATTCAACTTATCAGGTCAAAAACCATAAGAAACGATTGAATTCGCCCCTTAATCTACCTTACCAGATTTTCAAGAAGACCTCATTTCACCTGGTGAGCTGAAATCAGGGCGAAATCTTTCGCTAGCCGTAACTCGGTAACGAAGCATTTCCGGACCCATGTTTAAATAAACTTTTTTCATTATTTTTACATGTACAATGGGCTCCCAAAGTTTCTGCATATCTTCGTGAATCACCCTGTATAATAAATGGAGGAGCAGTTACTAGCGTTCTGCATTGACTATAAAGGTTTGTCAGCCTTGTCGGAATTATTGTCGGCTTTCCTCTGTCGGCATGTCGGAATCTTTTGTTGGCGGCAGCACAGTAGCTAATAAAACGGAGTGACGCTGACAATATATTCATATGCTCTACAAACGTAGTACATACTTTTTATAACACCCTATACAATCGTGAAAATATAAAATTATAAAAGAATTTCCATTTTTTTAGGACACCCGGTTTCATTTCATTATGAAAGCTGTACAATTTTAATTATTGTAATTCGCTTCTTTTTGTAATCGTCAGACTCTTTCATTAGTACAAAATATAAAATAAATTAATATAATACAAAATAAATGAAAATACAAAAAAGAAAACGTATTTATTTTTGTCTATGATAAACATAGGTATTATTTTGTATCATGTATTTTACCAAAGGCAAAGGACCGACGCGTATTATATAATTTTATCACAGACACAACCTTTCAACTTAAAACGCTTTGTTCTTTTTTCTAATACTTTATTTATATTATTCCAAAATGTATATAACTAAATAAATGATTCTTGTTTATGACAAAATTTAAATTAACAATTTAACAAAAACGAAAAAGACAAAAAGCTGTGGACGGATTTATTGTTTTATCAAAATGTTATTTACAATTTCTGTATGTGATGAATAATGTTGAAAATGTTTCGTTTTGTAATATTATATTATTTAAATAGATTAACAATTACGCCTGCGCACAGCGCTGGTGTAATTGCGTAAAACAAAATCTGGTGTGAAACACTTTCACGATTTCTCTCGCCCATGTAAATAATGAAAAACATACCGTAATTTTAATCAAGAGTGAATAACGCTGAATGAAAATCCATCTGTTCAACTTAAAATTCTGAAAAATCACTACCTAATTGACGCTGAACTATAAAAAAATTACGCTGTACTATATCAACATACTACAACGCTATACAACATACTTAAATGAGAATTAATTACAGTCAAACCCCGGTTAACCGGACCTCGAATAACCGGGTCAGTTTTTACTTTCTCTTGCCTATATGAATATATAGGAAGGAAAGTATTGTTTTCATGTCGATTTTTCGAAATCGAGTTTTCACCGGATCTATACGTTTTCAGACCCCCTGAACCCAAAAAACATGTTTTTAGCGATTGGTCTGTGTGTGTGTGTGTGTGTGTGTGTGTGCGTGCGTGCGTGTGTGCGCGTGCGTGTGTGTGTGTGCGCGCGTGTGTGTGTGTGTGTGTGTGTCTGTGTGTGAACAGAATATCTCAAGAACGGAACATCGTACGAACTTGAAACTTAAAACTTAAGTTACATACCACTACCAGACCCGACACGAACATTTTCATCAAAATCGGTCAACCGGAAGTAGTAGTTTATTCGTATAATTTTTCACTTTTTTGCGATTTTCTCAAAAACTGGTCCTACGATTTTTTTTTAAAATCGCCTGGTTTACTACATTTTTTATGCTCTACAAGATAGGGTAGGCGCCATGTTTGCTGAAATTCTGCGTGAGGCTGTTTTTACGTAGAAACATTTTCTTTTTAAGATTGCGGCTTTAATATGCATTTTAGCGCAAAAGGTTATATAACAAAAGTTGTAGAGAATTTAAAATTCTACAACTTTTATTTCAAACAATTTTTTGTATAACGCTTAGTTTAGCGGTAATTTGCAATTTTCTGTTTTTTTCTCACGAAAACGTGAGAAAAATTGATTTTTTAAACATTTCGGCCTTAGTATGCATTTTACGACAAAAGTGTATATAATTTAATTTATAGAAAATTAAAAGATCTATAACTTTTATTTAAAGCATTTTTCTCTACAGAGCCTAGTTTAGAGAGAAAGAGTGATTTTCCGTATTTCTAAGCCAAACTGAGGTTGATTTTCATTTTGCATCATTCACTCATGATTAAAATAAGGTTATGTTTTTGAGGTTAGTTTTTTGTTTATTTCTAATATTTTATTAATAATGTTAGGTTTATTGTTAATTATTTTCATTGGTAAGAGAAAGTTGTGTGAGTGTTTCACACCAGATTTTTTTAATTGTATTACTTAATAATACTCGTATGTATAGTTTTTAGAAAATAAGAAATGTAACGCATCATTTTCGTTTTTCCACAATGTACAGTACATAAATTTTGTACACGCAAATCTTAATGTAGTACAATATTAGTTATTTATTTCCGTATTTAAAATATTTTTACTCCAAACATAACAATAAATAATAACAATAATAGTCTGCTAAATAACAGACTGAGACAGTTGTATACGATATTATCCAAGCGGCCAAAACTCTTGACGTACAAGGCGATGCTTCAACCGATCTGGCTGTATGGTAGTCAAATTTATGATGCAGCAAAGCCATCAGTAATTTCACGAATTCAACGTTTACAAAGTAAATTCTTACCACTGATTACTAATTGCCCGACTTACGTATCCAATAGAACACTACACGATGACTTTCGCGTTCCTTACGTCAACGGCACATATCTAAAACTGTACCGTAGATTCAGAGACAAACTACACAATCATAACAATCCCTTAATATACAATATAAATTCTGCAGACCTACCAGGAATTGCACAAAGACGACTGAAACGCCGATGGAGTAGAGACATGATACATTAACGCAACTGTAACATTATTACGTATAGACAAATATAATTTAAACGAACACATTTATCGTTATCTGGAGAGCTAACGCTGGGTGGTATCCTCCTCATAGTCATTAACGTGGTTGGATTTTTTTAAACTTTTTTTTTGGTTATTTAGTCGTGAAAGTTTTTGCTAGTTGTTCTTCTACACTTGCAAAGTAAATAAAGTAAAAAAAGTATTTTTACAATTTGATAAGTACCAATTTCTAATTTAGTTTTTTTTTTGTAATCCCTAATGTGTGTACGTTGCAATCTGTTCAATTCAGAATAATAAGCAACCCCATGACCCAATGAGATGAGAATGATGTGTATGACGTGTAAATGAGGTGAAGTCTTGTACAGACTCAGGTCGACCATTCGTGAGAGAGTATGGTTAATTGAACTCCAACCATCAAAGTACATCGGTAGCCACTTTCTAGCATTCAAATCCGTATAAAAGTAACTACCTTTACTAAGATTTGAACCAGGAACCTTCTTCTACGAAAATTGGCTGTTAAACAGCTGATTTTGGCGACGAGTTTACCTCTAGACGTTCTAGACCAACCCGGTCGGTAATTGAGTTTTTTAAATGTTAGATATGAGTACGTAAAACAGTTACAGTAACGTCTGTAAAGTCTGCCCCCACACAAAAATTGAAAAAAAGAACTAGTGGAACCGATTGTTCTACGTTTGTTCCCGATTGTTTTACAAAAATTTGTTTGTTCCGCTCAAATAAGCGAGAAAAACGGGGAGGGGCTAATTTCACGCTGCCCCTCCTACTCAACTTTTTAAACGTTTTTTGGTCTAAGTGATATTAACATTTCGTCTCATCCGGATTGGAGTCCACCCACATTAGTCCGGTTAATCGGGATTGTACTGAATTGTAATACTGTATCTATATTATTCCAAAATTTATATAACTAAATAAATGATTCTTGTTTATGACAAAATTTAATTAACTAAAAAGTATTTTGAATTTTGAGAAAGTATTTTTAATTAAATGCTATTTTTTGGGGGGTTTAAGGAACGTGAAAACGTGTATTTTCGGTGAAAATTAGGATTTCGAAAAATCGACATGAAAACAATACTTTCCTTTCCTATAAACCAAATATATTTACTGGTGATCCAAAAATTCAAAAAGGCTTATTTTCACTGTATATAAAAATTCTAAAATCAAAAGTTGTGGATTTGTTGATATTCTGCAACTTTAATTATTTATACACATTAAGATTGCAATCTTAAAATAAAACTTTTTTTACTATGAAACCATAGTCCCTTAACGACTTGCTATCATGTAAATCACTAAAAATGTAGTTCATACCTAATCTAAATTAAGTGGTTTAAAGAAAACCGTAGGAGCCGTTTTTGAAAAAATCTGGTGTGAAACACTCACACAACTTTATCTTGCCAATGAAAATAATTAACAATAAACCTAACATTAGTATTAAAACATTAGAAATGAACAAAAACTAACCTCAAAAACATAACCTTATTTTAATCATGAGTGAATGACGCAAAATGACAATCGAACTCAGTTTGGCTTAAAAATACGGAAAATCACGCTTTCACGCTAAACTAGGCTCTGTAAAGAAAAATGCTCTAAACAAAAGTTGTAGATCTTTTAATTTTATATAAATTTAATTATATACACTTTTGTCGTAAAATGCATACTAAGACCGAAATGTTAAAAAAATCGATTTTTCTCACGTTTTCGTGAGAAAAAAAAACAGAAAATCGCAAATTACCGCTAAACTAAGCGTTATACAAAAAAATGTTTGAAACAGAAGTTGTAGGTTTTTAAATTCTCTACATATTTTATTATATACGTTTTTGCGCTAAAATTTATATTAAAGCCGTAATCTTAAAAAAACAACGTTTTTACGTGAAAACAGCCTCACCGAGAATTTCAGCAAACATGGCGCCTACCCTATCTTGTAGAGAATAAAAAATTGAGTAAAATAGGCGATTTTGAAAAAAATCGTAGGACCAGTTTTTGAGAAAATTGCAAAAAACTGAAAAATTATACGAATAAACTACTACTTCCGGTTGACCGATTTTGATGAAAATGTTCGTGTCGCGTCCGGTAGTGGTATGTAATTTAAGTTTCAAGTTTCAAGTTCGTACGATGTTCCGTTCTTGAGATATTCTGTTCACACACAGACACACACACACACACACAGACACACACACAGACCAATCGCTAAAAACATGTTTTTTGGGTTCAGGGGGTCTGAAAACGTATAGATCCGGTGAAAACTCGATTTCGAAAAATCGACATGAAAACAATACTTTCCTTCCTATATATTCATATAGGCAAGAGAAAGTAAAAATTTAAAAAAATAAAAAATTGCGCGAATAAACTATTGTGCGGTTCCAAGCACGGTGTAGTTGCGGGGTGAAGGGTACGGGAGAGGTATATTGAATGAGTGACGCATGCTGGGAGAACTATTGTTGTATTACTCTGATACAAAACGTTCTCTTTCAAACTTTCCGTATTAAAAAAATATTTGTTTGTATTTATTACATTATATTTATTTACATATTTTGATATAAATTAATAAGTTAAATATTATGAATCCGACCGAGTTAATAACCCGGTAGGTATTTGTTAAATTAATGCGCCGGATGATAAGAACATTTTTACTTTCTCTTGCCTATATGAATATATAGGAAGGAAAGTATTGTTTTCATGTCGATTTTTCGAAATCGAGTTTTCACCGGATCTATACGTTTTCAGACCCCCTGAACCCAAAAAACATGTTTTTAGCGATTGGTCTGTGTGTGTGTCTGTGTGTGTGTGTGTCTGTGTGTCTGTGTGTGAACAGAATATCTCAAGAACGGAACATCGTACGAACTTGAAACTTGAAACTTAAGTTACATACCACTACCGGACGCGACACGAATATTTTCATCAAAATCGGTCAACCGGAAGTAGTAGTTTATTCGTATAATTTTTCAGTTTTTTGCAATTTTCTCAAAAACTGGTCCTACGATTTTTTTTAAAATCGCCTATTTTACTCAATTTTTTATTCTCTACAAGATAGGGTAGGCGCCATGTTTGCTGAAATTCTCGGTGAGGCTGTTTTCACGTAAAAACGTTGTTTTATTAAGATTACGGCTTTAATATAAATTTTAGCGCAAAATTGTATATAATAAAAGTTGTAGAGAATTTAAAAACCTACAACTTCTGTTTCAAACATTTTTTTGTATAACGCTTAGTTTAGCGGTAATTTGCAATTTTCTGTTTTTTTTCTCACGAAAACGTGAGAAAAATCGATTTTTTTAACATTTCGGTCTTAGTATGCATTTTACGACAAAAGTGTATATAATAAAAGTTATAGAAAATTAAAAGATCTACAACTTTTGTTTAGAGCATTTTTCTCTACAGAGCCTAGTTTAGCGTGAAAGCGTGATTTTCCGTATTTTTAAGCCAAACTGAGTTCGATTGTCATTTTGCGTCATTCACTCATGATTAAAATAAGGTTATGTTTTTGAGGTTAGTTTTTGTTTATTTCTAATATTTTATTAATAATGTTAGGTTTATTATTAATCATTTGCATTGGCAAGATAAAGTTGTGTGAGTGTTTCACACCAGATTTTTTTAGTCTAGTTAGTATACGCTACCACTACAAATGCAGCAGCAGTGAAACACTACTTACATTCATTCATTCTCCCACTACTATAACAACGCACTGCATTCCTTCCAACTACACGGAGCTGGGACTCAAGCAATACTTACTATTTCTGGGTGACCAATTGTGATAAAAATGTTCGTGTTAAGACATTTCCGTTCTTGAAATATTTTTTTCACACACATATTCCAATCGATATAGCATGTTTATTTGAGTTCAGGTTACCTAAAATTGTGTATTTTTGGTAAAAATTTGATTTCGAAAAACTGACGTGTAAACAATACTTTCCTTCCCTATGTATTCATATTAGCCATGAGAAAGTAAAAATCTATTTTAACAACAAAATGTATTTTACATGAAATATAAATATTACATTTACAGGTTTATATATTGAATTTAACTCCTAACTTTAACCCCATAATAAAATAACAACCCCAATTTTCAAAATGTCAAACATGAAAATAAATTTACCGCTCTTTAATCTATAAATCCAAAAATTCAAAAAGGCCTAGATGAAAGTCATTTTGAATTAAATGCACCATATGTCTCTTTGACCGCTCCATTATATATATATATATAATATTTTTTAATAATCTCCAGATAATTCCTGCAGGCATTTGTTATCGTTTATATTAGCAAAACCTTATCAATTTATTTTGAATTTATGTATAAATGTAAAATGTTATAATTGTTTAAAATAGATTTTTCCAGTTTTCGTTGGAAATTAATTGTTTTATATTCAAATCTCATACGGACAAGCGTTTACAGGTACAGTGGGGTTGCATTTATTAAAATAGTTATTTACTGATAAAACCCTGCGGTATATAATTATATCTGATACAGAAGCAGTTCATGTATTGCGTGGAAAAACGGAAAATCCTCGGGTGTTTATTCTTTAAATAAAAATAAAGTAAAAATATAACGTACATTAGAGCCTCGGTTAACCGAGGTAGTCCCAAAAAGTACCGCGCAAAACGAAATCCGCTTATAGCGGAAAATCGATCATAATACTGTACTTATATAATAGTTACTCGAGTCACGAGTTTGCCTTTGGTTTTAACGAGGAGTAAAGGGAGAATGCATCAGTGCGCATGTGCGACTCCTTTGGTATTAGTTTGCCACTACAACAACGTAAACTATACTTAGAGAACGTACAGTATATCGCAGACCTTTTGTAGGTTTACTGTACGAATATAACTGTTTGTTACCGTAAACGGAAATGTCAGTTTCTCGAAAATGCGGTCGAACTGTTCCTAGTGCAGAACGAAATCTGGTATGCAATGTAATAAAATGCTGCAAAGTTGAAGCTAAAGAAAAATACCTTCCCGTGCCTCTTAACAAAAGCCGTGAGCGAGCGGCTAACTACGGTGATGTTTCTGCTTCCACAATTCGAAATACAAAGAATGAAGTTAAAGACAGTGAAGAAGATAATTCTTCATCAACAGTTCTTTTGACACTTGGTAAAAAAGGAAACGGTTATATTAATAAGAAAGTGATTTTTTTATTTTTTTGGCTTTACGTCTGACTTTTTTGCAATTTCTGCTAATACAGACGGTGGAGAATGGTGATATATGAAAATGGGTGATGAAAAAATTCCAGACCTGACCGGGAATCAAACCCAGGACCCCGGCGTAGAAGGTAGTTGTGCTAACCACAACTAAGAAAGTTATGCCGATATGTGAAACGTTATTACCGGTTTTGAAAGAAAAGCTTAATTCTAGTTGGAAACTTTTTTTAATTAAGAAAAATTTTAAAGGAAATGGGGTTTAAGTGGAAAAGGTGTGTCAGAACGAAGTATATTAATTGAAAGGCACCATGTGGTTAACTAATGACAATTGCTCGGTAGTAAAATATAGTGTCTCATTGTTGAGGTTGGCAGCACTGTCGGATTTCGCTTCCCTTCCTCATAGCCCATCCATACGCAAAAAGCATTCTCGTGACTCACGTTCCGGTAAATAAAACGCACAGATTTTAATCATTATTTAAAATAATTAGCGCGCGCGCACACACACACACGCACACACACACACACACACACAGACCAATCGCTAAAAACATGGATTTTTGGGTTAAGGGGGTCTGAAAACGTGTAGATCCGGTGAAAACTCGATTTCGAAAAATCGACATGAAAACAATACTTCCCTTCCTATTTCATTTAGGCAACAGAAAGTAAAAATACTTCAGATGACAGTTGTAGATTTTTTAATTTACTATAACTTTGATTATATACATTTCTGTTGTCAACTCCGTAATAAGGCCGCAATCCTAAAATAACCATTTTTTACGGCCGAAGCACAGTTTCCCCTTATAATTCAACGGACATGAAGTTTACCCTATGTTGTTCTTCTTTTTTCTTTAATTCCTATTGTGTGTACGTTGCAATCTGATCAATTCAGAACAATAAGCAACCCTATGACCCAACGAGATAAGGTTGCGTATGATGTGTAAATGAGGTGTAGTCTTGTACAGACCCAGGCCGACCATTCCTAAAAGATTATGGTTAATTGAACCGCAACGATCAAAGTACACCGGTAACCTCTGTCAAGTATTCAAATCCGTATAAAAGTTACTACCTAAAAAACCCGTATAAAGTAATATTGCCCGTATAAAGTAGCTACCTTTAATAGAATTTAAACCTGGAACCTCCGTCTCCGAAAATCAGCTGTTAAACAGGTGACTCACGGCGACTACTTTACCTCCTTTACAGAACTTTACCAAACCGGTGGGTCAGAACATTTATACCGTAGTAAATGAGGTGATTAAAAAAAATCGTTAGATTAGCTCAAACCGCTAATCTGAAATCTAATCTGAAACCGCTAATCTGATACTGAACTCAGTATCAACATGCTAAACACAAAATTCTTAATAATTAGCAGAGCGTAGTGAGTGTAGCTCAGTATTTTATCAATAAACTCGGATAGAAAGTGGTGGAGGGGAAGGTTAAAACAGTTCTATAAAGTGGGAACCATGATAAACGAGCAATGAGCCAATAAAAATATGGAAAAATACAAATATTCTATTCGAAAATAGGAATTTTTAGAAATTGAAACTAGTAGAAAAGTTTGTTTTATTTCAATTCCTTTTACAATGTTCTCTCGATTGTTTCGAGAAACTATTTGAACGCAGGTATGAAAACAGTTAGCGACTTTGTTAAGTAGTTGCATTGTGACTGGTAAATGTCGGGCCGTTCGAAATATTGTCGTACGGGACCGGTTCGGAATTAAGTTAATAGTGCCTGCGGGTACGAGGGGTAACAAGCGGTTGTGGACTTATAAATCATTGTTTTTATTGTTCAATTAAAGGATCTATAGTCGATTTTAAGTTTTGTAATTAACTTAGTTGAAGTAATCTAATTGTAATTTGTTAGTAGCCTAAGTTTAATAATAAACTGTGTCAAAAATAGTTGTAAGATTGTTTATTCCATTATGCTGAAATCTTTCATGGGTTTACGCCGATTCTAATTGTCGATAAAATCTCTCCCATTTCCGAGGCTATTTGTGAGTTTGCCAGTGGTTAAAATGTCCTCTGGCCGGGGTACGAAACCTGCGCGAAGTAAGGCCTGTGGTGGGGCTGCCACCTTTGAGCACCTCGCCGTACCGTGAGTTTCATTTGGAGAACCACCTCCCAAGTTCTTTCGCCTTGTTCACCGTTGGGAAAATTTCCTCATCCACCGTTGAGACCGTTGACCGTTTTTTACCTGTACCCTAGGCAGGGACCCTATAACTGGTGCTACTATCCGGAGCCAGATAGACCCAGGTTTATTAACGAGGTTGTTACTCCTCGTGCTCCTCTTTCCTCATAACTAGCAAGATGAGGCCCCGGGCTTGTAATCGGCGGCATTAAATAACACCGTTGGCGAAGATAAAGGATTATCGCTAAAGTTGGGGACAGCACATGGCATGGATGTCAGATCACAGGATACCTAAGCAGGCACACTGGTGTGCTCCAGAAGGTGAAAAGGATGTCGGTAGATCTAGGAAAAGATGGAGATGGATGATATAGTATATGAGTTCGGAACAGGCTGCGACCTAATCCTTGGTTGGAAGAAGAAGTTTGTTTATTATTTATCATACCCAGGTCCGGAACGTACTAAAGACTTAGGTGTTACGATAAGTTTTGGATTTGACACCGTAATATGATAAAAATAGAGTAAATGAGGTGTAATCTTGCACAGACTCAGGCTGAATATTACTGAGAGAGTATAGTTAATTGAACCCAAATCATCAAAAGTACATCGGTAACCACTGTCTAGTATTCAAATACTCCGTACAAAAGTAAGTACCTTTACCAAAATTTGAACAACAAACCTTCGTTTCTAAAAGTCAGCTGTTAAAACAGCTGACAGGTGGTGACGCTTTACAACTAGACCAACCAGTTGGGTTATCAAGTAATATAAATGCTATTATATTTTATAGGCACGCAGAATTGGAAAAAGGCATCTTTATTAGATTAAACGTACAACCAATACATCTAAACGAAAAGCAACAAAAAAAGTAAAATACAAAATTAACATGAGAGGAAATAACGAGAATATTTTAATGATATATATTGTAAAAATGTGTTTTTGTGTGCGTGTATTTTTTGAAGGGATGAAAAAATAGGGATGTGTTTAAGGGAGGTTGTACTTTCACGAATATATTGACTGGTAACCCTTGTTTCACAAATTCATTTTTTATATAACATGAGTCACAAGGGATGAACGATTCATTGTGTGTGTGTTTGTGTGTGTGTGTGTGTGTGTGTGTGTGTGTGTGTGTGTTACAGAATACAGAGTATCGGGATAGGATCATCCTACACCAGGGATGGTCAGTGGGAGAAACAGAGCCTTCCATTTTTATTCCTGTACTATAGGGTCCTAACATGAGGAATATTATATCCCATCGTTTGACAGAGGTAAAATTAACGATGAAGGGGTACTACTATCCATTGACTCAGTCAAACGTTGGTATTATTTTTTTAATTTCATAAATCAATAACAGTTTTTTTTTATTTGTTCAATGCATCCTCGATAGTCACTGTAAACTTTTATAGGATGTACCTTTGTTGATAAAAAATATCAAAGACGGTATAGTTTTAACTTGCTTTTGACGTATATGAAAATATTAGCTGCTCTTTCGAAACTTAATTAACATACGTCCATCCACAGATAAACTAAAAACATTGGTTTAAGGGTTCAACACCGTTTTAAACCCCTTCCGGGTACATTTTTGTAATCGTTAAGGGATAATTATGTTAGATGCACTATAGGTAACATTTCCATTGAATTTTAGCCATCTAACTCCATCCGGGTTTTAGTAAATAAATAATATCGGTTTAAGGGTTTGACACCCTTTTTAACCTTATAGAGGTCATTTTCAAAAATGTTAAGGGGTAATTTTTTGAATGGACTAGGCTTATAAATAATTTTACCGAAATTCAGCCGTCTTAACTCGTCTGGTAAACAGTAGATATTTGTTTAAGGTTTGCACGCCATTTTTATCCTCTTGGTGGTACATTTTGGAAATGGTTAAGAGGTAAGTTTTTGTAGTTGAACTATAAGTAACATTTCCACCGATTTTCAGCCACCTTCCTTCCTCGGAACTTAGTTAATCTTTTCAACCTATTAGCGGTGAATTGTCGAAATAATTTTTGTTTAACTTTTCTATTTACCCTAAAGTGAGTATTTCCTTCTAATTTCAGCTTTCTAGCTATTGTACAAGTAGGAGAATAAGTGAGTCAGTCAGTGAGGGCTTTCCTATTTATATATGCAGATACAGGCTTACCAAATTCAGACAACTAATTACAGACTTTAATGGGCTTCCATGAAGAGCAAAAACAGAACACCTGATGTACAGAAGAAAGGAGAAAAGCCTACACTGAACGGATGTTGAAAATGCGGGCTGCAAAAGAGAAACGTATTAAGTCACCACACATGGTCAAAAACTGGCCCAATACGAGGAAAAAATAGGGCAAGAGAAAGTAAAAACTACTTAAGGTTTAGTTGAGATAATCTTAGTTATCAAAATTTAAATAAATTGTTTCTCTAGAATAAACAGAACATAAATACACATAGTAATTTAAAAAGGCAAATCATAAAAATATTACTTTTTTGGCTTCAAGGGGCTTTGAAAATGGATTAAAATTCGGGTATGTAAACTGTTATTCAATCTCAGTACTGTATCACTTTATACACTGATAGAATACGAGGAAGTAAAAATCGATTTAATTCGATACACCGTATTAGCTAAGTAAAATTGCATGCACTGGTGACTTGATTAGGTTTTGAATCACGTTCTTTGCCGATTTCAATACAGTAGCTTCACATTCGAACATAAATCCACGATTAGTAAAACGAGTTATAATTTTATACGTCAGTTAAAATTCAAACAAAAAACAAAGCAACAAAAAATCATATTCAATTTTTGATTTTCCTTTTTTAATATTCTTGCAATTTAAATTTAAAAATTCCATTTGATGGCGAATCATAACAATTAAATCATCTTCTGGATTGATTCAATCAATCATTTTTTTCATAACGTTATCCTTTATTGTTTTTTGTTTTGTTTTTAGTAGCTTTGTCTTCGTCTAATACACTCTTAATATGGTATTACGTATTCTGAATGTACGAATGAAGCGTGTTTCGAGTAATAAACAAAGTACTATCTATAAATTCAAAAGTGTAACTGCCCTGGTATAGGTTGATAAAAAATGTTTACACTTTTTCAAGTGATGTACGAGGGTGGTCTGAAAAGTTTCCGACCTCAACGTGAAGATTGCAGAACTCGTAAATAAAAGCTAGTGAATTTTGTTGTTCATCTGCTGACAGTTACTCACCAAAGTTTCAGCCATTTAGGACGCGGAGTCGTTATGTAACAGTCGTTTGAGTGAGTTGATGTGAGTGTTTTTGTGAAAATGGACAAAATTGAGTATCGAGCTGTCATTAAATATTTGTTTCTGAAAGGTAATACACCGATGAAAATCAAAGATGAGTTGGATTCTGTGTATGGGGACTCTGCACCATCATTTACCATAATGAAATTTTGGGTAGCTAAATTTAAACGTGGCCGTAAGAGCATGGGAGACGATGAATGTTCGGGACGTCCAAAAACTGCAACTACCGTCGAAAACATCGCCAAAGTTCACCAAATGGTGCTAGACGACCCCCGAATTAAAGTGAGAGAGAAAGCAGAGGTTATGAACATGTTAAAAGAACGTGTTTGTCACATATTTAATCAACATTTAGGCATGAGAAAGCTGGCCGCGTGTTGGGTGCCGCGTTTGCTCATGTTAGACCAAAAACGTGTTCGAATGAACATTTCCAATGCTCTGTTGGCGCAGTTTAAGCGCAATAAATCCAAGTTTTGGGGCCGATTAATTACTGTAGATGAAACTTGGATACACCATTATTGCCCAAAACAAAAATACAGTCCAAACAGACAACTGCAAAGGGGGAACCGGCTCCAAAAAAAAGCAAAAACTGTTTTTTTCGGCTGGGAAAGTGATGGTGACTGTTTTTTGGGATAGTCATGGAGTTATTTTAATCGATTATCTTCCAAAAGGAAAAACCATTACAGAAGCATACTACGCTTCATTACTTTACAAGCTAAAGGCAGAATTTGCGGAAAAACGATCACATTTGCAGAAAAAGAAAATCCTGTTTCACCAAGACAACGCACCGTCTCACACCTCAGCGGTTGCCATGACGAAAATCCACGAACTACGGTTTGAACTGCTTGACCATCCGCCTTACTCACCAGATCTAGCCCCAAGCGACTTCTTTTTGTTCTCTCTTCTAAAAATTGCGCTCGGAGGACAGAGATTTTTGTCAAATGAAGAAGCAATCACCTTCATGAACAACCATTTTGCATAGAAAAACGGCGCGTACTATTTGGACGGGTTACAAAGATGGGAGCATCGCTGGGAGAAGTGTGTAGAGTTACGAAGATACTATGTGTAAAATAAATAAAAAAATTCAGAAAAAATTTCTTGTATCTTTGTTAGGTTGGAAACTTTTCAGACCACCCTCGTACACCTTGCACTCTTTCTGAACAGTGAACGAAAATAAACTGTAACACGTTACGCGTCACACACAGAATGAAAACTTCTTTAGGCGCACCTTGCTTTCTTTTTGAACAGTGAACGAAAGTGAACGGTCATCCGTCACACATCGGCATCACGCATCCGCGTCACACACAATAATGATAGGTTACTGAAGTGAAGACATTTTTAGGCGTTCCTTGTACTCTTTATAAACATTGAACGAAACTGAACTGTCACGCATCACACGTCTCGCGTCACACACAGAAGTAAAAACTTCTTTAGACGCACCTTGATTTCTTTCTGAACAGTGAACGAAACGGACTGTCACGCATCACGCGTGAATTTCCTTATTTGAGATTAGTTCAATATAATACGCATATGTTACTGTGTACAGGCCTAATCAGTGTAATATTTAAGGTACGTCATATAATATTTAAATACGAAACACCGCTTGACGGAGATTTTTGTAGATATTTAAATAAATTCTAATCTTAAGTATTTAAGAATATAAATACAGTTTTACAATTTTACAAATTATAACACATTTCACTTTCCATAAACCTATTGTTTAATTCCCAGAATGTAATGGCAATAATAATTGCCCATAATGGGCTGTTGGAGTGTTAAATTATTAGCACTCGATCTGCTGGTTCCAGGGATTCAAATAATAGTTCTGTTTCTTATCTCATAATCAGCCAATTATGTAACTGAAGTATTAAAGAACAGAATAGGTAGAGATGTAAAAGGCACTACTATCGGTTTCATAATCATAGAAACCCGAGTTTGAATCCTTGCAACTCCAAAACTATGAGTCGGATTTCAACATATTTTACATCAAAATTTAGCTCATTTTTTTCTGCGTTGATCTATAATAATCATGTATTTTTAATGTTGTTTAAAATTGCCATATTGAGGTTGGAAGACAAAAAGCCCCGGTTTTTTTGCTACTGCAACAAATTTTATGCATTTAGAGGCGTGTAACTCGATAACTATTTACCCGAAAAGTTTAAAACTTTAACACAACATAGAAATTATATTCTTACAGCGTGTACAAAATTTAAAATTCGTGCATTATTTAAATTTTGATTTATTAACAATATTATGAACCCTTGCTATCTCGGTAATCGCTCAATCGATTGACACGGGAAAACTATCGTTTTATTCAGCGTAAAAATCTTTGAACAAATTTGTTAATAACATAAAATATTGCTTGGCCAATGTTGTGGTAGAATTTTTAAAATTTTGAAACATAGACTAGGTAATGCGTGGATGGGCGCTACTATCCATGTTGCCTGAATCTGACTGTCTGCCTGAATTGACAATTCAGTCTGTCAATTCAAGTAGACGGTCCGACAGGATGTCACGTACACACAAACTGGCAACATGGATAGTAGCGCCCACCTCCCGCATTACTTAGTCTATTTTGAAAATTTTTTTAAATTCTACCACAGCTTTGGCCAATCAGTATTTCATGATACTAACATATCTGTACTAAGTTTTTTACGCTGAATAAAACAACAGTTTGTCCGTGCCGAAAGATTGAGCGGTTACCGAGATAGCAAGGGTTCATAATATTGTTAATAAATCAAAATTTAAATAATGCACGAATTTCAAATGCGTACACGCTGTAAGAATATAAATTTTTATGTTGTTAAAATTTCAAACTTTTCGGTAAAATTTGTTATCGAGTTACACGTCTCTTAAACGCATGAAATTTGTTGCGGTAGCAACAAAACCGGGTTTTTTTTCTTCCAACCTCGATATGGCAATTTTAAACAACATTAAAAATATATGGTTATTATAGTTCAACGCACAATAAAATAAACTAAATTTTGATGTAAAGTATGTTGAAATCCGACTCTTAATTTAGGAGATGAAAGGGTTCAAACTCGGATCTCTATGATTATGAAACATATAGTAGTCAGAGTTATCGCCTCTGAGAGTAATGAATTTCACTATACAGCCAGACTCTGTGGTAAATGAAATGAAGGTGTTATTTGCAGGGTGGAGAGTAGGTGCTTTTTGGACTGCCTGGCATGCTGATAAGCATGCACCTTTTACTCAGCGAGGAAGGCAATAGTAAACCACCTCACTCCTCCTTTTACTTAGTAAAACCTCTACAGGTTCAAACCAGCCTAACCTAAACAACAATAGCAACAAAAAAGGGCAACAGAGAAAAATCTCACTAAATGATTAATTCACAACTATAAATATAAAAATAATTATTTAATTTTATATAAGTTTTACACCTCTATCTTGTGGTCATAAAAGTACACACACAATGTTTTTTTTATCATCTCTCTTATCCTGTAGAAGTTAAATATCTGGGTTCATGTGGGTATATTTAAACAAAATATTTATTATTTAATTTTAAATCGAAGACTCGCGTTGAAACGTCATAATATGATGGAAATTTTTTTATCTATTTTCCTGTATAAGTTAGTATCCTGCATTACAATGTGTGCAATCCAAGATACTAACTAAGTTTTAAATAACTAACTAAATAACCTAACTTTTAATTTTTAATGGCAGGCTCACGTAGAGAAGTCATATATTATAATGAACGAAACTTTTTTTGTCTCTTTTCCTGTATAAGTTATGTGATCTTGAATTACAATTGTGCAATGCAAGATAACATAACTTTTAATTTTAAATTGAAGACTCATGCAGAAAAATTATATAAGTTATAAAAAAACGAATACAACTTGGGCTGAAGTTGCATCTATATCGTTCTGGGTCTTTAATAAAAATGACCAGCCAGTTACCACCAACAATGAAGCAATGGTTTTCTTCTTCTCTAACAGGTGAAAAAGTATTTTCACATAAATAACCGTACAACCAAAGCAGTATCTGAATCTGCTGTAACATAAAACAGCTGACTACTACATAAGAAGGCAGTTCGTACTTATATACACTTAAACAAGAAGGCAGTGTGCATCACAGTAACTAACACACATGTTTTAGGTACTGGGTATGCATTTTCTCTATAAAAACCTTGCATTGCATATACTGCCGTTTACCTTAGCATTGTGTAGTTACCGCTTTTTACTTTCTCTTGCCTATATAAATAGGAAGGAAAGTATTGTTTTCATGTCGATTTTTCAAAATCGAGTTTTCACCGGATCTATATGTTTTCAGACCCCCTAAACCCAAAAAACATGGTTTTAGCGATTGGTCTGTGTGTGTGTGTGTGTGTGTGTGTGTGCGCGCGCGCGTGTGTGTGTGTGTGTGCGCGCGCGCGCGCGTGCGTGTGTGTGTGTGTGAACAGAATATCTCAAGAACGGAACATCGTACGAACTTGAAACTTGAAACTTAAGTTACATACCACTACCGGACCCGACACGAACATTTTCATGAAAATCGGTCAACCGGAAGTAGTAGTTTATTCGTGTATTTTTCACTTTTTTGCGATTTTCTCAAAAACTGGTCCTACGATTTTTTTTTTAATCGCCTGGTTTACTCAATTTTTTATTCTCTACAAGATAGGGTAGGCGCCATGTTTGCTGAAATTCTGGGTGAGGCTGTTTTTACGTTAAAACATAGTTTTTTTAAGATTACGTCTTTAATATGCAATAGCGCAAAAATGTTTATAATAAAAATTGTAGAGAATTTAAAATCCTACAACTTTTATTTCAAACATTCTTTTGTATAACGCTTAGTTTAGCAGTAATTAGCAATTTTCTGATTTTTTCTCACGAAAACGTGTGAAAAATCGATTTTTTTAAGATTTCGGCCTTAGAATGCATTTTACGACAAAAGTATATATAATAAATTTTATAGGAAATTAAAAGATCTACAACTTTTATTTTAAACATTTTTCTCTACAGAGCCTAGTTTAGAGAGAAAGAGTGATTTTCCGTATTTCTAAGCCAAACTGAGGTTGATTTTCATTCTGCGTCTTTTACTCATGATTAAAATTAGGTTATGCTTATTGAGGTTAGTTTTTGTTTATTTCTAATGTTTTTTCTAATGTTAGGTTTATTGTTAATTAGTTGCATTGGCAAGAGAAAGTTGTGCGAGTGTTTCACACCAGATTTTTTCCTTAGTAACGGGGTGATTTATACATAGATACTGCCAACCTGTAAAAATAAATCTTAAGAATAGCTACAGATATGGGTTTTTTGACATGCTCATTAAATATTTCGTCCAAGAAAATACATAAATCAACTATAACCTAAAAATCGTAATTTTTGCAGATACTGTCTTTTTCTTTAGCAGACCTAAAGTTTGTTTTGGATCTTAGGCAGTAAGTCTAAACTTTCTCTTGGAAATAAAGTTCTATTTTGGAAATTAAAAATACTCGAACCAGTTTGAACTTACGGGTTACGGCTATGGAATACAGATAATTTATCAAATGTAGAAATACTACTTCGCTTTCAACCAAACTGTCTGAGACTGATCAGTGCAGCCACATGGTACCTAACCAATAAAATATTGCACAACGATCTAAACCTACCCTTCATAAAAGAAGAAATTAAACAACAGCGAGAAACATCTAAAAAAGTTAGAACAGCATCAAAATCCTTCCGCAATTTTAACCTCCTTTTCAACAGCGGAGATACTCTCATACTGAAACGTTTTAAAACGATGGACTACCATACAATTTTATTAATCATATAACTCGAAATCTTATTTTTTCTACTTCCATGATTAATCATCGTCATCATTATCATGTCCATCATGGTCATCGTCATCTTTAACTTCAACTACTTCATGTTTCACGATATTAATGCACAGTTCAGTCAAGTTTAGTTTTATTTTTTGTTCACAATTTAGTGTATACTTTCTCTTGCCCTTCATGAATATATAGGGAAGGGACGTGCTATTTTCCTGTCAATTTTTAGAGTCCAGTTTTCACCGAACATACACGTTTTCAGGCCCCCTGAACCCAAAAAACATGTTTTTTAGCGATTCGCCTGTGTGTGAACAAAATATCTTTGTTCTTGAGATATTATCGTACGAAACTTGAAAATTAAGTTAGGTTGCCTAGCATTACGGGAAGCGACACGAACATTTTCATTAAAATAATTCAATCAGAAGTAGTAGTTTATTCGTGTGATTTTCCAAAACACGGCTAAACTACGGTTCTTTGAAAAATCGCATCATTTTCTACATTTTTTAATACTCTACTATGTAGGTTAATCGCCATGTCTTCTGGCCGGCCTATTGGCATAATGGTTTCCGCAACTGGCTACATGAGGGTCCTGGGTTCGATTCTCGATCAGGTCTGATATTTTTACTTTCTCTTGCCTATATGAATATATAGGAAGGAAAGTATTGTTTTCATGTCGATTTTTCGAAATCGAGTTTTCACCGGATCTATACGTTTTCAGACCCCCTGAGCCCAAAAACTATGTTTTTAGCGATTGGTCTGTGTGTGTGTGTACAAAATATCTCAAGAATGGAACATCGTAAGAACTTGAAACTTGAAACTTAAGTTACATACCTCTACCGGACCCGACACGAACATTTTCATCAAAATCGGTCAACCGGAAGTAGTCGTTATTCGTGAAATTTTTCACTTTTTTGCGATTTTCTCAAAAACTGGTCCTACGATTTTTTGTTAAATCGCCTTATTTACTTAATTTTTTATGCTCTACAAAATAGGGTAGGCGTCATGTTTGCTGAAATTCTTGGTCAGGCTGTTTTCACGTAAAAAATTTGTTATTTTAAGATTGCGGCTTTAATATGCATTTTAGCGCAAAAATTTATATAATAAAGTTGTAGAAAATTTAAAATTCTATATCTTTTTTTTCAAACATTTTTTTTTTGTAAAACGCTTAGTTTAGCGGTAATTAGCGATTTTCTGTTTTTTCTCACGAAAATGTGTGAAAAATCGATTTTCTTTAAATTTCGGCCTTAGTATGCATTTTACGACAAACGTTTATATGGATAAATTTATAGAAAATTAAAAGATCTACAACTTTTATTTAAAGCATTTTTCTGTACAAAGCCTAGTTTTGCGTGGAAGAGTGATTTTCCGTATTTTTAAGCCAAACTGAGGTCGATTTTCATTTTCCGTCTTTCACTCATGATTAAAGTAAGGTTATGTTTTTTGAGTTTAGTTTTTTGTTTATTATTATTGTTAGGTTATATTGTTCATTATTTGCATTGGCAAGAGAAAGTTGTGTGAGTGTTTTACACTAGATTTTTTCTATAGGTCTACAACTTAGTTCAGTGTTATTTAAAGATTTTCCGTATTTGTAAGTCGAAAGGTTGATTTTCATTTAGTCATGATTAAAATTAGGTTATGTTTTTCATTTTAAATTGTTTACTAAAGATACCAAACATAGGTTTGGTTTTTTATTTTAATTTAGCAAGAGAAAGTCGTGCGAGTCGTATGCTTCACACCTCATTTTTAAGGTTTCCAATTGAGGTCTCTTTTGCATTCTATTCCCATTAATACTTTAATATTAATTTTTCCTCGGTTCAGTTGATCTTTGGCCAAATTTTAAAATGTTTACTCATCTAGCTCATAAATTGAAGAATACAATGACAAATTATTTGGTATATCAGATAAAAAATCTGATGTGAAACACTCACACGACTTTCTTTTGCCAAAATAAATAATGAACACTATAACCTAACATTACCAACTTTTCGAATTTTTGTCTTAATTTCTGCTTACTTTTTGTTTCGTTTGAATTCTATTAGTATTATAGTTCTTTCCCTTACAGATGGGACCGTATGCAAGAATTAGCTGTCATGTTGTGAATGCTTTGTTCATGGAAAAGTAACCTAGAAATTCGTGCTGTACTGTTTGCGTTTCCTGTTTAGGTTTTAGTATTGCTGAGTACTTACACGTGTTGTTTTGCACTCTTTTGAAAAACTGTGCTTTTTCGGTAATTGTGTCTTTTCCACTTCGGTACCATTTACTCAGAGACAAATTAAGATATCTCCTTCAATTTTTGGCCAGAGTACCTTCATAACTTTTTTACTTTCTCTTGCCTATATGAATATATAGGAAGGAAAGTAATGTTTTTATGTCGATTTTTCGAAATTGAGTTTTCATCGGATATACACGTTTTCAGACCCTCTGAACTCAAAAAGCATGTTTTCAGCGATTGGCCTGTGTGTTTTCGTTTCGTGTGTGTGTGTGTGCGCGCGCGCGCGTGTGTGTGTGTGTGTGAGAGAGAACAAAACATCTCAAGAACAGAACATCGTACGGAGTTGCAACTTGAAGGTAGATACCGTTAGAGGACGCGTCATGACCATTTTCATCAAAATCGGTCAACCGGAAGTAGTAGTTTATTCATGTCATTTCTCACTTTTTTGCGATTTTCTCAAAAATGGCTCCTACGATTTTTTTTAAGTTGCCGCATTTACTATGTTTTTTATACTCTGCAAGAAAGGGTAGGAGCCATGTCTGCTGAAATTCTTGGGGAGGCTGTGCTTTCGTAGAAAAAATTGGTTCTTTTAGTTTGCGGCTTTATATGCATTTTAGCGCAAATATGTAGGTATATAATAAAAATTGTAGAGAATTTAAAAACGTACAACTTTTAATTCAAACATTTCTTTGTATAACACTTAGTTTAGCGGAAATTAGTGATTTTCTGTTGTTTCTTTTCATGAAAATCTGTAAAGAAAATAGATATTTTAAGATTTTAGCCTTAGTATGCATTTTACGACAAAAGAGTACTATATATAAAAATTTATTGAAAATTAAACAATCTACAACTTTTATTTCAAACATTTTTCTCTACAGAGCCTAGTTTTGTGTAAAAGAGTGATTTTCCGTATTTTTAAGCCAAACTGAGGTTGGTTTTCATTTTGCGTCTGCCACTCATGATGAAAATAATGTTATGTTTTTTGAGATTATTTTTTGTTTATTTCTAAAATTATGTTATATTGTTCATTATTTGCATTGGCAAGAGAAATTCGTGTGAGAGTTTCATACCAGATTTTTCAAAATATCTGCATTTCTGTTTTTAATATTTTCAGCTATTGGTTTGGCTCTCTAACCAACTGTTGATGGAAAATTTACTTATTTGTGTACATTTAATTTTAGATTCGGGCGTTTTTGTTTTTTGCCTATTCCCGTAAATTTAGAGTTTTAAAATTTAGGTAAATTTTTCTTGGAAACCATTAAACTTCACAAGCTGAAATTTTTTTACCAGTTGTTCATCTCTTACATGTACATTACCGAAATTTTTGTGAATTCTTCAGATGTTTCAAAAATTAATAATTTACAAAAACCTTAGAAACAAATTTGTAAAAATTTTATGTTATTCGTTATATTAGTTTTAATTTTGTGGTCCAACAGATTAAATTGAAAAAATATCATTAGCTAGAGAAACCCGACAACTATAAGTGTAAAATTTCATTTTCCTATCTTTTACCAATCCTATGAAAAATGTACCTAAAAATAAAATGAGCGGTTAACAGACGTAAATTATCCAACGCTGTAAAAGTGTCTCTGTATTACAGAAAAGTACCAATGAATGTGTATTTATTTTTGAGACACATTTCGCTTAACTTACGAATGAGTTTCAGTTAATATTTTCCAATTCTGCTTTACCAATAAGTCGACAATCTTGCGACTCTAAATTCTCTCTCTAAACTCTCTAAATTGGATATAGAAAATGCAGAAAGTAAAAGATATTTTTTGGAGCACCCAGTTGCAACAATACAACTGATACAATCAATCCCATATCTGCAGAAACGTATAAGTCCATTAAAAAAAATAAAGCCCAACTTAAATGGAAAAAACAAAATACAAAAACACCAAATGTATTGATGCAGAATAAAGCACGTTAGGTTGGTGTAACGTTTTGTATCCATTTTTTGTTTTTTTTGGTACTGTTACATATTAGTTATTAGGGAAAATCGGACAAAAAGAGACAGATTTATCAAAAGCAAAATAAGAGAAAGTGAGAAAAAATATCGTTGAAGTTCAACTCACGAAAAAAGGGTTAAATAGCGAGAGATTTTAGAGTAGAATTTGATGAGAAATATACGGCGACATCTAACCGTCACATCAATGTGGGATGTGTTTGTAAAATAAAACCAATATTTAAAAATTGGTTTGCAAAATATCAAAATCAGAATGATCAATTTATCCCATATATATTTTTTTAATTTCTTTATTGTGACTAAGTCTAACTAACAATTTCGTTTTAACTTAATTGATCTAACTACTTAATCTAAAAATTTACCAACTAGTAGTTCTTAGGTTTTACACTATCCACTGTAGTGAAGTTCTAATACGCTGTTAATAATATGTAAAAAAACTACTGATTAATATAATCGTTTATTAATCAATTGATAGAGTAATTATATTTTTGCCTTTACAATACTTAAAAAAGCCCATAACAGGCAGATGGAGTGTTAATTATTTGCACTCGATCTGCTAGTTCCAGGGCTACAAAAAGTAGTTCTGTTTCTTATCACATGGTCAGCCAATTGTACGAATGAATTATTTAAGAACAGAAGAGGTAAAAGACACTAGCCAGAATTATATCGTCTGAGAGTAATGAATTTCATTATACAGGCAGACTCTGTGGTGAATGAATTGAAGATGTCATTTGCGGGTTTGAAGAAAAATGCTTTTCAGAGAGCCTGGCATGCTGCTAAGCATACGCTTTCAACTCAATGAGGAAGGCCATGGTAAACCACCTCACTTCTTCTTTTACTTAGTAAAACCTCCCGAGGTTCAAACCTACCTTTCGGCTGATGACCTAAACAACAACAACAACAATTCTTAAAAATATATAAAAATAGGTAACTATTAACTAACACTATAAAAATCCATAATGTGTGTACGTTGCAATCTGTTCAATTCAGAACAGTAAGCAACCCCATGACCCAATAATATGAGGATGACATGTATGACGTGTAAATGAGGAGTAGTCTTGTACAGACCCAGGCCGACCATTCATGAGAGAGTATGGCTAATTGAACATAACCATCAAAGTATACCGGTAACCACTATAGTGTTCAAATCCGTAAAAAAGTAACTACCTTCACTAGGATTTGAACCAGGAACCTTCGTTTTCAAAAATCAGCTGTTAAACAGCTGACTCGCGGCTACGACTTTACCTCTAGACCAACCCGGTAGCTCATTAACTAACGACTTAATAACTTTGTATGGTTCATTACAACAGTTCATTTGGTTTCACACGAGAAAGGCTTCTATTCAGATCTCTAATGTCGAATAGCTGTATAGCTTCGACATTCACATGATGAAGAAGTCTGTCTTCATGACTCGTGGAACATTTTCAAATTACCTCAACCATGGAATCCACTCCCAAGTCCCGGCGCGGGTTGTCTTTCCTAACCATTGATGATTGCAGACACTTTGTTTCAGGAGGTGGGGTTGAAATGTTGTTTAAGTTTTTATTTATATTGATAATTTTTGTGTATTTTGACAGTGTTACAATTAAAAAAATTGAAATTTACATTTTAAATATAAATGTTGAAAATGAAAGTCCAAAACTTCCAATTTCAAATTGATATTTCTCGTAACTTCAATTGTGTAATTTTAAGTTAGGCTTGGGCCTATAGGTTATTAAACATTCAAAATAGTTCACAAATTGAATGTAATACCGCTGAAAATACAGGATGTTTGACAACTAATTTATTAAGGGTGGGCTATGATTTTGTTTATTTATCAACTAATAAAGCTCAAATTTCTTTAATTCTTGTATTGGCCTAAATCACCTGGTAGCAGTTGAGGATAAAATTTACTTGTTATATACTATACATATTTATTTATTTTGACCAAGAAAGCCAATAGGAACTGGTCTTTGTAGAAAAGGTTTTTGAGAATGTTCAAAATGAAAATAATATGCAGAAATTAAAAAAATAGACGCGACAGCATTCTAAATAAAAATGATTAACCCAAACTGAAACTAATGTAGTTATTTTTAATAGTGGCTAGTGATTTCTGTGTATATACTACGCATATTTTTCGTTCACGGTTATTATTATTAACCAATAGTTACTAAGTGATTGTTTAATAGTTTCTTTTTACTTTCTCTTGGTGAATAGACTATTAGTATAAGACGGAAAATAATTTTTTCGAGTCAAATTTTCGAAATCGAGTTTTCACCGGCTACACAAGTTTCTGAATTCCCTGAATTCAAAAAAATTTTTAGTGATTGGTTCATGTGAACAAAATATATTATATATATTTTGTTCACATCACTGCGAGCAATCAAAGGCTACTCTAGGTTAGATCATATAAGAAATGAAAATATAAGAGCGGACCTGAGAGTGGAACCTTTGCTAGAAACTCTGAAAAGGTACAGGAGAAACTGGTCCAGTCATTTACTCCGCATGCCAAGAGATAGGCTTCCCATACTAGCATGGGAGTATCAACCCGGTGGAAGGCGAGACGTTGGAAGACCACGAAAGAAATGGATGCCGGAACAGGCCAACAGAGCCTAATCCTTGAAGGACGATGATAATGATGATATATATATATATATATATATATATATATATATATATTATATGTGAACAAAATAGGGACCCAGCCGTCCTCTGAATCCATCACTGTTTCTAACATACCAGGGAGCGTTGACAATGCTTTTGAGAACTTTGTTCTGAAATTTTTGTATAATTTGCTGGTTTAATGGATTTTTCCATTCCCAAATCTGAATTCTATATGCGTTTTAATATTGGTTTGTATATTAGGAGGTTGTTATAAATAGATAATGCCGATTTCCTACCTAGTAACCAATAAAAATTTTAGCGATTGTTCTGTGTGTGATCAAAATATCTCAAGAACGGAATAGCGTACGAATTTGAAACTAGGAACGAATTAGGAACCCAACACGAACATTTTCATTAAACCTGGTCAACCAGAAGTAGTAGTTTTATTATGCAATTATTCACTTATTTATACGATTTTTTCAAAAACGGCTTTTATGATTTTCTTTAAAATCACCTCATTTACTACATTTTTTATGTTCTACAAGATACGGTAAGCACCATGTCTGCTGAAATTTCTTGGGAAGCTGCACTTTCGTGGTAAAATATGGTTTGTTTAAAGACTGCGACCTTTATATAAAAGGTCATTTCAGGCATTTTAGGGCAAAATTATATATAATTTAAATTGTCTAATATTAGAAACCTACATTTTTAATTTTAAACAATATTTTCTACAACGTTTAGTTTAGCGTCAATTAGTGATTCTGTATTTTTCTCATTAAAATAGGTAAAAAAAATTGGAATTTTTAAGATTATTACGACAAAAGTATATAATCAAAGTTATAGAAAATTAAAAAACACTACAACTTTTATTACGATTATTTTTTTTAAAGAGCTTATTTTAGCAAAAATTAGTGATTTTCCGTTTTTTAAGTCTTACAATGGTTGATAACCGACCGGGTTGGTTTAGTGGTAGAGTCGTCGCAAAAGTCAACTGATTTTCGGAGACGAAGGTTCCGTAGTTTAAATCCTAGTAAAGGTGACTTTTATATATAACTAAAATCGGATGAGTATTTACGGCGTTATAAGCCAATATGTTTGCATAATCCGTAAAATGTCTTGAAAAACGGGCACTTTTATGTTTAATGTCAATATCACTTTTAAGAAAATAGATAAAAATTTAGAGATTTCACCGTTCAAAACAGGAAAGCATTAATTTTATATGTGTTGTTGTTTAGGTCAGCAGCCAAAAGGCTGGTTTGAACCGCTAGAGATTTTACTAAGTAAAAACGAGGAGTGAGGTGATTTACAATTCCCTTCCTCGCTGAGTTAAAATTGTATGCTTATCAGAATGCCAGGCCCTCTGAAAAGCACCTACTTTCCACCCTGCAAATGACACCTTAATTTCATTCGCCACAGGGTCTGGCTGTAAAGTGAAATTCATTACTCTCAGAGGAGATAACTCTGACTTCCGTCTTTAACACCTCTACCTCTTCAGTTCTTAAATAGTTCAGTCATATAATTGGCTGACCATGTGATAAGAAACAGAATTATTTTTGTAGCCCTGGAACCAGCAGATCGTGTGCAAATAATTAAATACTCCACCTAACTGTTATGGACAAGTAATTTAATATACAGTACGTTAAAATCGATACCATATTCTTTTAACAATTGAGCTTCAAACTCGGATTCCTATTATTTTTGAGGTGGACATTAGTTACTTTTATACAAATTTGAATACTAGACATTGATTACCGATGTAGTTTGATGATTGGGGTTCAATTAATCATAATCTGTCAGGAATGGTCGGCCTGAATTTGTACAAGACTACACCTCATGCACATCATTCTTATCTCATTGGGTCATGGGGTTGTTGATTGTTCTTAAATTGAACAGATTGAACAAATTGAACAGAATAACTTACAAACACTATAAATTAAACAAAATTGTTGATTTTCATTTAGTATTAATTACTTATTAAAATTAAGTTATATTTTTCATTTTACATTGTTTACTCATGATTAAACATATAGATCATATTGGTCATAATTTACAATGGCAAGAAAAAGTCGTGTAAGTGTTTCACATCAGATTTTTTCAATGTATACTCTTATGTCTGTGATATTCGTACTAAGAATTCCTGTGATAAATCCTGGGGTTTGAAATATATAGTTCATACACAAACATGATTTTTCTGTTGTATTTATCTGTTTGTTTTTTTTTTTTGTTTTAATGGACGGCCTAAATGTCGATAGCAATATTTACTGCTTTAAATATTTCTCTCTGTATTATAAAGCATCGTATAATACATATATTTACAATTAAAAGCATATACCTTCAAAAATATCCAGTAGCTACATCTCACGGTGACATACCTGTTGTTTTTTTAGCTTGTATTTTTACAGCACCCCTCACGGTTAGGATAATATATGGAGAGGTTACATTGGTTATTCGTCATATGTATATATATATTTATATATATATGTATATTTTTTAATGCATGTGTGTATGTATGTGTACGATAATGAATGTCCCGTCAATAATGTTCATAAAACATTGAGTTTAGGACATGAAATCTACTTTCTATATTTTATCTCACTCTTATACATTGTATGTATAATATACCTATCTCTTTCTATGTTCTCTCATGATATTAAAGCCTTTAAAAAAAAGTAAATATACGTTCTAAAAACAGAGACAGTAAACTTTATGTACATAACCTAACAATAAATTCATCAAAATAACAACAAATGAAACTTTTTACACTCGTGTTTTTCCATACTGTTCTCTATTAATAAAACAATACTAAAAAATACAACATACCTTTTAATACATATCGATATAATATATCTCGATTATTACTATCGAATTCAACGGGAAAAACAAAACGTAATGAAAAATTATGTTTGTTAGGTTAGGTAAACGAATAATGTTAGGTTAGTGTAAAAACATAACCTCAAAAATAAATAATGTTTTGTTATTTATCACCTAGTCGGTTTTTAACCTATCAAAGTTTGTTGTAGATTACATACATTTGTTTTCAAATTACTGATCACGGTTAGTTAATTAATAATAATATAAGAATAATAAATATATACGCTTTTTAATATAATATTAAAGAAATTTTGTGTGAAACAATCACACGACTTTTTCTCGCCAATGTAAGTAATAAAACATATAACCTTAATTAATCTCTAGAAACTTAGTTAATCTCTAGAAACAAATGGTTGAAATAAAAGTTGTAGTTTTTTTAATTTTCTATAACTTTGGTTGCATACAATTTTGTCATAAAATGCATACTAAGACCACAATCTTAAAAAATTACAATATTTTACTGATTTTGAGTAGCATAATTCAGAAAATCACTAATTGCCGCTAACCAAAACGTTGTAGAAAAGACTGTTTGAAATAACAGTTGTAGAATTTTAAATCTTTTACAATATTTTGATTTAACTTTTTGCCTTAAAATGCATATAAGGCTACAATCTTAGAAAGAATAATTTATACCTACTGTGAGAGCACAGCCTCTCCAAGAGTTTCAGCAGACATTGCGCTTACCCTATCTTGTAGAGAATAAAAAATATAGTTTATGTGGTGATTTTGTCGTAAGAGCCAAGTTTGAGAAAATCGCAAAAAAGTAAAAAATTGACACGAATAAACTACTACTTTAGGCAGACCAATTTTGATGAAAATGTTTGTGTCGAGTTCGATAGTGGTTCTAACGTAAGTTCCAATTTGGAATTTGGTTCAATTTGTTAAGTTTTTTAGGTGTATTCCCATTTTCTCTATAACTTACCCTTTCCGACATCTCTAAACCATTTATCCGACACCTTAGGGTTTTGTTTAGTGTCGTTAAAGTTATTTTGTCAGCCGGTTGGCATCTATTCCAATTCAGGTATTAGTAAAATTTTAGTCTTTTTCTAATCGTTTCCATTAATTCGTTCATTTACCTCGTACAGTTCTTCTCGACCTTGTAATCTATATTGTCTGTCTGCTATCTTTGAACTCATAACTTTGCGAAAGATCTATCTCTCAATTTTTTTTTTGCCGGCCGCATTGGCGTAGTTGGTAACGTGCTCGCCTCTCATCATGCGGTCTTGGGTTCGAATCCCATTCAGGCACGGCATATTTTCATACGTTACAAAAAAAATCATTTCATCCTGCACCGTCTGCATTAGCAGTAACTGTAGAACAGTCGGACGTTAAACCAAAAAAAAAAAAAAAATCTCAAATTTTTCTGCTTCTCTTAGAACAATCTTCTCAGTTATTATAAGGCACTCACTCCCGTACAGACACACACGTTATATCACAGAAGGCAATAATTCGACAACTGTTCTGAGAGCTGAAAATCTGGTGTGAAACACTCACACGACTTTTTCTTGCCATGCAAATAATGAACAATATAACCTAATAATAGTAATAAAATATTAGAAAAACAAAAAAACTAAGCTCAAAAAACATAACCTTAGGCCTATTTTAATTATGAGTGAAGGACGCAAAATGAAAATCAACCTCAGTTTGGCTTAAAATACGGCAAATCCCTATTTAACGCTAAACTGGGATCTGAAGAGAAAAATGCTTTAAATAAAAGTTGAATTTCCTATAAATTTTATTAGAAAAATATATACACATTTGTCGTTAAATTCATACTAAGGCTGACATCTTTAAAAGATTGATTTTTTACACAATTACGTGAAAAAGAAAACAGAAAATTGCTAATTACCGCTAAACTAAGTGTTATACAAAACAATGTTTGAAATAAAAGTTGGAGGATTTTAAACTCTATACAACTTTTATTATAGGTAGGCTATACTTTTTGCGCTAAAATGCATATAAAGCCATAATCTTAAAAAAATAATTTTTTTACGTAAAAATAGCCTCCCTAAGAATTTCTGCAGACATGACGTCTACCCTATCTTATAGAACATAAAAAATTTAGTAAATGAGGCGATTTTAAAAAAAAATCGTAGGAGCCGTTTTTGAGAAAATGGCAAAAAAGTGAAAAATGACTCGAATAAACTACTACTTCCGGTTGACCGATTTTGATGAAAATGTTCGTGTCATGTCCTCTAGTGGTATCTAACTTAAGTTTCAAGTTTCACTTTCGTACCATGTTCTGTTCTTGAGATATTCTGTTCACACACACACACACACACACACACAGACCGCTAAAAACATTTTTTTTTTGGGTGCAGAAGATCTGAAAGCATGTAGATCCGGTGAAAACTTGATTTCGAAAAATCGACTTGAAAACAATACTTTCTCCCTTTATATTCATATAGGAAAGAGAAAGTAAAAATAAGAAAAAAACATGATATAAACATAGGTTCGGAAACGCTTTATTTTTGAGTTACGGCTAGCGAAAGATTTCACCCTGATTTCTTCTCCAATAGTAAAATTATGCTATACTGAAATTCCACAGAACCCAAATTGTAGTGTAAATTTGATGGTTTTATATGGATTTTGAACTGAGCAATTGAAAAAAGGGTCCCAGAAATGTAATATAATAGTTTTCGAGAAAATTGGCTTTAAACACAAAAATTAGAGTAAAAAAATTAACCCTGTTTAGGTTAGGCGTAAGTTGACTTTGCTAAATTGTCAATAATTATATAAAAGTTCTCGAAATTTAGTTTTCAAAATTTTGCTTTTGAAAAAATTCATCTCTTAAACACAGTATTATAATGCATCACAGTCTTATCACAGTATTATAATGTCTAATTTTGGCTTGTCTCGACGTTGCTTTTATCTTATAGACGGCAAGTGATGAGTTTCTCGGAGTGCACCGGCCATCTTTCCTCGTCTGTTTGTGTTCGCTTTCTTTTCGCTGGTCTTAAGTTGTATTATCTCCCCGAGGTGTTTGACGCTTTCCTGATTTTCCGCGTTGTGTCTTTAAGTGAAGCGGGGCTGTTTTGATATTGATTATGTATTTAGTTTTCTCGAAGAAAATCTGTAATCCTGCTTTTTTCTTATTCTTTTAATATTATGAAAATAACAAATAACAAACAAATGATTTGTTATATTGCTGTTTCCATGTTCCTAGAAACGTTTGCTAGGTTGTCTGCCAAAGCAAGACAGTTTATCTGTATACCAATAATTGATCTTCCAATGTGTACTTACTTGGTTTAACAATCCTTTATTGGCAAGTTTTTCCCGTTCCTGAAAAATTTTCTCCAGCAGAGTTAAGGTTTGACTGTACGTGAAAAAACTAAAAAAATTAAAAAATATGAGATGATGGTAACGTTGAATTTTGGACGGTCATTTTAATATGGAATTCAATTATTTTTGCCAGATTATATATATATGTATATATATATAGGTAGAGATAATACTGTAATTTCCTCTGTTAGTATCCTAAAGAGGATGTTGGGAGACCACACAGCGGTTAAAAAGGGTAAAGGGCGTGGAGGAATGATCGCAAAGTGTAACAACCGAGTAGGGGTCAGAAAAAGATGGAAAATTAACATTATACCAAATGTCATATATATAAACACACACACATATATAAATGTATATAAATACATAAGCGAGTGGGCTGCGATGATAATATGTTTATGTGTTTTGTGTTTTTTGGTAGATATTAAAAAGAGAGGGATGTTAAATGTGGATAAGGGTTGCAGTGAGGTGATTTCAATTCCGGATATACAAAGCAACACGATCATCCCCAAATGTGGTCGCGACCACCTCTTCAGTACATTATAATACTAATAATAATAATAATAAAACAACTGATAAAACACTCAAAACTGTATACATTTATACTGTATTATCTAGTGTAAGTGTGTTTGTGTGTGTCTATTTTATAAAAGAGAGGTTAAATGGTTAAACACATCTCATAGAATGTGTTCATATCATAATGAAGTGATATTAAAAGCCAAAAATACCACTTTTAATTATAGACTCGCCCCGCACGCGGCGCTCCACCCAGCGTTCGTATCGAGAACGCCATAAGGGGTTAGGTAGATCAGAATTAATAAATGGATAAGAACCATTGAAGTACGTTCGCGTAGCGCACGCACTTTGCCATATCATGAAGTTCGGCCGTCATAGCGGTTACGTGGATAAGAATAATTAAGTCAAGATGTAAGTTGGTCATCGAGTAAATTTTACGGCGGTTTAAGATTGAAAGTTTTAAAGTTTGAAATTTTTAAATTTGAGGTTTGAAGTTTGAAGGTTTGAAGGTTTAAAGATTAAGGGTTTGAGCTTGAGGTTTCAGGTTGAGCCTTTTAATGTACAAAAAATCTGGGTCATGCTGGAAAAGATTTTTGTCCAGAAAACATTTTATCTGAAAATAACCACCCAGAAGCACTCTTCAGCTTGATTAAGCCTCGAACAATATTGAACCTCCGTTCTTAAATTTTAATTTACAAAACCTTTTTCAGACCAATCTGGTATGGGGTCCAGCTTTTTGGAGCAGCAACAGAGAGTAATTTAATCTCAATCTTTCCTTTCAGTCAAAATTCTTAAGACTAGCTTCTGGCGCTCCTATCAACGATTTTAATTGACTGTAAAGGAATTAACCCCTTCCTTCTACAGTAAATTTTTCGAACGACTAGATAACTATCCCAACCAACTAACCCAGTGGTCATCAACTCAATTTGATCAAGATCTGTTTAAAATTTTTATGAAACTGGTACGGTCCGGCCAACTTTTTACTTAGTCCTCCTTGCCGACTGTGAAAATTTAGGAATGGCAATCATGCTAAATCGTAATACTACATGTTGATTTCGAAAAGGTTTGTGCAATAAAATCTAACTACAGTTTAAAACTACTGTAGGCTCATATACAAAAATTATACAGTAAAGCGTCAGTTATCTGAACTAATTGAGACAGGAGCGGTTCTGATAATCAAATAGTTCGAATAATCAAATACGCTAAATACTATAATATTTACGCCTAACCTAAATTTTTAATAAATTAATAAAGGCTAACATAAACTTTAATTTAAAAAAAAAACACTAATTTATTGCGTTTATTGCAAGTGTAGAGTAGCGTACTAAAGATTATAAAAACAAACGGAAAACTACAGTATTTTAAAACTGAATAAATTTACGAAATCCATTACGGTTAAATCTTTTATGAAATATATTTTTTAACATACTTGAACATACTATGAAGTAATTGAAAATAAATCTTAAACTTTTTTTTAAACTAAGACTGAACTTCTTTTGTGTAGCAACAACATCTCTTATTCTTTTTGTAACAATGCTTCAGCAGTACTAAATTCAGGCTTTTTTCGCACCGTAGCATTGCAGTTTCTGGGGCAGAGAAGGTCTCTGTGTGAGTAAATATGTATTTTTTCCATCGACAGTGGTTCGGATGACTGACGTTCGGATCATCGATGATCCGGTGTACAGTATTTTATATTTTGTAGCGCATCGCTATCACAAGTTGCTTTCAGTCTGATCGTAGCAGTAAACTTGTCCAGCTGTGACATCACCAGTTGCTCTCAGCATGCACGTAGCTTAAACGTAAAAAAATTCAAATCACACCCAAGAATAAGATCTGCATCCAAAAAAGTTATTTTCTAGAGTTCGTGTCCGCAAAAAATGAGTCAGCAGACCGCTGACCGCCAGTTGCTGACCACTGAACTAGCCAAGGAGATAGCTACAAGGAACTTCCCAACTGTACTACGTCTAAAGTGAAAATGGAGCAGAGGTATCGTAGTCTGAATAATGAAGAACACCCATAGTTCTAAACTGAGAATGTATGTCTAGGTACATCTCCTGAAAGTAAAATTCCCACCGCCCGTTAGATTAAATATCATACATACGAAAACTGTGCAGCCTATGTACAGTAACGTATTTGACACATTTTTACTTTCTCTTACCTATGTGAATATATAGGAAGGAAAGTATTGTTTTATGTCGATTTTTCGAAATCGAGTTTTCACCGGATCTACATGTTTTCAGACCCCTGAACCGAAAAAACATGTTTTTAGCGATTGGTGGGGGTGTGTGTGTGTGTGTGTGTGTGTGTGTGTGTGAGTGAACAGAATATCTCAAGAACAAAACATCGTACGAACTTGAAACTTCAAACTTAAGTTACGTAGATACTACTACCGGACCCGATACGAACATTTTAATCAAAATCAATCAACCAGAAGTAGTAGTTTATTCGTGTCATTTTTCACTTTTTTGCGATTTTTTCAAAAACGGCTCCTACGAGTTTTGTAAAAATCGCCTCATTTACTACATTTTTTATGTTCTACAAGACAGTGTAGGTGCCATATCTGCTGAAATTCTTGGTGAGGTTGTTTTTGCGTAAAAAAATTATTTTTTTAAGATTTCAACTTTAATATGCATTTTAGCGAAAATATGTATAAAATGAAAGTTGTAGAGAATTTTAAATCTTACAATTTGTATTCCAAACATTTTTTTGTATAACGCTTAGTTTAGCGGTAATTAGAAATTTTCAGTTTTTTTCTCATGAAAACGTGTAAAAAAATCAATTCTTTAAAGATCGCAGCCTTAGCATTTTACGACAAAAGTTTTTATAATCAAATTTGTAGAAAATTAAAAGATCTACAACGTTTATTTAGAGCATTTTCTCTACAGAGCCTAGTTTAACGTGAAAGAGTGAATTTCCGTATTATTAAGCCTAACTGAGGTTGATTTTTATTTAGCGTCTTTCACTCATGATTAAAATTTGGTTATGTTTATTTCTAATGTTTTATTACCATTGTTAGGTAATATTGTTAATTTTTTTGCATTGGCAAGAGAAAGTTGTGTGAGTGTTTCACACCAGATTTTTTTATTGAAAATTTATTATCTGTTATTATAATATTGTAAACATTCCTAAATTTTTTTTTTTATTCCTAATATGTGTACGTTGCAATCTGTTCAATTCAGAACAATAAGCAACCCCATGACCAAATGAGATGAGGATGATGTGTATAACGTGTAAATGAGGTGTAGTCTTGTACAGACCCAGGTCGACCATTCCTGAGAGAGTATGGTTAATTGAACCCCAACCATCAAAGTACACCGGCAACCACTATCTAGTATTCAAATCCGTATAAAAGTAACTACCTTTACTAGGATTTGAACCAGGAACCTTCGTCTCCAAAAATGAGCTGTTAAACAGCTGATTTTGGCGACGACTTTACCTCTAGACCAACCCGGTGGGTCCTAAATATTACGCTAAAGGTTCCAAAACTTGAATTACTTTCTGGAGTTTGTCAGCACTACAGTCCTGCAATTGGCCAAGAAGATCCTTTGGCCAGAGGCGTTTTGAAGGTCTGTCCTGATTACCCGGTATCACCCTAGTGTAAATGTTTTGTATGAGAGGGTTTTCATGTAATTCAAATTTATCAAGCATTGTCTTGTATAGTTGTTTCGCGACTTCAGTTACGTACAGGATTTGTTAGTCTTTGTGCAACATTAAATTTGTGACTTAAAAGGAGCATTGCGTTATCGCTCGTTGAATTTTTTTGGAATCACTTTTATACCTTTCGTGTGTGATGGTTTAGCACATCAAAGTTGAACTCCATATATCCAGATTAGTCTTGTGACTACCTTGTAGATTGTTAATTTATGTGACATATTTAATTTAAAAGCGTCTATCTTGAGGTGTTTGCATCTAACTTGTGCGTTCCATGTAAGTTTTCTAATCGTAAGCCTAGATAACCTGTTTTAGTAGTGTGTGACAGCGGAATATTTTTAATGTAAACGGTTGGGCAGTTTTGTCGTCTAAGAGTAAAAATCATTTGATGCGATTTGTTTTCATTAATTTTTATATTCATAATTTAAGCCATTGTTATATAAGCCTCATTTTGAGTACTTGGCACCCAAAATATATAACCTGTTCCCGCTAGATTTAAAAATTTTATCGGGTTTAAAATTTTATAAAGTACTAAAAAAAATGGATAGCCAAAACAGGTAGAGAGAAAATTACAAAAATGGTCAGCAATATTCAAATGTAGACGTAACTAAAGAGACAGAAGGAAAATTAAATAGTATATTTATTTATTTATTGTTTTTTATTATTTTTAATTTTTAAATGTATAATAAATTTTAGGTTGTATTTAACTATCTTTATTTAATTAAAAATAGTGTAAGTTTAATAAGTATTAAAATGTAATGTATCATAATTGATACAATCATAATCTTAGTAAATAACAAAGTATTGGTTTTAGTTAAGTTAGCGTAGAAGTAAATATAATAGTTATTGAATGCTATTGCTAATAGTTAATACATCAATTTTTTGATATTTATTTAAAAGTTTCCAACCCATCCTAGTTGTAGTACATGGTTTTGTCGATAGTTGGATCGGATAATTTCCACCACCTCTAACGTAATAGGATAGTAGTTTACTGTAAGAAATTTTGTATTATGGTAATTTCTTTTTATTTAATGTGTAATATTATGGGAATAAATAAATTATTATTATTATTCTTATTATCAGGTTTGAATGAATTTGTATCTTTCGGGTTGCAATTAATAAAAATTAAATACAAAAACTGTATTAGTAATTATGCTGGGGCTGAGTGCAGGCTACCAGCGGGGTCACAGGTGGCGGATAGTGGACGGCCCTCAGATATGAGGGTTAGCTGCGAATATATTGAATAAGCAGTCCCCGACCAAGCAACGGCGAAGAACACCGAACGATTGCCGGTATAAGCAATCTCCCACTGACTGGCCAACAGCTGCGGGTGGAGGAGCTGGGAAGTGGTAGGGCACTCAATTGCCCTGGGATTGAGAAATCGGTCCCGAAGGCGGAGGAACCCAAACAGATGGGTCAACGGCATTTGGATGCAGAAGGCAACGGGAAACCACTGCATTACAGATCCCTAGTAGAATCATCATGAAGACGTTTAATTCTAAAAATTCCGGAGTTTCAAGTCCCCCACTCGGGTCTCCGGGGGGGACAGTCTTGAACGATTTTGTGAGGAGGAATACGAATGTAAAATTAGCGACGTGGAACGTGAGAAGTATGTTTGAAGCGGGCAAGCTCGCAAATGCGACTCAAGAAATGAAGAGAATGGGACTGGACATCTTGGGGGTCAGTGAAATGCGCTGGCCGGGCAAAGGAATTGTTCGCAGTGGGCAGCACACAGTGTACTACTCGGGCAGCGGCGACGCTCATCATTGGCATGGCGTGGCGGTAATTGTGACAAACACAGTAAACAGGGCGATCAAGAACTTCATTCCCCTGTCGGATCGAGTCATGTTGATTCAGATACAGGCTAAGCCGGTCAACATGAACATCGTTCAGGTCTACGCACCAACGGCAGACGCAGAGGGGGATGTTTTAGAAGCGTTTTACGCAGAAGTCACGTCGGTACTACGGTTGACTAAAGCGCATGATGTTAACATCATTATGGGAGACTTTAACGCAAAAGTGGGCAAAGGAAAGGTCGACGGAGTGGCCGGGGCGTTTGGTTTGGGCGTACGCAATGGCAGGGGTGACAGATTGGTTCAATTTTGTCAGGAGGAAGATCTCAGCGTCATGAACATCTTCTTTCAATTACCACCGCGAAGGTTATACACCTGGAGATTACCACAGGACAATATAAACAATATTGTCAGAAACCAGATCGATTACATTTTAGTAAACAACCGCTTCCGGAACTGCATGACCGCAGTTCGTACGTATCCGGGAGCAGACATCGCGTCGGACCACAATCCGTTATCAGGAAAGCTCCAAATTAGACTTAAGTCGACCAGGAAACGCACCATGAAAGCCAGGATTGACGTCCACAAATTGCAGAACTCCGATCTTTGCGAGAACATCCGGGAAGACCTGAAAAGGGGTTTAGAAAACATGAACACCAACGTTGATGTCAACACCCAATGGACGGATGTAAAGAATCTATTAATTGCAACGGGAAAGAAACACTTGAAGGCCAACAAGCAGCAGGAACACAGACCCTGGATGACGGAGGAGATTCTTGATCTTATGGAGCAACGGCGTGGTTGCAAGACGCAAAACCGCCCCAATATAAAACAGTTCAAAAAATGATTCGCAACAAGATCCGAACAGCGAAAGACCAATGGATGAGCCAACAATGTGCTGAGATAGAAGAGTTACAGAACAAGCATGACTCTTTTCATCTCCACAAGAAAATCAAAGAGATGACTGGCAAACGGCTCAGACAAAACGTTGGAGTGCTCGTGGATGGGGATGACAACATATTGGCCACCACTTCCGAGCAATTAAAGGTATGGGAGCGTTATGTTAGCCAACTATTTGAAGATGACCGGGCAGCACACCCAGCACACCCAGCCGTGACCACCACGGTAACCGGACCGGATATTCTCAAAGAGGAAGTAAAACGAGCCATCAGTAAGATGAGGTCGGGAAAAGCACCAGGACCAGACGAGGTGCACGCAGAACTACTCAAAACATTGAATGAGGAAGACCTGGATTCCCTGACGTCTTTGTGCAATAAAGTATATCAGACTGGCGTGATTCCAGACGAATGGCTTAAGTCGACGTTCATTCCTATACCGAAGAAGCTCAATGCAAGACGCTGCGAAGAACACCGGACGATTAGTTTAATGAGCCACGTTTTGAAGATTTTCCTGAAAATAATACATGAACGGGTCTACCAAAAGTGCGAAGAACAAATGACGGACACACAGTTTGGATTCCGAGGAGGCTTCGGCACGAGAGACGCCTTGTTTGCCATGAATGTCCTCGTTCAGAGATGCCGAGATATGAACAAGAACGTATTCCTGTGCTTCATTGACTACGAGAAGGCATTCGACAAAGTACTACACGACAGGATGCTAGAAATTTTGCAACGAGTGGGCCTCGACGATCGCGACATAAGAATTATCGCCAACCTATATTGGAACCAATGTGCCAAGGTGCGAGTGGGGGAGGAGCTGTCAGAGGAACTGCAAATCCGCCGTGGGGTTAGACAGGGATGCGTGCTCTCACCAATGCTCTTCAACTTATATTCGGAGGCCATTTTGTCGGAAGCTTTGGATGGATGCAGAGAAGGCATTATAGTGAATGGAGAGGGCATCAACAACCTGAGATATGCCGACGATACAGCGCTGATTGCAGATAGCGAGGAAGATCTCCAAGTGTTGCTAGAACGCGTCAACACAATTAGCAATGCATACGGACTACGGATGAATATACGTAAAACCAAGTTCATGGTGATCGGTGAAGAGGAGGTCAACGCAGGAATCACACTCGCTGGCTCCGCCATTGAACAGGTGCACACGTACAAATACCTTGGGTGCTGCCTAAATGACAAATGGGACTACGGTCAGGAAGTTAAAGTGCGTATCGAGCAAGCCAGAGCGGTGTTCACGAAACTAAAACATCTATTGTGCCAGCGTGATCTTAGTCTCAACACGAGGCTCCGAATTCTGAGGTGCTACGTACTTCCTGTACTTCTTTACGGGCAGGAAGGATGGACACTAACGAAACTTCTAGAAAGGAGGCTGGAGGCGTTTGAGATGTGGCTATACCGCCGCATGCTCCGTATATTGTGGACCGACAGAGTACGAAACACGGACGTACTGACTCGGATGGGCAAGGAGATGGAACTGCTATACGACATCAAGCGACGAAAACTGCAGTACTTCGGCCATGTTCTTCGAAACGGGAAATACAGACTTCTTCAGCTGATAATGGAAGGAAAGATAGCAGGAAAGCGCCGGCCGGGCAGAAGGAAAGCGTCCTGGATGAAGAATTTGAGAGATTGGTTTGGTCTCAACTCCACGTCACTGTTTCGAGCAGCTGTTTCGAAAGTTAGAATAGCAATGATGATCGCCAACCTCCGACGCGGAGACGGCACTTGAAGAAGAAGATTAGTAATTATAACTGTTATAATTCACATGAATGATTATTGATGTGTGCTAATTAATACTTGTTAAATGTTTGAAAGAAAGTTTGTTGTTTTTAAACAACCAAATTCCAAAAGAACCGGGAATAAATGATACAATACATTCAGTTGTACTGGTAGATTGATATTTTTATTTGTACAAACTGACCGTAGACCTCAAGCTTATGTCTAAACATATATATGTATATACATATTTATAACCCCTATTTTATTCAACTCACCCCTTATTTTGGAGTTCAGTTATACCTCAGAGTAACCTGCACCCGAATCCGTAAAATAATAATAATAATAATAACAGAAAATAAAAATAAAAAATAAAACCGTGGAGTAAACCATTTCATCCGTTTATTCTATATTACTATTATTTTTATTATTTTTGAAAGTTAAGGGGTGTGGGGGGATGATTTTTTAAGGGATGGTGACGAAAAAGAGAGAGAAAATTAAAAGGAGGTGGTAAGGGGTAACTGACGGTGGAAAGTTATGGGGGATAAAAATGAAAATAAAAATAAACAAAAAGTATAATAAATGATTACAAATTATCCTGTACACAGACCCTCCTTTTCACCCCCTCCCCGAACCCTTTAAACATCCCAACTCGTACGAAGTACGTAAACGAAGCTACATTTTCTACCCCGACAAAAAAAATGACAAATATCCCAATACTAACAACATTGCTGTGTATATTATATACATATATATATATATATATATATATGTAACATGAGTTCACACATACACACACACAGAAATGATTTCAGATAGAATATATGTGTATTTGTGTGGGTTGAGGGAATTTAAAAAAACGAGGTTTTTATTATTATTATTATTATTATTATTTATTTTTTAGGATATTTTCGAATAGTAATGCTTCAGGCATATATATATACATATATACGTAGTATTTCATAATCGAAATGCCCGGTTATAACATGTGCCTCCCACTCAGGTTAAATTTGCACTCCTCCCTTACAAACCATCTATGCTCTCTACTTCACCGATTCGACCCTACCACTTTCTCTGTTTTTAAAAACTCACACACTTTACTAATTCGAATTATCGTCAACGGTGTTCAATCTACACAGAAATATACATGAATGTATTTCTGTGTTTATATTGTGACAATAGTAGTAGTAGTAGTAGTTCGTCGTTGGCTAGAAATAATTTAAGTGAGATAGTTTTATTGTATGAAAAAGTTCATTGTTATGTGAATGCTTTCTGGAAAGGGTGGTGTGGTGGTGTATCATTTATAATAATCGGCTCTTATTATCATTTCTTATATTTTTTGTGATTAAAATTTATACAATCTCTAAAATTTTCAAATTTTTACTTTCTCTTATCCTATGTGAATGTACAGTATATAGCAAGAGATTGTATCACTTGAAGACACAATACGAAATAATTGGGTACGTTGATACCTTTAAATACCTCGGGGGAGATAATACAACTAAAGACCGGCGAAAAGGAAGAGAACAACAGCCGAGGAAAGATGGTTGGTGCACTCCGAGGAACTCACCAATAGTATAGGGTATAAGAAGAAAGCACTCTCAAGACAAGCCAAGATTGGACATTATAATATATATTCGTACTCTGGTCGAAGAGAAGCAATTTTTCGAAAGCAAACTTTTCAGAATTAAATTTTGAAAACACAAACATACACTCAATGTCAACTTTGATAAAAATATTAACTTTGATAAAGTTCAACTTTTACATAATTATTGACAATTAAGCAAAGTAAATTTACGCCTAACCTAAAAGTAGTGAGTTTTTTGATTCCAATTTTTGTGTTTAATGCTAATTTTCTTGAAAACTATTATGTTACAGTTCTGGGACCTATTTTTTTCAATTGCTCAGTTCAAAATCCATATAAAACCATCAAACTTACACTTTAATTTGGGTTCCGTGGAATTTCAGTATAGCACAATTATTTTACCATTGGAGAAGAAACCAGGGTGAAATTTCGCTAGCAGTAACTCAAAATAAAGTGTTTCCGAACCTATGTTTATATCAAGTTTTCTTCTTATTTTCAGCTCACTGATCAGTTGTTAAAGTATTGCCTTTCCTTCTGAATCATTCTGTATATTCATATAGCCAAGAGAAAATAAAAAATCATCAGCGAAGAAAAAATCTAGTGTGAACCACTCACACGTCTTTCTCTTTCCAATGTAAATAATCAAACATAAAACCTATAATCATTAGTAAACAATGTAAAATGAAAAAACAACATAATTTTAATCTTGAGTGAATGAAGTAAACTGAAAATCAACTTCTGTTAGACTTAAAAATACGGAAAATCACTAATTGATGCTAAACTAACCTCTGTAGAATAAATGTTGTAAATAAAAGTTGTAGTTTTTATCTTCTATAACTTTAATTATATACAATTTTGTCTAAAAATACTTAAATACTAAGGCTGCAAAAATAAAAAACCCAATTTTTTCCGATTTTCATGAGTAAAATAAAGAAAATCGCTACTTGACGCTAAAAAAAAGCATTATAGAAAATTATTTTTAATTAAATTTTGTAGGTTTCTAAATATTCTAATACTTTAATTACGTACACTTTTCCCCTAATATACATATAATATAAGGCCACAATCATAAAAAAAAATTATTACGTCAGCACATGCCCCTAAGAATTTCAGCAAAAATGTCGCTTACTCTATATTGTAGAGTAAATAACATATTGGAAATGAGGCGATTTTAAGACAATCAAAATCGATTTTAAAAATTGCACAAATAAACTACTATTTGCGGTCGACTGAATTTGATGAAAATGTTCGTTTAGGGTCCACTTAGGGTACCTAATTTAAGTTCTAAGTTTCAACTTCGTTCGCTATTCAGCTCTTGAGATATTTATTCAACCACACACACAGGCTAATGGCTAAAAACATGTTTTTTGTGTTCAAGAGGCCTGAAACGTGTATTTCCGGTGAAAAATCGATATGATATAATAATTTGCCTTCATATATAACATATAGAGCAAAAGAAAGTAAAAAATCTGGTGTAAAACACTCTTACACGACTTTCTCTTCCCAATTCAAATAATGAACAATGTAACCTAACATTAGTAATAAAACATTAGAAATAAACAAAAAACTAACCTCTAACAACATAACCTAATTTTAATCATGAGTGAATGAGCCAAAATAAAACCCAACCCTAGGTTGGATTAATAATTCGGAAAATGACTTTCCTACAAAACTAGGCTCTGTTGAGAAAAATGCTTAAAAACAAAGTTGTAGATCTTTTAATTTCCTTTTTTTGTTGTTTAGGTCAACAGCCGAAAGGCTGGTTTGAACCTCTAGAGGTTTTACTAAATAAAAACGAGGAGTGAGGTGGTTTACTGTTGCCTTCCTCACTGAGTTGAAAGAGTATGCTTATCAGCATGCCAGGCCCTCCGAAAAGCACCCACTTTCCAACTTGCAACTGACACCTTCACTTTATTCACCACAGGGTCTGGCTGTATAGTGAAATTCTTTACTCTCAGAGAAGATAACTCTGACTTGCGTCTTTTACACCTCTACCTCTTCTGTTCTTAAATAGTTCAGTCATATAATTGAGTGACTATGTGATAAGAAACAGAACTTTTTTTTGTAGCCCTGGAACCAACAGATCTAGTGCAATTAATTTAACACTCCACGTGTCCGTTATAGGAATTTTAATTTCCTATAAATTTTATTATATCAATTTTTGTCGTAAAACGGATACTATGGCCGAAATCTTAAAAAATCCATTTTTTATAGATTTTCATGAAGAAACCAGAAAATCACTAATTACCGCTAAAATAAGCGTTTTACAAAGGAATGTTTGAAATAAAAGTTGCAGGTTTTTATATTTTCTACAACTTTGACTATACATTTTTGCCCTATAGTGCATATTAAGACTGCAATCCAAAAAAAAAACCATTTTTTTCGGGAGCACAGCCTTCCCAAAAATTTCAGCAGACATGGCGCCTACTATACTATGCAGAGCATAAAAATGTAGTAAATGAGGCGATTACAAAAAATTCGTAGGAGTCATTTTTGAGAAAATCGTAAAAAATTACACGAACAAACTACTACTTCCGGTTGACTGATTTTTATAAAAATGTTCGTGTCGGGTCCTCTAGTAGTACATAACTTAAGTTTCAAGTTTCAGCTGCGTCCTATGTTCTGTTCTCGAGATTTTTGTTCACATATAAACAGACCAATCGCTAAAACCATGTTTTTTTTTGGATTAAGGGGGCTGAAAACGTGTGTATCCGGTTAAAACTCGATTTCGAAAAATCGATATAAAAACAATATTTTCCTTCCTATATATTTATATAGGCAAGAGAAAGTAAAAATCAGGAATAAAGAAAAAATGAATAGGGATTGTTTTAGGTTGTTTTTAAATAAATAGGTATAAACGATTTCTTTTATACAGTTTTAATAGCGATTAAGTTACTCAAGTTGTGATAAGTTACTAAAACGCTGAGGGGTTTTATTTTATAGGGTTGGTTTTACGTTTTATTTTCTCTACCCTCATCTCACTCTAGCTCTTTCATTCACTCCTTTTATACCACCTCTCTATAAACTTTTCCCTTTACATTCAAACAAGTCCTGAATCATACCTAGTTCATTTTTACTTTCTCTTGCCCTATATGAATATATAGGGGAGAAAATAATTATTATTTACATGTAGATTTCCCAGATCGGTTTTTCACAGGGAATACTCGTTTTCAGGCCCTGAACCAAAAAATATGTTTTTACCGATTAGTCTGTTTCTGTGTGTGAACAAATTATCCAAAGAACTAAATATCATACAAAGTTGAAACTTGAAACTCTAGTTAAGTTACCCTAAGAGAAAACTTCAAAAATATTTTTATGAAAATTGGTCAATCAGATGAAATAGTAGTTTATTTGTGCGATTTTTCGCTTTTTTACATTTTAAACATATTTTCTGCTCTAAAAGATAAGATATAGCGATAAGCGATATAGCTGCTGAAATTCTTGGGAAAGTTATGCTTTTGTGGTAACAAATGGATTTTTTAAGATTGTGGCCGTATATTATTTGCCACAACTGAAGTTGTTAAAAAGGGTGATCATGGGTTATCCACCAAGACAATGCGCCAGCTTATTCCGCGTTATCTGTCAAGAGGTTCCTAGCCAAGTACAGCATCTCAGTGTTAGAATATCCACCTTATTCACCAGATCTTGCACCATATGACTTCTACCTGTTCCCTAAGGTGAAATCTGCATTAAAAGGGACACGATTTGAGTCTGTGGAAGCTGTAAAAGAGAAAGCGGCAAGTGTCCTGGAGGAGCTGGTAGAAGATGACTTCCAGCACTGTTTCCAACAATGGAAAAGTCGCATGGAGCGTTGTAGGGATAGAGAAGGAGTGTATATTGAAGGTGACAATAAGTGATTATGTATAAAATTAAAATTAAATTATTTACAACGTCAGTCTCGTTGTTTAATAGCCACACCTCGTATCTTAAGCCAGTAAACTAGGGCCCTTTTTATTATTATTATTATTCTTGATTAACGATTTGCCACTAAGTGTTCATAAAAGTGTATGTATTTTATTTGCTGATGATATGAATGATTGTATTTCATTCGATACCATCTGGCATTATCCGACACCATCCGGCCACACCCGACATCATCTGACATCATCCGATATCAATCCGACATCATCCGGTGCGGTGCGGTTGCTGATTATATGGAATGAACATATATACAATTTTGATGATTGTAAACCTCTTCAAAAAGACTTGGATAATGTATATCTAAGGTGAGAAAAATACATTCAGAATCAAACATTAAAAAATGTAAATATATGATACTTTCTTACCAAATTAATTTCACTTCATTAATTACTCCGTGAAAAATTAAAAATTGGATTTAGTCCATGAGATACGTGATTTAGGGGTTCAAATTGACAGTGAATTAACTGTTAAGCAACGTATCCATATGATTGTCAATAATGGTTTTAGGTTATTCGGGTTTATATTTAGAAATACGAAGCAGTTTGATGGAATCGAGGTTCCGCTAAGGGTAATTGAAGCTCTAGTTAGAAGTAGGATAAAATATGCTGCAATTGTGTGAAATCCTCATCATCTGAATCACATAGACTCACTTGAAAAAATTCAAAATAGGTTATTGCGTCTCTTGTATTACAAAAAAATATGGTATGTCATGGCCTTCAGGGGTTTCTGCGGAGAAGATGAGAAGAATTTTTAATATAGAATCCCTAGAAATCACACGAAATTTGATGTGTATGCAAATTGTATATAAAATATTAAATTATAAAATTGACCTAGGTGATATTGTTAAAAACATATTTTATTATGTACCTTTTGTCAAATCATGAACTTTTAATCTCTTATATTTACCTCGAGTGAACACTGTGCAATATAGTAATACATTCTTAATACGGACATTATCCTTTTTTAAAAATAAATTTTTGGAACTCGATCCTTATTTTGATAATTACGAACAATTCAAATCAAAATTTTATCAGATGCTAACCCACAAATAAATCAAATCAATTCAAAGAGCAGACTCACATCTTTTTTTCTTTCTTTTCTTCTACTGTTTCCTTTTTGTTAATTTATTAATAAATAATATTATTTTTGATCAAGTTTTGCTCAACTATTTTTTCGAGGGAATTTCTGTTTATTTTATTTTTAATAATTTTTACTTTCTCTTCCTGTATGAATATGTAGGTAGGAAACTATTGTTTTCATGTCGATTTTTCGAAATCGAGTTTTTGCCGAATGTACACGTTTTCAGATCCCCTGAACCCGAAAAACCATGTTTTTAGCGATTGGTCTGTGAACAACATATCTCGAGAACGGAACAAAGTTGAAACTTGAAACTTAAGTTAAGTACCACTAGAGGACCCGACACGAACATTTTCATCAAAATCGGTCAACCGGAAGTAGTAGTTTATTCGTGTAATTTTTCACTTTTTTGCGATTTTCTCAAAAACGGCTCCTACGATGTTGTTTAAAATCACCTCATTTACTAAAGTTTTTATGCTCTACAAGATAGGGTAGGCGCCATGTCTGCTGAAATTCTTGGGAAGACCGTGTTTTTGTAAAAAAATGGTTTTCTTAAGATTGCGGCTTTAATATGCATTGTAGGGCAAAAGTGTCTGCAATTAAAGTTGTAGAAAATTTAAAAATCTACAACTTATATTTCAAACATTTCCTTTTACTACGCTTAGTTTAGCGGTAATTAGTGGTTTTCTGGGGTTTTTATCGTGAAAATCTGTAAGAAAATTTATTTTTTAAGATTTCGGTCTTAGTATGCATTTTACGACAAAAGTGTATAATGAAATTTATAGAAAATTAAAAGATCTACAACTTTATTTTAAGTATTTTTCTCTACAACGCCTAATTTATTGGCAAAGAGTGATTTTCTGTACTATTAACCCAAACTAAGATTAGTTTTCATTTTGCATTATTCACTCATGATTAAAATAAGGATATATTTTTTGAGGTTAGTTTTTTGTTTATTTGTTACGTTTTATTAGATACTAATGTTAGGTATATTACGTCAATAAGACTATATACGGATAAGTTCTGTGAGCCTTTATATTGTTGTAAAAAAATAAATGAATAATATATGCATTTTAGAGCAAACGTGTATATTATCAATGTTATAGAAAATTAAAAACCAAACAACTTTTTTCCAGCGTTTTTTCTTATAACGCTTAGTTTATCGTCAATTAATGATTTTCTGTAGTATTTTTCACATCAAAATAAGTAAAAAATTGGAATTTTTAAGATTACGGCTGTAGTATGCATTTTGCAATAAAAATGTACATATCAAAATTATAGGAAATAAAAATTAACTTATATTTCAAGCATTTTTTCTATTTAACTTAGTTTAGCGTCAATTTATTAGTGATACTTTTATTTTTTAAGTTCTGTGTTGATTTTCATTTAGCGTCATTCACTCATGATTATAATTAGATTATGTTTTTCATTTTACATTGTTTACTTATGTTTCAGTATTTACATTGGCAAGATAAAGTTGTGTGAGTGTTTTACACAATTTTTCTATTTCGAAAATTTGAGATGAAACAATTCTTTCCATTCCTATATATTATATAGTAATATATTTCATATAGGCCAAGAGAAATCAAAAATTCTACAACCTGTTCTTTCAAACATTTTTCTACTGAGCCTAGTTTAGCGTTGGTTAGTAATTTTCCGTATTTTTAAGCTCTACAGTTGATTTTCATTTTCCGTCATTTTCAAATGATTAAACAGGTTATATTTTTCATTATTTACATTGACAAAAGAAAGTCGTAGGAGTGTTTCACACTAGAAAAATATAATCATGTTACTTACTCTGTACTCAATTTAATTTACCATTGTTTAAAATGTTTTGTCAAAAAATAAAAATAAAATAAACAACAAGAATACACAATATTTTTACGAAATAACCTTAAAATTCTAGATCAGATTCTTTCGACCTTAGGGAAGGAAATAATGACTTAAAATACATTGGATGTATTTATATAATTTAAATAAGGTAAACATATCAAAATACATGATAGAATGAACCCCCCTCCTCAAATCAGGTAATGTATTTTGGATGCGTAATGCATAAAGAACATGATTATCATGTAATAAAGTTTCCTCATTAAAAGGAATATTGTTGGATAAAGAAAATAAGGAATTGTGTTTAATATTTGTAACTTTTCTGCTTAAGGCGTTCGGGATAGTAAATATATATTATTAAAATGTATTTTATATAGCTAATGTGTGTACGTTGCAATCTGTTCAATTTAGAACAATATGCGACCCCAAGATCCAATGAGATGAGGATGATATGTATGACGCGTAAATAAGGTTTTGTACAGACTCAGGTCGACCATTCCTGAGAAAGTTTGGTTAATTGAATCCCAACCATCAAAGCACACCGATATCCACCATTATTTAAATCAGTACGAAAGAAATTACCTTTACTAGAATTACACTGTATACCTGTAAATTATATACTTAACCCACCGAGTTGGTCTAGTGGTATAGTCGCACCCAGTCAGCTGTTAATATCTGAATTTTGGAGATGAAGGTTCCGTGGTTCAAATCGTAGTATAAAGATTGTTACTTTTATACAAATTTGAATAATATGTAGTGGTTACCGGTGTACTTTGATGGTTGAGGTTCAATTAACCAACTATCTTACGAATGGTCGGCCTGAGTCTGAATAAGACTATACCGCATTTACTACCTTTAGTAGGATTTGAACAACAGAACCTTTATCTCCAAAAATTGCTAAACATCTGACTCGCGGTGACGACTTTACCTCTAGACCAACCTTATTAAGGGTTGAAACGTTTTTAAAAAAATCTAGTGTAAAACACCAATACAACTTTCTCTTGCCAATGCAAATAATGAACGCTGTAACCTAACATTAGTAATAAAACATTTGAAATATACAAAAAACTAACCTCTAAAGAAATTACCTAATTTTTTAATCATGAGTGAATGATGCAAAATAAAACCCAACCTTAGTTTGGCTTAATAATACGGAAAATCACTCTTTCACGCTAAGCTAGGCCCTGTAGACAAAAATGCTTAAAATAAAAGTTGAAGATCGTTTAATTTTCTATAAATTTAATTATACACTTTTGTCGTAAAATGCATACTAAGGCCGAAATATCCATACAGATAAAACATCCATTTTTTTAGAAATTTTTCATGAAAAAATACAGATAATCACAAATTACCGCTAAACTAAGCGTTGTCTCGTACAAAGAAATGTTTGAAATAAAAGTTGTAGATTTTTTAATTGTCTATAACTTTTATTATCTTTATACACTTTTGCGCTAAAATGCATATTAAGGTCGCAATCTTAAAAAATTTAAATTTGTACTGTTTCATACTTTAACATCCCAAATAATTAAAAACCCCGATCATAGATTGCTCTCCTCTTAATTGAAAAATTTTATATTCTGTTACTGTAAAAGTCCATTTAGTTGTTCGGCATTCTATATAGTTGTACAGTTGAAATAATAGTTTAAAATGTACCTATTGTCACTGGATGGTGAAGGTAAGTGGCATGGAAAAACCTTAAATCTTTAGTAGACTTGAGTTAAATGTGTTTTTTCCGGGGTGGACAGATTTGTTGGTGACCCTGAAAAGAGCCAATGAGAACGTTAAGGAGTTAGTACCGCTGTGTTGGTCTCCAAAGATACCAACACCGGTATAGACTGCTGTGAGAGACGTGACACAAGTTGGGGGCCCTAAAAAGGGCCGGTTAAAACCTTAGTGAGTTGGTTCTGAGTAGGAACGTTAGTTTGGTCTAGAAAGAGACAAGTGAAGACTATACGTGGCTGCGGCGACGGATGCTGAGATTATTATTGTTGCGTCTCTTCTCAAAACATCTTCCTTCTCTCTTTCGTGGATCCAGCCGGTTGATCTTGGTCGGAGATGAAGAGCGCATTGATGACTGGGGAACTGAAACTGCTTGAAGATTATTTTTTTGACGATGTCGTGGGAGATACCACCTGAATGTTTGAAGATAAATTCGGGGCTGGGTTTCTCTAAAGAAACTTTACGGAAGGAATATTAGAAGAGATATTTTGTTTCAAGATCAGGAGGGAGAGCTTTGGGACCAATATATAGGCCTATGTCAATACCCATAATTATCATGTATATAATAGAATAACTACCATGTCTTTCCTAATATTAATTGTGACATTAATACCACGAAAAACTTGGTTCGGGTTGCCACCAGATCTACCATTGATATTTAAATCAATCATTATTTAAATCAACGTACATTGAAAAATCGGGTTGTTACAAATAAGTCATGGAATGGCAGGTTGCGGAGAGCCTCCAATGGATGGGCTCTTGTGTAGATCCTCTGGATGATTTCAGTGTTCGAATTCATGCCTGCATCTTGAGATGCTTTGATTTTGTGAATGTAGTCATTAAGGGAGGGGAGTATATTTACTTGAGTCACGAGTTTGCCCTTGTTTGCGATGAGGGGTAAAGGGGGAAAAGTATCAGTGCGCATGCGCGACTGCTTTAATTTCAGTGCAACAAACACAACAATTATACTACACCCAGGCAATATGCAGTTCCAGTGGAATGAGGTAGCTTGTAATTACAGTAAATCAAACATTTCTTGTCATGTAATTAAGCTATACGCAATATTACAGGGGACATTTATTTCTTACAAGGTTTATGAAGAAAACATTTTCTCGGAATACACCACAGCTTACAAAATATATGTAGAAACTGCACGGTAGTGAAATGTATGAGTAGTATCTCACTGTTGAGGTTGGCAGCACTGTCAAATTTGTCCGTCCCTTCCTCACAGCTCGTCCATATGCAAAAGGCAATCTCGTGACTTCAGTATCTAGGCTATAGTAGGTGTTCTTGAATGATGGGTTAGGAATTCTGTAGTGGAAATTTGCTATAAGGCGTCCGATTCGATTCTGAAAGGAGTAAAAGGTATTTTTCTGGGATTCGGTTAGGAGGAGCCATTAGACCGGTAACCCAAAACGACTAGGAAGAATGCAGTGGATTATATAAGTTCAGAGAGTGCTGTTGTAGGGGCGGTTTGTATTGCCGACAAAGGTCTCTGTCGGTATGTTGGAAGAAGTTTGTCGGCCAGTTACAAAGTAGCTAATTAAAGGGGTTGGTGGTGACATTATCATGCATATTTTTCCAGATATTCGTGTATTACATTAAATCAAATTAGCTGAATTGTTTTCTATATTTCCAGATAGAAACCGGGAAAATATAAGAGTTAGTAAGAAACATTTACTAATAAAATATTCATTTATTTGAACGAAGATAATTAATATTTATAAATTTATAATTTTAATATTTGTATAATTTAAGAGAATTGTTATCGGTTTTAGATATTATAATATTTTATAATTTAATATTATTTAAAACGATTAAAAAGTGGTGAGACCTTTTTCCAGCACAAATGTATTTTACAATAATAATAATAAAATAATAAAAATAATAAAACACAAATCGATGGCAACTGCTAAATGGTGTTGTTATGGTTAAATTTTTTTGGAGTGGGTAATTGGCCGTGGTGGTTGGATAGCCTTGCGAAAGGAATTGGGGTTTTATTCGAACACGGTTCAGATGGGTAAGAAGAGGAAGGAAAATGTTCGATGTTGTAAAAATGGTTTGAGGAAGGGAGACCGAACCGATGAGGAATTTTTCTCACTAATTTTGTTCTTACGACATAACCTCAATCTTTGTCTTTCCCCTCTTAATTTTTGTTATAATAAAGAGAGTTCTAAAATAAAAAAGGAGGGAACGAGTGATTTTGAGAACATGGTAAAGATATTTTGTCGCTTCCTTCGACAACCATTCCGTTTTTTTATAATATAAACGGTTTTCATTAGAGTATGTTTGTCATAGCATGAAGTTCTTATAAAAGTTGGGCCAAACTGAAAATTATTTTATATTTCGAAAAGAAATCTGCAAATGTAGTGCCTACGTATTAATCTTCAGAACTATAATTCTTTGGAAGGTATAAAAATAATTTTTATTGTTTTAGGGTAGTTACCTTGGTTTTACATCATTAAGAGTCACCGGATGGACCGAATAAAGGATGGTAAAGGATTGGTTGGATAAAAAAACTCGCTTCCATTTTGTTTACGATTTTACAAGGTTCAACGGTATCTCTCGGAAATTGATTCTATAGATAACAATCTAGTATGAAACACTCATACGACGGTCTCTTGCCAGTGTAAATAATGAATAAAATAACCTATATTTAATTATTAGTTAACAATTTAATATGAAATACGTAACCTAATTTTAGTCATAAGTGAATGACGCAAAATTAAAATCAACCTCTGTAGAACTTTAAAATACGGAATATAGTAATATTCCGTATTTTAAAGTTAATTAGTTAGAGTTAATTAGTAAATTAACTCTGAAGTAGGCCCTGTAGAAAAAATGCTTCAATTAATAATTGTAGAATTAATTTGATTTAATTTTCTATATCTTTGATTATGTACATTTTTGTTGTAAAATGCTTACTATGGCCGCAATCTAAAAATTCCCGGTTTTTACCGATTTTGATGAGCAAAATACAGAAAATTACTAATTGTCGCTAAACTAAGCATTATACAAAAATATATATTAGGAAATATATTAGAAAAGGTAGAAAGATATATATTAGAAAAGTTTTAGGATTTTATATTTTCTACAACTTTCATTATATAGCTATAATTTTTTTCTCTAAAATGCATATTAAGGCCGAAACTTTGTAAAAAATAAGATTTTGTACCACAAAAGCACAGCCCTTTTAAGAATGTCAGCAGACATGACGTTATCTTACCTTGTAGATCATAATAATTTATTTTAAATTAAATAGGATGATATAATATGTAATATATAATATTAAGTGGATATATAATATGTAAGTGCCGTCTTCTTTGATGTTTGCGCAGCGTTTGATAAAGTTTGGCATCAAGGTCTGCGATATAAATTAAGAAAATTCTTGCCAGATGCCTATTTCTTAATCATCAGCTCCTTTTTAACGGACAGATTTTTTCAAGTAAAACATAACACGGCTCTGTCTGACTACAAACAAATCGTCGCTGGTGTTCCACAAGGATCAATCTTGTCGCCACTGCTTTACAGCATCTATACATCAGATCTACCTGCATCTGCTAACACCACCTTAGCGACTTATGCTGACGATACAGTCATCCTTTCTTCTGATGTAAAGCCAGAAGCAGCAAGTAATAATTTACAAAGTCACATTAACTTTTTAAATTATTGGTTAAAAATCTGGAGGATCCAATTCAACGCTTCAAAATCAGTGCATGTCACCTTTTCTCTCCGGAAAGGCGAATGTCCTCAACTATTCCTCGACAATAAACCGATACCACAACGACAAAAAGTTAAATACCTTGGACTTCACTTTGACAAGAGACTCACCTGGGCGACTCATATAAAAACCAAAAGACTGACTTTGAACTCCAAATTGAAAGAACTATTTCGACTTCTTGGACGCCGCTCTTCACTGACTCTAAAATCTAAACTATTACTATACAAAGTTTATCTCAAACCAATATGGACCTATGGACTACAAATTTATGGCACAGCTAAACCGAGCAATCTACAAAAATTACAAGCCTTTCAGTCAAAATGCCTACGTTTAATCACCTGCGCACCTTTTTATGTCAACAACAAAATTCTACATGACGACCTTAATATTCCGTTCATAAGTGAAGTAGTTAAGTCCAGCTACAGTGCTTTTCACAGAAAATTGCATGATCATCCCAACGAATTAATCACCAAACTATCGGATGCATCACTACCAGGAAATCCGCAGCGCAGGTTGAAACGTCAATGGGCCAGAGATCTTCTATAAAGTGATTTATTTTATTTTTCTTTCTTCTTTTTTTTCTTATGTTGTTATTTATCATTCATGTATCATGAACTTTATTTCATAGAACATATACCAATGGGTATCACTGTTCTTTTTCATTTATTTATTTTTATTTTTTTTTTATTTTTTTTTTCTTGTCATCCTTTGTTTACTGTCATCTAATTTGCTCGTTGTATCGTAGTATATAGTTGCAAATAAAGTTATTAAAGTTAAAAAAAAAAAAAAAAAAAAAATAGGATGAGTTGTAAAAAAATTGTAGGATTGAAAAAATCGCACGAATAAACTTTTCGGTTGACTGATTTTGATATTCGTGTCGGGTCCTCTACTAGTACCTAACTTAAGTTTCAAGTTTCAACTTTGTACAATGTTCCGTTCCTGAGATATTTCGTTCACACGCCCACGCGCGCACACACACACACACATGGACACACAGACCAATCGTTAAAAACATTTTTTGGGTTCGGGGGACTGAAAACGTGTATTTCTGCTGAAAACTCGATTTGGAAAAATCGACATGAAAACAATACTTTCCTTTCCTATATACTCATAAAGGGTAAGAGAAAAAAAAATAAGAATAATGTATTATAAATTAAATTGCTATGAAAGCTCAATGATAACTGATTCTATAGCCTACTTACTGAACTTTAAACATAGTACCCCGTTAGCTGGCCAATTCAAGACATTTATCCCACAATGTGGCCGAGAAAACTGTATTCTCATTGCTTTTCTGGTAGCTCCTTCTTCTTTATCTCCTCAGCTCGGATGTTACTGAACCTACAATCATCTGCCCCACAGCCAGTCTCTTTACTTCCTTACAGCGGATGTTTCAAAAAGTACGCAGCTGTAACATTAAGAAGGTAGAAGTTACACTTAGGTAAATTTCATGTATCCTTTGATGACTGTTGGCAAACTGCATTCAAGTTAAATACCTTGTAACAAATTTATATGTTGTTTAATGCACCAGTGCTATTCCAGTACCCGTTCTTCTCAATTTTACCGATGATTATCGATAGACTAACGTGAATTTCTTCTTGAGACTTTTTCGGTTGTAATATTACAAACGAGTAAAAAATGAATTTCTGTAACATTTACCATTTCTAGTGTTCCGAATAAGTCTGCAATCTTGCATTTTTAAATAAATTTCTTGAAACTGGAAGTGTAAAAAATTGCAAAATATTTCTACAGCTAAAAAATTAAAATATAAACGGTTTTAGCAGTTTTAAATAATCATAATTCTTTGAAATTGTGTATTAATATAGGAATGGGTTTGGCTGTAATCTTTGTTTTAGGGAATCATTCGGGTCGATCATTAGTAATAACCGTGGAAGTTTTGGAGTATGTAAAAGAACGTTTGACTCTCTCTCCTAGAAAATTGCTCAGGAAGTTATCTTTGCTGAGTTAAAATTTACTCGAATGATAATGTTGGTACCAGCAGATAACAAAACTTACCATAATGCTGATAATTCGCTAGACATATTACGGGATTTATTTGGCCATCGTTTGATATCAAAATGGTTGTGGCCTCCAAGATCCCTACCCCAGATTTATACCAACAGATTTTTTTCTTGTGAGGTACTTAAAAAGTGGCATTTTAAAATCTATCCTTATAGCTATACTTCGTAAAGAAATTCTGTTTTTAATTTTTTTATATATCTAATGTGTTATTACAATGGTATTTAAATAGAAGCCTACATTTATAACATACACAAATATATCAAAAAAACTTTGTTATTTAAAAATTACAAAAAAATATTATTTACTTTTATAAAGTCTCACAGCTAATAAAATTTTACTTAAAAAATTGTTTATTGTGATTAATTTTTAAACAAATATATATATATATATATATATATATATATATATATATATATATATATATATATATTAATAATTGGTACCAGCTGTATTAAAATAAAATAAAATTTGTTTGTTGTAGGCCTATTTAATTTTTAAACCAATAGGTCTATATATATTAATTAATACCAGTTTTCAAATATTGTCCAAATATAAATATGGCACTTCTGATGTTATTTTATAAAATTATTTAATTCCATTTACTCACCGTTTATGTAATTATTGTATCATTTTATTTCATACGTCCATTATCGAACTTATAAATACTAATAATAATATTTGTTTTGATTTTCATAAACTTTTATAGTAGGATATTGTCCAATTGATAGAAAAACGTTATTTTCTAAATACTATTTTAACCACAATGGCAAAACATGAAAACTATCACATTGTGTTTATAACTTTGATTAATTAAACGACAAAGTAAAATTATTTTAACCTACTAAGAATAAGAAATTTAACCTAATTAATTGTATATAAAACTAATATTTAAATATTTAGAAATTTACGATAACAAAATATAAATATTTAAAATTTACGACAATAAAATTTTTAAATCATTCTCATAACTTTATGAATTGAACGCGAACATTGAACGTGGGATTTGTAACATTGATGAACCAATATTATGGAAAGTGGCTACAAATGTTACGAACCTGCATTCAGGTCAAAGTGAATAATTTTCGACATCTATTATAGAATTATTAATAGTGTTCCACAAAATGACAACACTACAGTAGCAAAATTTAACGACGACATCGCCATTCAGGCAATACACGATGATCCGCGAATTGTATCTCAACACTTGATAGCGTACAAAGTGGAAAAAACGTGACGTATGAAAACAAATGACAAAAGATTCTACACATATTACTTACATTAAAACGGGAACACGTCCACCAGTGTTTTTGGACAACGTACAAATTCCACTATCCGATATAGCAAAATATCTTTACCTCCACTTGGACAGGCGTCATATGGTACAAAAGAAAGTAGTTAAATATTAAATATGAATAACTGTATTGGATTTTTAACAGAGAATCCAAATTATCGGCACAAAACAAATTATTAATTTATGAAACAGTACTCAAATCTGTGTGGACATGTGGGATACAACTCTGGGATACAATACGTCACAGTAACATTAAAATAATTCAAAGGTTCCAAAATACTTAGTAATATCACAAACTCGACTTGGTACATACCCAACACTACAGTATTCAGAGACACGAACACTCCCACAGTAGGTACGAAGAAATACAAAATTTTGCACCAGTTATCAAACATGACTTGAAAATCATCAGAATCTGGAAGCCATCAATCTCCTAGATAATAATGCAACACACAGAACACTGCATCCTAGAAATTTATTTTAATACATCATTGTTTTATTTATTCTACATTCAAGTCAAGAATAGAACAACAAAATTAAACATTTTATAGAGTGATACCAGGGGTATTAATCACTCATGGTTAATACTCACAATACATCTACTCATTATTCTATGAGAGCAGATCGTAGATTTAATATAATACAAAAAATAACAGTAAGTTTCAGTGTAATTTGAATATTGTTTATTGAATATCTAATAAGGACGCAACTCTTTTGTTACGTCCTTTTTATGCACCCTGTATTTTTTCTTCCCTCCAATATTTTATCCATATAATTCAGTCTCGTTCTTCCACTCGTGGCACAACCTTCCATCAGTCCCTCAAGTGCGGTGGTTAACCAAGTCGAATGTCGCAGAATATCTCCGATCATACTGTTTCTTCTTATAGTTTGATTGTTTTTGGTAGGGTTATTCCTTCGTCCGCTCTTGTCAGTATAATCTCATTGGTCAATGTATCTGTCCATAGATTCTTAGGCATTCTCCGCAAACATTATCATTTCAAAGATTTTTAGTTTAGCCTATCCACCTTTCGTAAAGTCCATGTCTTCGTGGCGTGAGTGGCTATAATCAAGATGAAGCTTCTAAATAAAACTCTTTCGTATTTTCAGAGAAACACTTTTTAACTTTAGCTATGTTTTCTTTTTAAAGAATAATTTTTATGTCTATTACGAAACTGCCATGAGATGTTATAGAACTTCCAAGATATTTAAATGTAGCGAGTTTATTTTACCTTCAAACTAAACCTCAGCCTTATGTTTCCTATCTCTGGTGCAATTAATGATTGATGTTTATTTCATATTTATTTTTATTGTCGCCGATGGCCTTAGAATTAGTTCTACTGAAGGTCCCAGAACCTGCCGCGTGGAGTGCTTGCGACGTCCATCAAGCAGTGCCATTCTCCAAGTGGACTTGCCGGAGAGGATTCAAGCGGCCACACTACCATCCAGCACTCGAACTGAGAAGAACTAAGAAGAAGATGATGATGATGACCAGCCCAGCAGAGACCGGATGCAGCCGTCCTCAGTCCATGCTACTGGTGGCAGACGCTACCTTTCCGCAACGGTCAGCCTCAATCTACCCGGCAGCCGGCAGAAGCCCGTGCGTGCCTGATAGCACCGCGATGAAGTCTGAGACCAGCGCGGAACAACTGGAGATAACCGCCTCGGCCGCATTATCGACAGACGGCCTATCCCGATCCGACACTGTGGGGCTCTGGGGAGTACCAATACCACGCTGCAGTGGGAATCAACTGGCGCTGATAAGAGCTAGGCATGAACCCGGTAGCCAAACAATCACTCTCTGGGTATTGCACTCATCAACTAATAGGTTCGCGGCTTCCAACCGTCATGGTCTTCCATCAAGCCGACGCAGCAGGGCTGTCCACTCACAATGACCTTTTCAGGGCCACCAACAAAACACATTTCACATCGGTCCTTCTCTAAACCCCCAACAAACTAAACAGCCCTTTCAGGGCCACCAAATTCGCTATTAAAATTTAGCCACGTGTCGTCGGCCCCGGTCGGTGACATCATTTATAGGATGTTGTTCATTTTATGCAGTGTGCATATTGTCTAGCATTTGTTTTTTTCTGGTATCTTCATACTATTCTAAACTAGCAATAATAATTCATTTTTATTGGAACCTTTGTCTTTTTAACACTCCCTTCTTCTTGATTGTGTTCTTTGACTGTTCATTATCACTCCTAATGATTTTCAACATTTTTACATTAATTTACATAAATTAATTCATTAATAAATCGCTTAATTTATTTATTTTCATTTTGCGAATATCTTTAGTCATATTTCATTTTTGCACTTAATAAATATACAACAGTAATAACGATATTAAAATTTGCAAAAAGGAAGATTACAGTCACAACTGTGTTTCTTTTAGTCTCATGTTTTTTTTTTACTTTTTTAAATATCGTATTAAAAAATAAAATTAAAATTGGTGTGAAATTCTACACGAGGTTTTCCTGCTAATGTAATTAATGGAAAATATAACCTATGTTTAATCATGAGTAAATAATGTTAAATTAAAAATATAACCTGATTTTAATCATGAGTGAATAACGCTAAATGAAAATCACATTTTATTCGATATAAAAATACGGAAGATCACTAATTTACGCTAAAGTAGGTAAGATCTGTAAAAAAATTCTTGAAAAAAGTTGTAAGTTTTTCAATGTTCTTTAACTTTACGTAAATATACACTTCAGTTGTAAAATGTATGCAAAGGCTTCAATATTAAAATAACCAATTTCTACCGATTTCAATGAGCAAAATACAAAAAATCACTAACTGACGCTAAACAAATAGCTTTAAAAAACAATCTTGAAAACACAAAAGTTACCGTATAGATTTATTTTACTTTCTCATGTCCAATATGAGTATACGGGAAAGGGAGAAGGCCTACGTTTGTTTTGTTGATTCTTCAAAACCTATTTTTTACCGCCAATACACTTTACATGTCCCCTAAACCTAAAAAACATGTTTTTTGACGATTTATGTATGTGCGTGCGCGTATGTAGAGAAAAAAAATATTTCAAGAACAGAATAGTGCACAAAATTGAAACTAGGAATTTAAGTTAGGAACCACAAAGGGACCCGACACGAACATTTTCAAAAAAAATTGGTCCGCCGGAAGTAGTGGTTTATTCGTGCGATTTTACATTTTTTGTGATTTTCTCAAAAATGCCTTATTTATTACTGCTACATTTCTATTTTTAAATCGAACAGAAATTGATTTTCGCTTTGGGTCATTCACTCATAATTAAACATAGGCAAGTCATGTGAGTGTTTCACACCAATTTTCTGTTCTTTTGCCTATATGAATATGTAGGAAGGAAAGTATTGTTTTCATGTCGATTTTTCGAAATCGAGTTGTCACCGGATCTACACGTTTTCAGACCCCCTAAACCGAAAAAAACATGTTTTTAGCGATTGGTCTGTATGTGTGTGTGTGTGTGTGTGTGGGTGTGAACAAAATATCTCAAGAACGGAAAATCGTATAAAGTTGAGAATTTAAACTTAAGTTTGCAACGGCCCCTCTATCTACATCGATAGGTTGGTAGGGGCGTTAACAAAAAAACAGTTAAGGAAGCTAAAACAAATAAATACACTCAAGTTGCGGTTGCACATAAAACTTCAATCAAAATATTAAATTTAATAAAAAAAATAAGAATAATACAGTAATAGCATATAATGGTAAAAATCAATAAAAATTAATAATGTTAATTACTTTTATAAAAACATGACTCAACTTAGTTAACGAAATAATACACAATTTAATAAAATTATCTAATTAATGTTCAAAAGCTAAGTTATAAAATTATTTATTACCAAAAATATTTAGTTTTAACAATAACTGCCCTATTTTGTAAATAAGATTTGAAATCAACCATGGTTGTTAAATTATGAATAGAATATAAGAAAGATTGGCCATTTTCCATTTTATTTTATAAGTATAACTGAGAAACATCCAGCAATACTGGCAAGACAAATACAAAAGTTTTGTAATGGTATTTAAATTACAAAAAAAAAATTTATAAAAATATAGAATACAGGATAAAAATTTTATAAAAACTTCTTTAGTTATTTTAATGCAAAGGCTACTCTGCTGTTTTTAAAAAAAAATCACGAAACAGATAAAATAAAATAGTTAACAATTTACTCAAGAACATGCTTGACCATAAGAGATCCATCTGTCCAAACCATCAATTGAACGGCCAGAACATGTTGGCAGCAGTAAATGAAAATCCACGCAATAAGGTTGATTCAGAAGTAAAATTAAATAAATAATTACATACCATTCTTTTCAGTTTATTAAACAAATACCTCCTTCCACTTATTGTAAATAGATGGACTCAGTAGCGTTTGCATTTTTACTTGTTTTGTTTTATTTGATGATGAACTATCTCATTTCTATTTTAATCCTTAAGGTTATGCACGGGGAATCGAACCCAGATAATCGTAACAAAGTTCAATACAAAAAAACATAGTTCTAGTTTAAATAACACGCACAAACACTTTAAATCAATAGATACCCGTAAGAGTTCTCAGTTCCGGAATGTTTTCGGCCAATTAACTTACTAAAATTTAAATTGGTCATAAAAGAATTACAAAATTTATTTTTAAACAACTTGCACAATCCGAAAAGACTTTTAAAAATAGATACGAAACTAATTAATTATAACCGCAAAAACAGACTGTTCAAACAAATTAAATAAAATAAGAATCAGAATACATAAAAAACTTTTATAACAAAAGTATAAAGCACAAAATAGGCCCGTACATTACTGAGCAATAATGTACGACCTTACATTTCGACTGTCGAGACATGACTCTCGTCAACCAGGAAAGTATTCAATAAATTCGCTAGCTCTCGGACACAACATAAAAGTAGATAATAAATCAGCTGATACGCAGATAATTAGAACAACCGCTGAAAAATAAAAATTTAAAATCAAATAAGTAACGGCGGCAAAGCCGGACGTTACAGACTCCCCCCGCCAAGGACAAACAAAACCTGAAAACAGGCTTTGTTTGGCCAAGCCAAGAGGAACGACGACGATGACTTACCACAGCAAAAGTACAACAAAGAAACATCATTAGACAAGATTTTGGAAAAAAAATTGGGTGCGCCAGAACCATCGTTTCCCCACTACTATCCGCCCAACTAAGGGAAGAAGCATGGAGACTCGGAAGCACGAACGACCCTCGAGAGCAGGCATCGAAAATCTCCGCCCAACAAAGGGAAGAGACTCCGAAACCTCCCTCCGAGAAGCAGCATCGGAGGCACCCACCCAACTAAGGGGAGGTACCACGACACCCCTCTCCGAGAAGCAATGCTCAAGGAAACCGCCCAACAAAGGGAAGCACCTCAAGCACCCCTCTCCACAACGCAGCAATGGTACCGGAAGTTGTCGCCCATACAACAACCCCGATACCACCTAACAGCAAAGTCAAAATCAGGAAAGCCCCGAAACCAAAAAAACAAAATTAGTCAAAGACTAAACACGGCACTAAGGCACAGAGACGCCGAAGCGTAAGCAGGGTCCGAGGACAAAACCTCGAAACACCCGAAAGTGGGATGCACGAAGCAACAGGCCCACAACACCGGGAGAAGTTAAGGACGCCTCCCTAACTCGTCCAAAAAAAACATTTCAACAAAGGGTCAAGGGTACACAAGGGGTTAGGTGTCGGGAACGCGGACAACCTAAGGGAAACAACAAACACCCACAAAGGGCAACCATCTCAAGGGAAAAGGGGTAAGGGGAGGGTAAGGTTTCGGGAAAAGGGGCAGGGGAAAAGAAAAACCGGGAATAGAAAGGTGATCAGAGAACTTTCACCACGACAAAAGAAAACATCTACCACAACACGGCAACAACCGCCACACCAGAAGTGGTGATCACAAACGAAGGTAACTCAGTGTAACTCCTGAAAGAAAACCAGCTGACTGAAGCCAAGACAACTAAAATGAAAACGACAAGGCCAAACACGTAAACAGGTACTAGGTAAGCGAAGAGGGACAAGGGGAAAAGGGAGGGAGTCACAAGGACTTAAAAAGGGAGGGGCTTGGTCGACCACAGAGGCCACCAAGAAAACAGGGAAAACAAAAACCAAAATTTCGCACATAGCGACAACCACACTTCGCCACCAGACCACAAGCAAAGGCAAACGACGGACAGCTGAAAGGAAAATAAGAAATAACAAAACACAAGACCAAAACAGAAGCAAACACGAGAACCTACCAACAGACACGTCATCGAACAACAACACCAACCTTCCACATCAGGCTTGATGTGTTGTGCAACAAAACCTAAAACAAATCAGGAAAAAAAACACATCGTCGTAACACAGCAACACTAAACTTTCCATCTACTCAAAAACTGCCAGTCAAAATAAACAGCACCAAAAAATTTTAAACAACAATTTAAGTAATCAACTCAAAAAAACAGATCAACAATACTAAATTCTGCAAGTCATAAAATAAACTGCAACATCAAAACATTAGCGACACGCAGAAATAATCTGCAACTCCACAAGTATCGGTAACGCCAAACAACTCCAAAAACATCATCAACAGTAAAAAAAAATATTACAACTCCTAAGGAACAGCGACAATATAACATTTTGACAACACTAAACTGCAATTTAAAAAAAAGCACATGACCAGAACCATGACAAAATCTAGCTCAAACAGCATCTGTAAATTATAGCACCCGAACACTGAAAACTCTTACAGTTACAAAAAAAATTTAATTAAATAAACATTTATTATGCAACAACACAACGTGAGTATAATGAAAATAATTAAAAAAAGGGGTGTACACACACACACACACACACTGTCACACACACAGTGACAGGTCACCTAGAAAAACCCCAACAATACCACAGCACCACCGCAGAGATCACAAAGGCACAACCGTGCCTGAAAAAAAAACAGACCATGATGTTAAGGGCACCACACGCAACCAAAAACATCAAAGGTCTGACACCTGACACCACGAACCGAAGACTGTCACATACAGGACAGCATTTTGAACCACTGTACCAACTCAGCGTCAAAAATCAACCACGCGTTCTGCCTACCACTTTGGAACGGCCCCTCTATCTACATCGATAGGTTGGTAGGGGCGTTAACAAAAAAACAGTTAAGGAAGCTAAAACAAATAAATACACTCAAGTTGCGGTTGCACATAAAACTTCAATCAAAATATTAAATTTAATAAAAAAAATAAGAATAATACAGTAATAGCATATAATGGTAAAAATCAATAAAAATTAATAATGTTAATTACTTTTATAAAAACATGACTCAACTTAGTTAACGAAATAATACACAATTTAATAAAATTATCTAATTAATGTTCAAAAGCTAAGTTATAAAATTATTTATTACCAAAAATATTTAGTTTTAACAATAACTGCCCTATTTTGTAAATAAGATTTGAAATCAACCATGGTTGTTAAATTATGAATAGAATATAAGAAAGATTGGCCATTTTCCATTTTATTTTATAAGTATAACTGAGAAACATCCAGCAATACTGGCAAGACAAATACAAAAGTTTTGTAATGGTATTTAAATTACAAAAAAAAAATTTATAAAAATATAGAAAACAGGATAAAAATTTTATAAAAACTTCTTTAGTTATTTTAATGCAAAGGCTACTCTGCTGTTTTTAAAAAAAAATCACGAAACAGATAAAATAAAATAGTTAACAATTTACTCAAGAACATGCTTGACCATAAGAGATCCATCTGTCCAAACCATCAATTGAACGGCCAGAACATGTTGGCAGCAGTAAATGAAAATCCACGCAATAAGGTTGATTCAGAAGTAAAATTAAATAAATAATTACATACCATTCTTTTCAGTTTATTAAACAAATACCTCCTTCCACTTATTGTAAATAGATGGACTCAGTAGCGTTTGCATTTTTACTTGTTTTGTTTTATTTGATGATGAACTATCTCATTTCTATTTTAATCCTTAAGGTTATGCACGGGGAATCGAACCCAGATAATCGTAACAAAGTTCAATACAAAAAAACATAGTTCTAGTTTAAATAACACGCACAAACACTTTAAATCAATAGATACCCGTAAGAGTTCTCAGTTCCGGAATGTTTTCGGCCAATTAACTTACTAAAATTTAAATTGGTCATAAAAGAATTACAAAATTTATTTTTAAACAACTTGCACAATCCGAAAAGACTTTTAAAAATAGATACGAAACTAATTAATTATAACCGCAAAAACAGACTGTTCAAACAAATTAAATAAAATAAGAATCAGAATACATAAAAAACTTTTATAACAAAAGTATAAAGCACAAAATAGGCCCGTACATTACTGAGCAATAATGTACGACCTTACATTTCGACTGTCGAGACATGACTCTCGTCAACCAGGAAAGTATTCAATAAATTCGCTAGCTCTCGGACACAACATAAAAGTAGATAATAAATCAGCTGATACGCAGATAATTAGAACAACCGCTGAAAAATAAAAATTTAAAATCAAATAAGTAACGGCGGCAAAGCCGGACGTTACAAGTTAGATACAACTAGAGGACCCAACACAATCATTTTCATCAAAATCGGTCAACCGAAAGAAGTAGTTTATTCGTATCATTTTTTACTTATTTGTGATTTTCTCAAAAACGGCTTCAACGATTTTTTTTTAAATATCCAGATTTACTCAATTTTTTATGTAGGCCGACTATGTGATAGGGTAGGCGCCATGTCTGCTGAAATTCTTGGGAAGGTTTTTTCTCGTAAAAAATTGTTTTTTTAAGATTTCGACTTCAATAATATGAATTTTAGAGCAAAAATGTATATAATAAAAGTTGTAGAGAATTTAAAATCCTACAACTTTTATTTCAAAAGTTGTAATAACTCGTATAACGCTTAGTTTAGTGGTAATTAGCAATTTTCTGTTGTTTTTCTCAGGAAAACGTGTAAAACAATTGATTTTTTAAAAAGTTTCAGCCTTGGTATGCATTTTACGACAAAAGTGTATACAATCAAATTTATAGGAAGTTAAAAGATCTACAACTTTTATTTAAAGCATTTTTCTCTACAGAGCCTAGTTTAGCGTGAAGGAGTGATTTTCAGTATTTTTAAGCCAAACAGATTTCATTTTCATTTTGATTTTCATTTTCATTTTGCATCATTCACTCATGATTAAAATAAGGTTATGTTTTATGAGGTTAGTTTTTTTTTTTGTTTATTTCTAATGTTTTATTACTAATATTAGGTTATATTGTTCATTATTTGCATCGAAAAAAGACAGTCGTTTGAGTGTTTCACACTAGTTTTTTTGTTATTATGCACATTTTTTCGGATAATCCGAGCAGACCTCTTTTCAATTAGTTCAGATTCAACATAGCTGTGAATTTCATGTACAGTAAAAGAAAATAAATAAGTATTACCTATCTTTCATTTTTAATGTGAAAACTTTTATTCGTTCCGATGGGTTTCGCCATTGCATACAACCAAGTACAGAATGGAAACGCGCGAAATAAATTAATCAGTAAATAATTTTATTGACAAAAGATTTCTGGACTTAGATACTTGAATATAACACACACGCACGTTATTGTTCGGAGAAAAAAATTACCCGTTATACATGCGTAAATACGGTATTTTTAACGTAACGAAGGGTAGTTAAACAAAAAAAAAATTAAAATTTACCCTTTCATTAGACTACCAATAGATGACACCCTTTTTTTATTTACCCTAACTACGAACTCATCTCCTAAGGGATGATGTTGGTGGCGATGATGATGATGATGCAGGAAATGATAATTAGTTTTTATTTCGGTTTTGCTTAAAAGTTGGGTTTGCAAAACTCAGTCTCTCCTACCGTCCCTACTGAAAATGCCATCGTTTTTATCATTTTAGCTGCTGCCGCCATTATCAACGTGATTAAATATACAAATTGTAATTACGTCTCGTAATTGAAGCAAACCCAACCTAATTTTGTTGAGTGTGTGTGTGTGTGCGAGTACACACACACACACACACACACAACACAAAACATCACACTGTAACCTGATATTTGCAAGTATTATACTATACGAGTACATTAATTAAAGTTCATTCATTTCTTCCAGAAAACATCTTTACCAAGGTGAAATATAACACCTAACGTTCGTTCGGGATCTGAGTATATTAAATAACAAACAGACTTTATTTAAACTTGTTGCAATTTTTTTTGACGATTAATAATAATAATACTTAAAAAAACAACTTTTTAGCTTAATATTTTATATTAATTTTTATAAACACATCCATTCCTATTATCAAATTCATTCCGATAACCGAGGGAGTGAAAATTTACATAAATCCAACTATGGTTAAAAAACTATGAGTCAGGATACGTAAAAATTAAACATTACATCACTAATCTTTAAACTACTTAGCACAAAAATACATAATAAGCTCACAATTAACTTAGTGTTTATCACTCGACTTGTCTTTTTCTTGACGAAGTTTTATTAGAGAAAATAACTTAAAAATCCTTCTTAGGCTACGTAACAGCCCTGATGCAAATCCGATAGAGAATCTGTGGGCAATTGTTGAGAAAAAAACTCAAGAAGAAGACAATCACTACAAAGACTGATCTCATAGCTCTACACTTATCAGAATATGGCATAGTGATGAAAATTTATAGAAATTGTGTATCACGCATAACAAGCATGCCAAACCGTATAAAAATTAAATAGGTATAAATAACAACGGGTGCCATACTATTTTTTTAAATGTATTATCTGTTATTATATTAATACAACAATTTCTAAATGTGAAGCTAATGTTCCAAAACTTGATTTACTTGAAGGAGCGTGCAGTCATCACCACAGTCCTACAGTTGGCCAAAAATATCTCTTGGCCAGAGGCGCTTCAAACGTCTGCGCCGAGCACCCGGTATCGCCCTAGTGTACATGTTTTGTATGAGAGGGTTGTAATGCAAATTTGTCTTTCATCGTCTTGTATAGTTGTTTCGCGACATAAATTACGTATGGGATTTGTAAGTCTTTGTGCAACATTGAGTTTGTGATGTAAAAGGGGCATTGCGTTATCGTTCGTAGGATCTTGTTCTGAATCGCTTGTATACGTTTCATGTGTGAAGGTTTAGCAGATCCCCAAAGTTGAACTTCAAATGTCCAGATTAGTTTTAAGACTGTCTTGTAGATTGTTAATTTGTGTGACATGTTTAATTTAGAACGTCTATCGAGTAAGCGTGTCAGTTGATAGAAGCGTGTTGTGAGTTTGTGGCGCGTGTGTGTAACTAAACCATACTAAATATTAAAAATGTAAACAAGTCAATAACAAAGTTTTGTAGAAAATACGTGTTATTGTTGTCATTTTTTACCATAAATTAAATAAAAATAATTTTAAATAATTTTCACAGAGAAAGACAGATAATTTCACTCGATCTCGTAGTTTAAGGGCTAAAAAAATATTTCTGTATCTTATCATGGTCAGCCATATGACTGAAGCGTTTAAGAACAGAAAAGGTAGAGGTGTAAAAAACACTCGTCAAGAGTTATCTTCATTCAGGGTAATGAATTTCATCATTATACAGTTAGACCCTGCGTTGAATAAAATGAAGGTGTCATTTGCAGCGTGGAAAGTAGATGCTTTTCAGAGAGCCTGGCATGCTGATAAGCATACTTTTCGACTCAGTGAGGAAGACATGATAAACCACCTCACTACTCATTTTTCTTAGTAAAGCCTCTAGAGTTTTAAACCAACCTTTCGGCTGGTGACCTAAACAACAACAACAAAGAAAGTAAAAAGGAATATTTTTTGAATTTTTAAAAAATTCTTAAATTAGTAAATTTCAAAAGAATTAACAACCTTCTTGTTCAAATGTTTAGTAAAAAAAGAGATGTACTAAAATAAATAACTGCTGTTATCATCCGAGGCTGCGTAGAAAATTGTACTTAAATTTGACTAAAAATAGCATTGTCTTTATAGGGAAGTATGGTGTTCCCCTTATTAACGCGATACAGTAAAAAACTATAAATTTTGGTGTCATTCTGTTCCCATAATTCCCTAGTTATCTTTTTAAATTTATTTCCAGAAATCAAAACATGAAAATGCACATAGAACCCTAACATAGTAAAAACAGAAATTAAAATTATTAAAGATGATAGTAATAAAAAACATTGGATATTAATGTGTTTTAAAAAATAATGATTGTAATCTATGAACGTTTATGATTGGTTAAAATGTGAGTGGTGGGGGTAAATGTTGGTGAGAGGTCCGGTTTGTTAGTATTGTTGATAATAAAACAGTTTTAAAATTAGTATCTTTACATTCTGGAAGGGGACACTGAAAACAGATTGGATGAAGAGAACGCAGTAGGTTGGGGTACATGACAATATCAGCTAATATTATGAAACTGAAAACGAAATATCATAAATTTTTGGTCAAATTTAATACAGAATTTTATTAAAAACCATTTCCTAATAAGTTCAACATAATAAACAAATTTAATTAACAATCCCATCAAATGTTTTGAACTGAAAAATATTTCAAATTGGGATTTTAAATTTCGATAATTCATCTACCCAAAATAATATATGTACATAAATACCTTGCTGTAACGAAATTTCAGATAATCCGAACTTATTTCCACCACCTCTAGCGTAATAGGATAGTTGTATAATGTAAAAGATTTTGTATTATGGTAATTTAATTTTTATGTAATGTGTAATATCATGAGAAAAAAAACATAAATACATTTTTTACTTTGTTTTCCCCTTCATGATTTTTTCCTTGTATGACGTCAATTTTAGACCACGTGAGGTGACTTTAAATGTTTCTGGAAACTCTTTTTACAGCCCACATACTCAGCATTCCACTCGGTGTTCTGTGTTTGCCCTTCATGGAAACCATTAAACCTCATTATTAGTTTTTTGAATTTGGTTCGGTTCAAGTTTTCTAAGTTTATTCCGGTTTTCTAAATATTCTTTCTGACTTCGTAAAACCATTTATTCGACATAAACCGATACGAACATTTTCATCAAAATCGGTCAACCGGAAGTAGTTTATTCAAGCGATTTTTCACTTTTTTGCGAGTTTCTCAAAAACGGCTACTGCGTTTTTTTTTTAGAAATCACCTTACTACATTTTTGTGTTCTGCAAGATAGGGTATTGCCCATAACAGGCAGGTTGAGTGTTAAATTATTTGCAGTCGATCTGCTAGTTCCAGGGCTAGAAAAAATAGTTCTGTGTCATATCACGTGGTCAGCCAATTATATGACTGAAGCATTTAAGATCAGAAGAGGTAGAGATGTAAAAGACACTAGTTAAGAGTTATCTCCACTTAAGAGTAATGAATTTCATTACACAGCCAAACCCTGTGGTGAATGAAGTGTAGATGTCATTTGCAGGGTGGAGAGTAGATGCATTTCAGAGAAGCAAACCTTTCCCCTCAGTGAGAAAGGCATGGTAAACCACCTCACTCCTCGTTTTACTTAGTTAAACCTCTAGAGGTTCAAACCAGCCTTTCGGCTGATGACCTAAACCAGTATTTCTCAACCGGTGGGTCACGACCCCTGGTGGTCGCAGGAGGTGTCGCGAAATACGGGGAAAAATAATTAAAAACAGTTATTGTTATGGTTATTTCTTTAAAAAAGAGACTCAAAAATTGTACATTACTTTTACAACGTTTTCTAATTCAATAAACTAGAAACTTGGGCTTGTTTGGAATTAACCAAATTTTGAATGTCTGTATTTTTTTTGCAATACACAAGACGATGTAGTTTTCTAGTGACAAACTACTCGCAGGCAAAAAAAACGGGCCACCTACATTTTTTCAAATTTTTCGTCGTATTTTTTTTCTGAATAAATCATATATCAGCTGATTCTCTAAGGTCTTAGACGGGAAAAAATGTGGAGAAGACAAGGAGAACGTTTTGCTCAATGCACCTTCAGTTGACGAGTCAGTTTCCAAGGAGGGTCAGTAGTGGTGTGGGGTGTCATTTCTTATGAAGCTCACACAGAACTCATTTTCATTGATGCAGGTTCTTTGACTGCTGCAAGGTACATTGATGAGATCTTAATTCAGCTCGTTGTACCTTATGTATTTATTGGTGAAGAGTTCCTCTTGATGCACGACAGTGCCTGTCCTCATGCTGCAATGAACGTGAATGACTTCCTTGACGAGGTTGTACTGAACAGAATGGTTTGGCCTGCACGAATTCCTGATATGAACCTAATTGAGCATGTGTGGGACATGCAAAGAAAGAGATTAGAAATCAAAAATGCTCTACATGAAGAATGGAACAATATTGACCAGGATGACATTCAGAACCTGATTCGAGGGATGAACCGGCGAATAGAAGCCATCGTACAATCACAAGGAGGAAATAATTTCTACTATAGTATACTATATACCCAACAGTCACTTGAGGTTGTGGGAAAGATACACGATTCCAATTTAACATTGGTTGTACAGAGCAATACGCTCTCCGCTACTGTCTGTCCTACAAACATACTTAGTATTTAATTTATAACTTATAAGGTTTAGTTACGCCCATAACAGACAGGTGGAGTGTCAAATTGTTTACACTCAATCTGTTCGTTGCAGGGCTAAAATAAATAGTTCTGTTTCTTATCACATGGTCAGTCAATTATATGACTGAATCATTTAAGAACAGAAGAGGTAGAGGTGTAAAAGACACTAATCAGAGTTATCTTCTCTGAAAGTAATGAATTTCATTGTGCAGCCAGACCCTGTGGTGAATGAAGTGAAGTTGTCATTTACAGAGTGGAAAATATGTGCTTTTCAGAGAGCCCGGCATGCTGATAAGCGTACTTTTCTACTTAGTGAGGAAGGCAATGGTAAACCACCTCACTCCTCGTTTTACTTGGTAAAACCTCTAGAGGTTCAAACCAGCCTTTCGGCTGTTGACCTAAACAACAACAAGGTTTAGTTGTAATTGTTTGTAAACTAAACACTTTCTTTGTCTTACTTGTGCCTTTTTTATTAATAATTACCATAAACACGTATTATTAAAGAAATGCAGCACTGAACTAATAAGTTCTAACAAACAATACTCATTAAATTATTACATGTGCAACAAATATTTTAAAAAATCGATTTTTTACACGATTTCATGAGAAAAAACCAGTAAATTACTAATTACCGTTAAACTAAGCCTTATACAAAAAAATGTGTGAAATAAAGGTTGTAGGATTTTAAATTTTCTACAACTTTTATTATATTATACATTTTTGCGCTAAAATGCATATTAAAGCCGCAATCTTAAAAAAACAATAATTTATTTTCGTGAAAACAGCCTCTTCAAGAATTTCAGTAGACATGACGCCTACCCTATCATGTAAAGCATAAAAAATGTTGTAAATGAAGGGATTTAAAAAAAAATCCTATAGCCGTTTTTGAGAAAATTGCAAAAATGTGAAAAATCATACGAATAAACTACTACTTCCAGTTGACCAATTTTGATCAAAATATTCGTGTCGGGTTCGGTAGTAGTATCTAACTTAAGTTTGAAGTTTGAAGTTCGTACGATGTTCCGTTCTTGAGATATTCTGTTCACACACATACCCACACACGCGCACACACACCAATCACTAAAAGTATGATTTTTTTGGGTCCGGGGGTCTGAAAACGTACAGATCCGGTGAATACTCGATTTCGAAAAATCGACATAAAAACAATACTTTCCTTCCTTTATATTCATAGTATAGGCAAGAGAAAGTTAAAATGAGAAAAAGTAGGTGACCCGGTTTTCTTTGCCTATGAATGCATTTATTGATTTGGTTTTCAAATTCACCATTATTGAAAATCCTTTTTCACAATAATGTAGGTTGTGGCAAATCGGATCAAAATTTTCAACGGTGCTCTAGGTAGTTCTAAATATCCTTTTAATTCAGTACTTATCCAAAATTTGTCGGTACAAGCATTGTTGAAAGTTAATTCCATTGACTGATCACTTGATAGCTCTGTCCGGTCATTGTGAAGATCATAAAGAGGAACACTTGCTCAGCATTTTGTACAGATTAATCATTAAAAACGGATTGACTAAACACAAAATCCTCCCATATCCACTTATATCCACTCACATCCTAAAATAGAAAATACTAAAATTGTAAAATAATAAAGCTTAACATTACCATAAAATTGTAAAAAAAACTATCGTAGATTTTTAGTTTCTCTTGCCTATATGATTATATGGGAATGAAAGTATTGTTTTCATGTCGATTTTTTGAAATTGAGTTTTCACCGGATCTACACGTTTTCAGCCCTCCTGAATCCAAAAAACATGTTTTTAGTGATTGGTCTGTGTGTGTGAACAGAATATCTCAAGAATGGAACATCGTACGATCTTGAAACTTAAAACTTCAGTTAGATACTACTACCGGACCCGACACGAATATTTTCATCAAAACCGGTCTACCGGAAGTAATAGTTTATTCGTGTCATTTTTCACTTATTTGTGATTTTCTCTAAAACGGCTACAACGATTCTTTTTAAAAATCTCCAGATTTACTCAATATTTTTAGGCATTACGAGATAGGGTAGGCGCCAAGCCTACTGAAATTCTTGGGAAGGCTGTTTTCTCGTGATAAAATTGTTTTTTTTTCAAATTGCGGCTTTAATATGCATTTAAGCGCAAAAATGTATTAATAAAAGTAGTAGAGAATTTACAATCCTACAAATTTTATTCCAAACATTTTTTTGTATAACGCTTAGTTTAGCAGTAATTACCAATTTTCTGTTTTTTTCTCACTAAAACGTGTAAAAATACCGATTTTTAAAAAATTTCAGCCTTAACATGCATTTTACGACTAAAGTGTATCTAATAAAATTAATAGGAAATAAAAAGATCTACAACTTTTATTCAGAGCTATTTTCTCTACAGAGCCTAGTTTAGCGTAAAAAAGTGATTTTCCGTATTTTAAGCCAAATTGAGGTTGATTTTCAATTTGCATCATTCACTACTCATGATTAAAGGTTATGTTTATTGAGGTTAGTTTTTTGTTTATTTCTAATGTTTTATTACTAATGTTAGGTTATATTGTTAACTATTTGCATTGGCAAGAGAAAGTTGTGTTAGTGTTTCACACCAAATTTTTTTAAGTTTTTTTAACATTATAATTCAGAGGAGGTCGGCAAAGTAGGCTTCTTAACCTAGAAAGGGGAGTCGCAATGTCTAAAAGCTTGAGAATAACTGACCTAAGCAAGCACAACACAAGATAGGGTAAAAGGCATGTCTGCTGAATTTCATCGGGGTAAAAATTTGTTTTTTTTTTGTAGATTAGGGGTTTAATGTGCAAATTTGTTTTTTTTGTAGATTAGGGGTTTAATGTGCATTTTTGGCAAACCGTTTAAAATCAAAGCCTAAAATTTTTATTTCAAACATAATATGTTAGAATTTATTTTATTTAAATTTATTTACAATACGGAAAATAAAATTCTGGTGTGAAACACTCACACAACTTTCTCTTACTAATGCAAATAATGAAAAATATAATCTAACATTAGTAATAAAAAACATTAGAAATAAACAAAAAAGCTAATGTCAATAAACATAACTTAATTTTAATCATGAGTGAAAGACGCCAAATGAAAATTAACCTCAGTTTGGTTTAAATATACGGAAAAACACTCTTTCACGCTAAACTAGGTTCTGTAAAGAAACATGCTTTAATTAAAAGTTGTAGATATTTATATTTCCTATAAATTTTATTGTATACACTTTTGTCGTAAAATGCATACTAAGGTTGAAATCTAAAAAATCATTTTTTACACGTTTTCGTGAGAAATAAACAAAAAATCGCTAATTACCACTAAACTAAGTGTTATACATAAATATTTGACATACAAGTTGTAAGATTATAAATTTTCTACAACTTTTAATATTTTTGCGCTGAAATGCATATTAAAGCCGCAATTTAAAAAAAACAATTTTTTACGTGAAAACAGCTTCTCCAAGAATTTTAGCAGACATGGCACCTACCCTATCTTGTAAAGCATAAAAATTTAAAAATAAAGCGATTTTTAAAAAAATTGTAGGGGCCGTTTTTGAGAAAATTGCAAAAAAGTGAAAATCACACGAATGAACTACTACTTCCGGTTGACCGATTTTAATGAAAATGTTCGTGTCGAGTCCGGTAGTAGTATCCAACTTAAGTTTAAAGTTTGTAAGATGTTCCGTTCTTAAGATTTTCTGTTCACACACACACACACACACACACACACACACACACACACACACGCACGCACGCACGCACGCACGCATGCACAACCAGTCGCTAAAAACATGTTTTTTTGGGTTCAGGGGGTCTGAAACGTGTAGATCCGGTGAAAACTCGACATGAAAACAATACTTTCCTTCCTATATGTTCATATAGGCAAGAGAAAGTAAAAAAAAAAATAGAAAAGTACTTACAAATAGATAAGCTCGCTCCGTTTACGACCTTATTCGGGAAATTCTGTAAATAACATCGAAGTAAATTAAAAAGCAAAAATTAAAAAGTTTATAGGCTTATAGATATCAATATCGAGAAAAATATTTGATTTAATATCGTAGTACAGATTGTTTACATTTGTATTGTATTGAATGATTGTTTACAATTGTTTACAGAGTAATGCAAACAAAGAATGTACTTATGAATCTGTTTACAAGTACATTTTGTACTAATTACAGAAATAATGAATTTAAGTACGTATGAAACAATGTATACTTAAAAAATCAACCATATTAATTCTAATTTTTTAATTTTTTTTGAAACGCGTAACCTAACAAAACATCAACAAATTCTCCCTTGATTATTCCAATTTTTTAAATAATATTTTGATCAAACGATGAAAAAATTACATTGAAATGATGTGAAAAAAAGCAATGCCATTAATTACCACGTAGAGTAACTGATAATCACTTCAAATCATCATGTCCCCCCTCCCATTACCTCTCGTTTTCGGGTAGTTATGGAAGGGATCCCCCCCCATTCTTCCCATTATGTCATCCCGTTAACACAATCCCCTACCCCGGGACTTACTTCCACTGTTTTAGTACTGATTATAACGACTAATACATACTTTTTAATCTTGTTATCATGTCATTATTCAAACCTACGTACAAAAATTAATGTTTTTTTTTGTATTTTAGATCTAATACAACTCGTTTTTGTTGTGTTACTACACTATGTTGATCTCTTTTTTAATTCAAACGATTTTTTATGAAAATTAGTTTAATACTGATTATATATTTTTGTATATAGATTACTAGTTATTATTAGTATTATTCGATGATTATCGAGATGGAATAATTTGATAAAAAAATGTGTTTATTCTTTTCATGGTGTACTAAATTAGTACTTGTTTCATATAGCATGAAGGTTTATTATTTTTTAACTTTCTTATAGCATGAAGGGTTAACTTTCTTTTACCAATGTAAATAATGAACAATGTAACTTATATTTAATCATGATTTGTATTTAGGTCATTAGCCAAAAAGCTGGTTTGAACCTTTAGAGGATTTACTAAGTAAAATAAGGAGCGAGGTGGTTTACTATGCCTTCCTCACTGAGTGGAAAAGTAGCTTATGCTTATCAGCATGCCAGGATCTTCAAAATGCGTCCACTTTCCACCCTTCAAAATGACACCTTCGCTTCATTTACCACAGGGTCTAGCTGTATAATGAAATTTATTACTCTCATAGGAGATAACTCTACTAGTGTCTTTTACACCTCTACCTCTTCTATCCTGAAATGCTTCAGTCATATAAGTGGCTGCCCATATGATAAGAGACATAACTATTGGATCTTTTCGGTTGTATCAAGAAAGTTACGGGTATGCCTAACTTTTCGATTGAAGTCGTTTCACACAAAAAGTTCTTGCTTATAAGTAATTTTCTAAATTATTATTTTTTAGAATAATGTTACCTAATTTAAAATAGGTATAATTGGCTGACCATGTGATAAGAAACAAAACTATTTTTTGTAGCCCTAAAACTAGCAGATCGAGTGCAAATAATTTAACACTCCACCAGTCAGTTATGGCAGGAATCATGGTTATTCAATGTAAAAGATAAAACATAACTTAATTTTAATCATGAGTTAATGACGCAAAATTAAAATCAACCTATGTAGGCCTTAAAAATCGGGAAAATCAATAATTAACACTGAACTATACTCTGATCAAAAAATACTCTGAAATAAAGTTTGAAGATTTTTTAATTTTTATAACTTTAGTTATATACGCTTTTATCGTAAAATGCCTACCAAGGTAGCCTATATTTTAAAAAAAAAAATGTTGAAAAAAATTATACCCCGGTGAAGCCGGGACGGGCAACTATAACTAAATTTTCTAGTGCTCAAAAAACAGCAATTTTCTTCTATTGTTACTAAATATTTTAACATTGCACGGTGGTATTTTAAAAATGGCTAAGGGAATAAATTGTGTATTCTATGAGGTGTTGTGTGTTGAACAGGAATAATGGATGCGATGAATGGAATATTTTGAATAGTAGCCTAGTTCTCGGAATCCGAAAGTAGCTGAAACTTTGTTTTTATTTATTCTCCTATGTTCCAATATAGTGGCATAATTGTTGGAAGGATCTCTTTTGTTTGTAAAATATCAGACCGTTTGAAATAGTGTTGTTACGGGATCGGTTCTCAATTACATAAACAGTGCGTGTGCGTACGCTTGGTAGCAAGTAGTTGTTGTCATTGTTTTGATTATTAAGTAACTCACTTATAATCAAGTTTAGTTTTAAGTTTAAGGCGCTTTCCATCAAAATGGCTGAGGCTTATCGCTTCACCCCCATGGTACGTACCAATGAAATTTTGCACAACGATTTACACTTGGCGTTTATAAAAGAAGAAATTTAACAACATAGCGAGAAACATTTAAATAGTTAGAAAAAACGTCAAAAACCTTTCTCAATTAACCTCTTCGATAACAGCAAAGATACTCACAGACTAAAACCTTTTAAAATATTTGACTTTGACAATTTTGTTAATAATTTAAATCATTTAATTTTTTTTCTACTTCTACTACTAATCATCGTCACCTAATAATTAATTGGGTTAGTTATCATCTCCATCATGGTCGTCGTCATTTTCAGCTTCAACTACTTCATATTTCAAGATATTAATGCACAGTTCAGTCAAGTTAAGTTTTTTTTTTGTTCATAGTTTAGTCTTTTTTGAAACATACTACTGTGTGTGATTTATATTTTCATTCTAAAAACTTTATTATTCATATTGTTATCATCTTTGCTTAAAGTTTATGATAATATTGTTTTTAAACTGATTGAAAAGAATTAAGCTTTGTTAAAAATTCTTCTTCTTCTTCTTCTTCTTCTTCTTCTTCTTCTTCTTCTGCCTTTCTAGTGTTAGGCATCTCTGCCTGTTCCGAACCTGTCAAATCTGTCTATTCCTCGTTCTCTCCTGCCCTCCGGCTTATAGCCCAGTAATGTCTGCTTAGGTATCTTATCCTTCCTCATTCTGTTCGCATGCTCTAACCACTGCATTCTGTTCTGAGATACCTTGTCGTTTATAGAGAGATGTTGCGTTCTTTCCTTGTCTCGGTATTCCTGTACCGATCTTCTCTACTACACCGAAACGTATGTCGAAGAAATTTCATTTCAGATGCTTACAATCTAATCTCCTCTCATTTTGATAGCACTCAAGTTCCACTGCCATAGAGTAGGGTAGGCACTGCTATTGTTTTATAAAATCTCACCCTCGTGTTTTTGCTATTGCTATTTTTTAAGGTGCAGTGGATAGTTCCGGATATTTGCTGAAATCAATGCATCTTATTGTAAGCATCTTTATCCTGTTGGTATGTAATGTTGCAACCTAGATACTGAAAGTGGGATATCTATTCCAAAATATTATTAAAATTTTTATAAAAATTATATAATAAAATTATAAATATAGGTATATAAATTAATATAAAAAATTATATTTTATAAATATATAAAATTACAAAAAAAAATTGTAATTTAATTGAAGTAATCTAATTGTATTTGGCAGTAGTGTAAGTTTACACAATTAATTATCATTAATTGTGTCAATAAATAATTGTAATAGGGGTATTATAGGTAATCTGTTTATTATGTATTATACCCAGAACCTGAACGAACCTAGGTTAAGGTGTTTTTTATGACATTTTATGACATCAATCCTAAAAATTATTGAGCGTTCCTCATGTAAATTAAAATTATGTCGTATGTCGATTTTACTTCGATGGGAGGAAACCATTAATCGATTATGTCAACGTCTGAGCAAAACTAAATATTTATTTAAGAAACTTAAAAGTGTCCTTGAAATTAAAACCCTGAAAACTATTTACTTTTCTACGGTATCGTCAATTTTTGACTTACAAGATTGTGGGTTAGGGTGGTGCGTCGTATTGCTATTTGAGTCCCCTGTTAGTGGTACAGAAACTAATTTTAAAAGTTGTAAGTAGAAAATCGCCTCGCTATCCATCAGACAAACCTGTTGCAAAATTTCAAGTGATGAATGTCATAAGCTCTTTGTAAGGGAGATCTCGAGAAAGCTACATAAGAGTAAATAAAACAACCAAAATAGATCCCATAAGTACGATAAAAGAAAGAAACCCCTACTTCTTACAGATAAGGCAAGAAATTCGCTGTATGAGAAACATTTCTCTCACTTGGCTTGCAAATTTTATAACCTAAACATACGAGGTGTGGCTATTATCTAACGAGACTGACATTGTAAAAGATTTTATTTTTATTTTATACATAAACACTTATTGTCACCTTCAATATACACTCCTTCTCTATCTCTACAACGCTCCATGTGAATTTTCCATTGTTGTAAATAGTGCTGGAAGTCATCTTCTGTCAGCTTCTTCAGGAGAAGTGCCGCTTTCTCTTTTACAGCTTCCACAGACTCAAAGTTTGTCCCTTTTAATGCAGATTTCACTTAAGGGAACAGGTAGAAGAAAGTAACATGTGATGAAACGTGGTTTTGTACTTACTATGATCCGGAAACGATGGGCCAATCCATGCACTGGAAGAGCCGAACTTCACCAAGGGCCAAAAAAGCTCGAATGAGCGAGACAAAATTTAAAGCAATGATGATTGTTTTTTTTTAAATCCATGGGATTGTGTACCTTCACTGGGTTCCTGAATATCAAACAGTTAATCAATATTACTACCTTGAGGTACTTTCTAAACTACGTCAAAGAGTAAGGAAAATACGTCCCGAAATGTGGAAGGACAAATCATGGGTTGTCCACCAAGACAATGCGCCAGCTCATTCCGCGTTATCTGTCAAGAAGTTCCTAGCCATGTACAGTATCTCAGTGTTAGAACATCCACCTTATTCACCAGATCTTACACCATGTAACTTCTACCTGTTCCCTAAGGTGAAATCTGCATTAAAAGGGACAAGATTTCAGTCTGTGGAAGCTGTAAAAGAGAAAGCGGCACGTGTCCTGATGGAGCTGACAGAAGAGGACTTCCAGCACTGTTTCCAACAATGGAAAATTCGCATGGAGCGTTTTAGGGATAGAGAAGGAGTGTATATTGAAGGTGACAATAAGTGATTATGTATAAAATTAAAATAAAATGTTTTACAACGTCAGTCTCGTTATATAATAGCCACACCTCGAATAACAGAACAGAATGAAATTAAATTTAGGAATGAAATGCAGAAATGGATAATTGATGTCGGAAAGGTTAACATGGAAGTGATGCTGGGTAAAACACAAAGTTAACTGTGAGCTCCACTTACCACATTTTTCATAGTAAATAAATTAAAAAATTGGTTAAGTAATGTTTCATTTTTACATATCCTGGCACATGGTTTTTTATGTAAATTTTCACCGCCTCTCGGTTATTGGAATGAATTTGATAATAGAAATGGATATGTGTATAAAAATTAATACAAAATGTTAATATAAAATTGTATTCTTTTTTAAAATGAAGTATTATTATTATTATTATTATTATTATTACTATTATTATTATTATTATTATTATTATTATTATTATTATTATTATTATTATTATTATTATATTCGCAAAAACCATGAACACATTAAATTTTTGCATAACTCCATTAAATTATTTTTATGGCATAATAAAATTATGAAAATTTATTGACAAATGGAAAACTTTTCTGGTATGTATTATAATTTCTAATTATAATCCATGTCATAGATATTATTAAAAAGCTGCACACCACATTACAGCTTAATGTATACAATACAAATTAAAAGTGCAATGTTACATGTATATGAAAACTGACAAAATATAACATAAAAACATTTACAATTTTTGCATTTTATACATTCTAGACATTTTATTTGCCAAAATAAACCTAATAATTCTGTAATAAAAGCACAATAATAATGTAAAAATAATAATAATAATAAAATTTTATATTCTAAATGTACATATGTCACGTATAAAATTAGTACGATAGGGTTTTGTTTGTAGTTGTGTGTGTGTGTGTGTGTGTGTGTGTGTGTGTGTGTGTGTGTGTGTGTGTGTGTGTTGTTTTCAACCATTAGAGGGAAATAAATAATACGTCCTGGCTGGATAAGGGAAAACGAACCCATTTTTAGTATATGATCCAATATGGAAACCCATACGTATATATAGAAAGGCATTAAAAATGGCACAAAACCCATTATTCACGATTACTAAAAACAAACAAACAAAAAAATGAAAGTCGCAAAATGACAACAAAAAATAATGTGTTAAATATTGTTCATTTTTTTGTGTTTTTGTCTATATATTTGTCAATGTATATTTCGTAGTGTTACGTATCTGTGTAACAATGATGTATTATGTATATTGTTTGTTTGCGAACGTATGTTTCTGTTTGATTTGTTATATCACTAGGTGTAAATATATTTTGTAAAGAATTTGTAAAAGATTGAAATGTGTTTTGGTTTTCAGGTGTAGCCTGAACTTGTGGGCGTTTTAGGTGAGTACTGGATTTGTTAAATATGTTTTGATTCACTCGATTAATGACTAATTCTGGAAAGTTATGGTAAAAAATTTCAGATAATTTGAGAATGTGAGATTTTTCTCAAGTGCGTAATCGTGTTCTTTATCATTATTACGTATTATATTCTCCCTAAACTTTCCTCTTCCAAAAGTTCTCCAACCTACTTCACAACCGTCTCCCTTTACCGGGTTGTCGTCGTACCTATTCTCCACCTCCTTCTTTTCTACGTCTTCCTCCTTTTCCTTTACTATTCCCCTTACATCTCCTTCTCTCTTCTTCTCATTGTCACAGGGTGGTGAGAATGAGTGGTGTGGGAAAATCTTAACTGTTTCGGGGACCTGAAAAACCCCGTCTTACAATTACTGCTAATGACGCAGACGATGAGAAGGGTGATGGATGATGATGAAGATGATAAAATGTCAGACCTGACCAGGAATAGAGCCCGGGACCCCGGCTTAGGTTTCGACCAGAAAGAATCCGTTTCGTAATGTCCAATACGTTACTTGCATTGTTACCGGTTTGCGTTTTATCCGAAATATTAGGTATGGGCTACATAGAATACGTGTGTGTTTTTGTTAATTCATACCACGGGGGTCAAAGAAATGACTACTCGTAAGTTATTTCTCATGGAAAGTATGGAACGTAAGTTAAATACTTCTGGGGAACACGAAATAAATAAGGGCAGGAAGGAGTTCGGAGAATTCCATACGTTGTTTCCAAAACTGTTACGCCACGAAGATAAATGTTTAAACGTACCTTCATCTGTTCCCAATTCTCTGCCCAAATCTTCTGTGTAATGTTTTTATCTTCATGGTCTTTGTTAAATGGATCCAAAAGAGGAGGATGTTTAAATACAGAGAAATAATGATTTCGTTACAGACTTCTTTAGAGAATGATAACTTTAGATAAATAAATATACTCACATCTTGTCCGTTATGCGTCTTGAACCAAACTGTTTTGAATGAAGACGCAGGAAGTAAATGACGTATTTGAGTGATAAGATTGCCGAATATGACAGATTCTGTCTGACCGACCCTTAGAAGCCATTTGCGTTGACCACTATACCATGGGTCGGCCTCATATGTGAAAGGCTGCTGGACCTCTCACAACCTCTGATTGTTTTTAGCTGTTCTACGTTCATAATGCGCATAATTTTACGCAGGAAAATCTGATATAAAACACCCACACGACGTTTTATTGCCAAAGTAAATAATGCACAATATAATTTATGTTTAATCCTGAGTAAACAATGTAATATGAAAAATATAATCTAATTCTAATCATGAGTGAATAACGCAAGATGAAAATCAACCTCTGTTCGACTTAAATACAGCCTACGGGAAATCATTAATTTACGCTAAACTAAGCGTTGTAAAAAAAACGCATGAAGTAAAAGTTTAAGGTTTTTTTAATTTTCTTCTACAATTGTAACTCCAAAGACTTTTGCCATAAAATGCATGTTAAGGTCGAAATTGTAAAAAAATCCATTTTTTACCACGATAGCATAGCCTTCCTAAGTATTTCAGTAGACACCCTTACCTTATATCGGCCCTGAAAAGGGCCATTTAAACGGTGGTCGTCTAGGCGTGAAGAGTCGGCCGTAGGCGTCGTGACAGAAGGTGGACGAACGACGTCTCGTCTTTCAGCAGAAATGTCATATTCTTCCCTCGCAGTGATGCATCATTGGTTCCTACGTTCGGACCCAGTGGCTGCAACGCTCTGTTAGAAGACGCTGTGGGTATGGGTCGCAGTTACGGTGTCAGGTCGGTGAGCGGAAGTAGCATCTATTTTCTTGAAGGGTCTTCGTTGGAGTTCGGTAGCCGTGTACCGATAATTGGTGTCTGGTTGGATCTGTAGAATGGAGTGACGATCAGGCTCAAATCAGGGAGTCTTATATAGGAACCAGAGGGGCAGTTACCAGCCCTTTACATAACCAACAAAGGTCTGTCGGCATGTTGGAATCTTTGTCGGTTTTTTTCCATGTTGACTTGTCAGAATCATTGTCGGCCGGCAGCACAGTATCTAATGAAATCTCTTCTACTTCTTTTTTTGCCTCTATTCTTTTCTTTTTCTCTTTCTCCTTCCCCTCTTCTTCTTCTTTTTCTTCCATTTTTATTCTCCTCTCCTCCTTTTCCTATTCTCTTCCTCATCTCCTTTCCCCCTCATCTCCTCATTCTCTACGCAAGTGGCTTCTACGCTGGCTCCCTAGTTCGATTACTAATCAGATCTGGAATTTTTAACTACTCATTTTCATGTAATTTCTCTCTAATTCTTCTAATTTCTTTCTCTTCCCATTCTCCTTTCACATATCATTTTGTTTATCTACTTCCTCCTCTTTCGCCTCCTTTTATTCTACTATTCACTTTTTCATCTCCTGCTCCTTCTGGTATTCCCCTCCATCTCATTTTGTTTCTTCATCTCCTCCTCCTGCTCCTTTTCTTTTCTTTCTCCTTTTTCTCCCCTCCTACTTCTATTCTCCTTTTATTGCTTCTCTGCTTCTTTTCCTAATACTCCCCTTCTTTCTTCTCTCCTTCATTTTACTATTCTTCTCCTTCTCCTCTCTTTTCTATTAATATAAAATTAAAGATGAATCAAGAATTTTTTGTACGTCCTAAATTACTTGGAATTTTTTAAAAAGATCTAAAAACACATTTGACTAGTTTTGGGGGAAGGGTTGATCTATTTATCACCCTCAAAAATAAAAATGGGACAATACTTTTTTTGAAGCACCGAGTAACAAATCTTTAATGCCAGTATTTTTCTCTGATTATATTTTGTTATTGATATTAAAAATCTCAATCAATCGAAACAAAAAAAAAATTTTCAATTGGATGTACCTCTTTCAATATGATGAATTAATTGTTTGTGTGTTTGTTTGTTTGGTTTTTATGGAAAAACTTTGTTTGTGTTCGTGAAATGAAAATCTCGATACACTATCAACGTTTCTAACTTCATCCATAATAATTTATATTCGATCTTTATTTTTATTGGATTTGATTCGATACGATTCAACTAAACTCTGTATCGATACATCGATATTGTTGCGCTTTAGTTTGATTGTTTGTTAACCCCTTACATTGATTGAATAGGCCACATGCAAAACAAACTACCACTAAGATAACCTTTCGTGTTTTCTCTGTCCGTTTATCCCCTCGAACAAAGGTTATGATTTATCAAAAGAAAAATCTAATTTTATTTTTTTTATTGTCGTTCTGGTTTTACTGTTCAAAAGAATTGGTTTATGGAATATTTTTACGTAACCTTTGACTGTAGTTTTAATTCTTTTCGTATTGCAACACTTATTCCAATATTCTTTTGTGATCTAATTACAATAAACAAACTTCTTTTAAACTTATATCAACCATTTATTAACCGAATAAAAAAATTACAATAAGTTGTTAAGCTTATCTTTAAAGTAAATTACAATTAAATTACTTCAAAAGATTAATTTCAAAAATATTATTACAAATTTATTGATACTTTCTCAACGGTTGACACGGACGTACCAATACTTACTGCACAGCCCGACAAAGGACCGACTTTTATGTACAGATTTTAGAATTTTCTAGAATTTATAGCTTGACTAAAATAAGGGATCAATAAAAAAAACCTTAGAATTATCCAGAATAAATAGAATTGATTAGATCAGGGGTTCCCAGTCTTTTTGTTGCTGAGTACCACTTGAAATTTTCAGAAATCAAGGCGTACCATTATCGTAACCAAAGGTAGATTACGTTAGGGGTACACACACACACACACACACACACACACACATATATATTTTTATTTTAAGGTAAACAAATGTAAAATAATAAGTGTTTCTTCCAGAGAATTAAATTAAAAACAGTGCAGTAATTAAATGTCAAAAAATAACGAATGTTAATCAGCTCGTACTGGAAGAATGTAGAAACAGAAAAATTTCGAATTAATGAACCAACGCCACTTTTGTTAATGGTACAGCTCTATTAGCAACAGATGACTCTACCTTTGGGGCTAATAAAATACTACAAGACCATCTGAGTATAGTTGAGAACTGGTGTAAGAAATGAAAAATTAAGATAAATGACGACAAATCGAGACATATTACATTCACTTTGAGGAAAGACACATGTCCACCGATACGAATGAATGAAAGACCAGTCCTTAGTCAGATGATGTGAAATACTTGAGAATGCACTTAAATCGACGCCTTACCTGGTCCAAACATATTTGGAACACACGTAAAAGACTAGGATTGAAGCTGTGAGATTTGTATTGGATGATGAACAAACGTTCACAGCTGTCATTAGAGAGCAAGCTCCTACTGTAAAAAGCCATACTGAAACCGCTGTGGACTTACGGGTTACCGCTTTGGGGATCAGCTGTGAAATCGAATCTTGCTATCATTTAACGATTCCAGTCAAAAGTTTTACGGATTATAACAAATGCTCCATGGTATCTGACAAATGATGCGTTGCATGAGGACTTATGTGTCAACACCGTGAAAAAAGAAATTACGCAGCTAAGTTCTAAATATCAACGAAAATTAGCAGATCACCCAAATTCTTTGGTGCTTAATTTATTTGTTAACAACAAAGACGTAATACGACTAAAACAAATAAAATTGCGTGACCTTGCGATTATATTTGCTGAATAACCTACATTGTAAACAATTGAAGTCCATATCAACATCAACATCATCTGTATTAACATCATCTTCTTCCTCTACGCATTCTACGATCACAGCTGTTCATTTTGTTACCTTTTCTTTTAATGTTATTAATCTTTTATCTAGTTAATGTTTTAAAAAATTTATAAATAATTTTGTTTTTCTTTTCGAAGCAACACCATTTTTTTTTTTTTAACGTCCGACTGTTTTGCAAATTATTGCTGCTAATGCAGACGGTGAAGGATGAAATGAATTTTTTGTAACGTATGAAAAAATGCCATGCCCGAGTGGGATTCGAACCCAAGACCGCGTGATGAGAGGCGAGCACGTTACCAACATCGCCAACGCGGCCGGCGTTGGCGCAATGGCCGCATATATAATACCAATATATAATACCGCATATATAATACCCAATGGCCGCAACACCATTGGGTATTGTCTTCGTCATATAAACACTTTCAGGTTATTCACTTATAGTTTCTGTTTTTAAACTGATTGTAAATATTCTCAGATGTTAGAAAAAAATGAAGTAATTTTATATTTTATTTTTTAAATAAGGATTTTGTCCACTTGTTCGCGTACCACTTGATACGTTCTTGCGTATCACCGCTGAACTACTGTATGTGTAGTATTAAAACACACCATAAGAGAAATCATAATCTTTACAAAAAATTCGACTTTCTATACAAGAACAAATTATTGAAAAGGTAGAACCCACGCATAATACGAACGTTTTTTCACTCTAATGTGTGAACGTTGCAATTTCTTCAATTTAAGAACTATAAGCACACCATGACCCAATGAGATGAGGATGATGAGGATGATATGTATGACTTGTAAATGAGGTGTAGAGTCTTGTACAGAGAGTATGGTTAATTTAACTCCAACCGTTAAAGTACACCGGTAACCAGTGTCTAGTATTCAAATCCGTATAAAAGTAACTACCTTTACTAGGATTTGAACCAGAAACCTTTGTCTTTAAAAATCAGCTGTTAAACAGCTGACTCGTGACGACGACTTCACCTTCAACCCGGTAAGTTAAAACAGCTTTTAAATACTTTGAAAATTATTTAGTTTCTGACTTAATTGGAATATGCATGAATTATTTAGCAACATAATGACATTGGAGGATTTCAAGAATATATCCGGGAATTGAATTCAGAATCTTTGGATTAATAATCAAGAATGAAATCAACTGATGATGAAGTAAGCAATCAAGAATTAAATTGTACACGCCTACTATCAGACAATTTTATTTCCTTTACAACTTTTTTTAAGTATAAAATTATGAATTAAATTAATCTTTTAAGAAATATTTATAAATTTTAAACAGTAGCAATTAAATTGTCATCCCTAAGACAGATGGTTTTTGATATAACCTAATTGGACTTTTTTATAACTTACTAGCTTATAATAAATAAGTTAGTTTTCTTAGATATAACGTGTGCGTGTGTGTGTTAGAAAAAGATGAAATGTTGATTGGGAAGAGATAAAAAAATACTAAAGGCATAAACAAAAAGCGAGACAACATTTTTTAACGGATGTCAAAAAGTATTTAAAAGCTGCAATAGATTTTGAAGTTTTTGGAATTCTTCGGATATTCCTCACAATGATGATGCGGAATTGATTAGCGGATTAATTAAATCTCAGAAGATTGTGCGATTAAGGTGGTTGAATCTGAAGCGGTTTCTAACCACATTTTCAAACCGCTGATTGTAATGCAGAAAGAATTCTGAGGATCATACTTCATGTTGAATTCTGAGGAAAGACTTCATGTATTTCCTAATTATTTTGAACAGGTTTCTCTTTTAAACCGTAGAAAAATTATACGAGGCATGTTGAACAATATTAACAAGATAAATCAGTGTAGAGAAAAAAGGGTTCATTCATCGGCAATGAAACTTTTGAGGGTCGGGTTGGTAACATTGAGAACACTGTTAATCGGCTGTTCGGTTTTAATTAATATTGTGACATTAATAATAGTAGTAACTTGTAGTATTCTAGAAGTAGCAAAGTGGAATAAATTTTATTCTGCATTGTATGAAGCGATGTGCAACCTACGATGTGTGGCAATTAAATAACCGGATTGGTGCTACTACCGGAAAATAGCGAGCACGCGGTTTTTTTTGAATTTGTTTATGCATGCTGATGCTTCCCTGACCCTGAGCTCGATGGGCACGGTTGTACGACGCTCAGTCTCGCTGTAGCAATAGTCCGTTTAAGTCCTTGCACTAGCGTCTCGTCGAAAAAATGCCATTGTTCAGATGGAACAACAAGTTAACCTAAAGCTTCTTGTTGAATTGGAGAAAACTGCTACAGAAGCTCATGTAGTGTTGTGGGGTGTTATTTTTAGATCATTAGCTGAAAGGCTGGTTTGAACCTCTAGAGGCTTTACTAAGTAAAACGATAAGTGAGGTAGTTTACGATTGCCTTCCTTACTGAGTAATAAAGTATGCTTATCAGCATGCCTGGCGCACTGACAAGCATCGACTTTCCACCCCTGAAATGACACCATCACTTCATTCACCACAGGGTCTGGCTGTATAATTTAATTCATTACTCTCAGAGGTGTTCAACTCGGACTAGTATCTTAAACACTTCTACCTCTTCTGTTCTTAAATGCTTCAGCCATATAATTGGCTGACGATGGGATAAGAAAGAACTATTTTGTAGCCCTGGAACTAGCAGATCTAGTGCAAATAATTTAACACTCCACCAGCCTGTTATGAGAACGTAACCTGTTTTGAGCCTGTTATAGGGTACGGAACTGAATGTTTATCGTGCGCACAAGGTTTTGCGTGCTTTAAAAGGTTTAAACAGAAACGTGAAACGACCAAAGATGATTCGCGCTCTGGATGACCCTCAACATCAAAAACGGATGACAACATCCAGAAAATTGGTAAATTTGATCCATAAAAGCTGATATTTCGAGCCGTTGCTGAATCAACTTTGAAGTTCCGAAGAGCAATATACGATTTTTGGAAGAGCAATTCCTGTATGCTTCACCAAGACAATGCACCAGACCTTTCTCCTTGTCTGTGAAGACGTTCTTTGTGAAATACGGGATCACCGTGTTGGATCACCCACCGTACTCGCTCGATCTGGCCCCCTGTGACTTTTTTTATTTTCTAAGGTAACATCGGAGCTTAAGGGGACAAGATTTGACAGTGTGAACGCAAAAACGACGAAGGTTCTCAACAACCTAACAGAAGCGGACTTCCAGCACTGCTTTAAGTTATGAAAAATTTGGATGGACGTTGTAGGGATCGGCAAGGAGAGTATACTGAAGGGGATAAACGTTGTAATGTAACTGGTGATCAATGAAATGTTTTGTAGCTTCAGTTCGGATATTTAATTGCCACACCTCTAATTGAACAATGAAATGTGTTGAATAGGAATTCTTGGAAACCTAAACAAGAAAAAACCTTTGTTTTTATTTTGATTCCTTGTACCACATTCAAGTGAAGCGGATAACGTGTTAGAGGGGTTTAGATTGTTTGGAGAAACTATCAGACCGCAGTTAAAAAAACAGTTAGCTTATAGCGAGTTACTCAGTAAATAGACTGTGAATGGAATTTTTGTTGTCGGTTGTTTCGAAATAGTGCCGTGATGGGGCACTAAAGTACTGAATTAAGTTAATAGAGCGTATACGTACGGGTGGTAGCAAGTGGTTGTGGACCGATAAATCATTTGTTTTGATTTATTATGTGACAAGATAGTTATTGTACTCATAGTCAATAAATAAATAGAGCGGACGCAAAAAGCTTACCGGTTTTCTGAAGTGTGCAGAAGGTTTATTTTGGTAATGGCGCGCTCGGTTGTCTCAGCAAGTGATGGGGGATCAGTGCTGACCAGCTATGATCAGAATCACGTCGCTCTCGGAACGTTATATATCAGCTATAGATACTGAAGTCACGAGATCGCCTTTTGCGTACGTATGGGCTGTGAGGAAAGGAAGTGAAAATTTGACAGTGCTGCCTACCTCAACATTGAGACACTACTCGTACATTTCGCTACCGTGCAGTTTCTACATACCGTACATTTTATGAGCCGTGGTTTATTCCGAGAAAATATTTTCTTCATAAACCTTTTAAAAAATAAATGTGACCAGTAATATTGCATATAGCTTAATTACATGACTAGAAATGTTTGATTTAATGTAATTACCAGCTACCTTATTCCATCGGAACAAAATTTTTTACGAATGAGTCGCCTTCTTTACTATCGCTGTCACCGGCGTCTTCACTTTCAGTCTCACTGTACTAGTATCTATCTAACCGTTTCCTTTTTTTACCAGATGTCAATAAAACTGTTGAAGAATAACTTCCTCAAGTCTTTAATTTCCTTCTTTATTTTTCGAATTGAGGAAAGAGAAACATCGCAGTAGTTAGCCACTCACTCATGACTTTTGTTAAGAGGTAGGGAAATGCATTTTTGTTTAGCTTCAACTTCACAGCGTTTTATTACACTGCATATTAGATTTCGTTCAGCACTGTGAATAGTTTGCCCACATTTTCAAGAAACTAACATTTCTATTTACGGTAACAAACAGTTATATTCGTTCGTTTAACCTACAAAAGGTTCCGCGATACACTGTATATGCTCTGGGTATAGTATAAATTGTTGTGTTTGTTGTACTGAAATTAAAGCAGTCGCACATGCGCTCTGATGCTTTTCCCCCTTCACCCCTCGTCGCAAACAAAGGCAAACTCGTGACTCAAGTAACTATAACCTGAAAACATTGGTCTGTAATGTGTTTTATGTGGTAGGCGTTAATTGTTGTATACAATCTTTACAATTGAATATTTTTAACGTCTAATATATGATAACTTGCACAATTTACATCGTTCCGCGCCTGTGATTTAATAGGCAATTCGATACTAAGACACGAAATCTACTGAAATCCGAACTGTTCGCGCAGCTACATCGGCAAGCTTATTTGGAGTCCGCTCTATCACAAGAAAATCCGACATGAACATTTTAATTAAAATCGGTCAACCTGAGGTAGCAGTTTACTTTTCACTTTTTTGCAATTTTTCAAAAACGGTGCTTACGATTTTTTATTAAACCGTCTCATCAACTACATTTTTTAATGCTCTATAAGATAGGGCAAACGCTACCTCTGCTGAAATTTGAGGGAGCTATGTTTTCAGGGGAATTTTTTTTAAGATTGCGGCTAGGGAGTCCAGTTTAAGAAAAAAAGTATGTAATCTGAGTTGTAGGAAATTTAAAGGTATACAACTTTCATTTCAAACGTTTGTTTTTACAACGGTAATTTAGCGTCAGTTAGTGATATTCTCATCAAAATCGGTAAAAATGGGATTCTTAAGATAGCGGCCTTAGTATGAACTTTACGACAAAAGTGTATACAATCAAAGTTGTTATGGAAAATAAGAAAGTTACAATATTTATTTCAAGTATTTTTTTTCTATAATCTAGTTTAGCGTCAATTAGTGGTATTCCGTATTTTTAAGTTCTACAGAGGTGATTTTCATTTAGCGTCATTCACTCATCATTAAAATTGCGTTGTTTTCTTCGGTAAGAGAAAGTCCTTTGAGTGTTTCACACCAGATTTTTACTTTCTCTTGCCTATATGAATATTATAACAAGGAAAGTGTTGTTTTCATGTAGATTTTTCGAAATCGAGTTTTCACCATATCTACACGTTTTCAGACCCCTGAACTCAAAAAACATGTTTTTAGCGATTTGTTTGTGTGTGTGTGTGTGTGTGTGTGTGTGTGTGTGTGTGTGCGCGCGCGCGCGCTCTTGTATATGTGTGTGTGTGTGTGTGTATGTGTGTGAACAGAATATCTCAAGAACGGAACATCGTACAAACTTGAATCTTGAAACTTAAGTTAGATACCGCTTGAGGACCCCACACGAACATTTTCAGCAAAATTGGTCAACCGGAAGTAGTAGTTTATTCATGTCATTTTTCAGTTTTTGCGATTTTCTCAAAAACTCTACAAGATAGGGTAGGCGCCATGCCAGCTGAAATTTTTGGGAAGGCTGTTTTCTAGTAAAAAATTTGTATTTTTAAGATTGCGATTTTATTATGTATTTTAGCGCAAAAATGTATGTAATAAAAGTTGTCGAGAGTTTAAAAACCTACAACTTTTATTTCAAACATTTTTTATATAATGTTCAGTTTAGCGGTAATTAGCGAGTTTCTGTTTTTTTCTCACGAAAACTTGTAAAAAATCGATATTGTATATAATCAAATTTATAAGAAATTAAAACATCTACAACTTTTATTTATAGCATTTTTCTCTACAGAGCCTAGTTTAGCGTGAAAGAATGATTTTCCGTATTTTTAAGCCAAACAGATTGATTTCATTTTGCGTCTTTCACTCATGATTAAAATTAAGTTATGTTCATTGAGTTTAGTTTTTTGTTTATTTCTAATGTTTTATTAGAATTATCTACTAATGTTAGATTACATTGTTCAATTTTTGCATTGGCAAGAGAAAGTTGTATGAGTGTTTCACACCAGATTTTTTATAAAAGCGAGAATAGGTCTCTAGTAGTCACTAACGAAAGTCAACAGAAATTCAACGATCATAGAATTATTCATGGCTATACTTTTCCGGCACCCTGTGAGTACATTTATTAAGAGGATATTGCCTCTAAGCTGTAAGACCAGATTTTGCAACCTTTATTAAATTTTTACATGTTTTTTTACAGCAATCTTGTTAAGTGTCGATTGAATGTATTATTATCGTATGATTACATAAAATACTAGCCATATTTTATGTATTTTTAATACATTATGAACATATATTTATTTATCTATTTAAATACAACATGTTTTATATTAAATACGTAAAGATTTATTTTAAATTTATCTTACAATTTTCTTGTATAATTTGGTGTAATACAAGGTGCTAGTCTTAGATCAATAATGTTTTTAAATCTTTTTTATGAGTTTCTATTATTATTTATTTTGTAAAACCAATATTAATAACTAATAAAAATATTATTTTAATTAATTTTTCAATTCTTTTAAAAATAATTTGTATTTTTATCTGGTGTACTTCAAGAGGTAAGTCTTTGACCTTTAGGCCATTGTTTTTGAATTTTTTTAAGTGTGATTTCCAATGTAAATCTTTATATTACATCGTTAATTTAATTTGTATAGAATATTTTAAAAACAGTAGTAAAAATTATCAAAATGTGTATTAAAAACAAAAATTTGGTGTGGAAGAGATACACGATTTTCTCTTGCCAATGAATAATGAAAAAAAATAACCTAATTTTTCTCATGAATGAATGTCGCTAATTGAATATCAACCTCTTAGATATTGAAAATCAAAATAATGAAACTTTTGTTCACTACAGACCAATTGGTAAAATATGTTTTTAAGTTTTCAGGGACCTAAAACTTGTTTTATCGGTGAAAACTTAAAAAACTCAACATGAAAATTGTATTTCATATAAGACAATACATGTTGTTGTTTAAGTCATCAGCCGAAAGGTTAGTTTGAACATCTAGAGGCTTTACTAAGTAAAACGAAAAGTGAGGTGGTCTACCATTGCCTTTCTCATTGAGTGGAAAAGTAGCCTTTCCTTTCACCATGCCAGGCCCTCCGAAAAGCATCTATTTTCCACCCTACAAATGCCACCTTCACTTTATTCACCACATGGTCTGGTTGTATAATGAAATTCATTACTTTCAGAGCAGATAACTCTGACTAGTGTCTTTTACACCTCTACTTCTTCTGTTCTTAAATGCTTTAGTCATTAAATTCACCATGGGATTAGAAACAGAACTATTTTTTGTAGCCCTGGAACGAGCAGATCGAGTGCAAATAATTTAACACTCCACCTGCCTGTTATGGGCATTAGACAATACTGTACACTATAATGATTTTTAAATAGTTATAGCTTTAACATGTGTTGCTGACACATGGGATGAGTAAGTCGTCGTATAATGTTCTTTTTGTACTCGCAACTAGGGGGGATCAGTCGTAAGAACTTACTTTAAAAGAGCTGTATTCGAGAAATTACTGCATCGTAAACTAGGCTTTCATACATACATATTGATTGGAGCATTGTCTAGTACGTTTACAATTTTGAAGTCAGCCAATTATGATCGCTTGGAGTAAAGCCTGTGTAACTCCTTCAGTCTATTGTTTACTATTTGTCGCTTAAGATTGGCGAGTATATCTACTTCAACCGCCTCTCTAAATACAGCCAAAGATACCAAACATTTTTTTTACGAAAGCGGTTAGTTGGTTGAATAAAAATAAGTTATGGACACATTTTTCAAAGAAGTGTAATGGTTATTTGGGACACAGATGTTAGCTCTTAGCACCAAGTACGATTCTAATCAACAAGCGACGATGAAATTATTGACGATTTAAAGTCGTTTAATGCACCAATAAATGTTCGTCTCCTCATGATAACCCTCCCAGTCTGCCCTTGAGTTCCTTTATCCTTCTTCTTCACCATTTTTTCCTACCTTTCTTCTATTTCTCTTTCTAATCATCCTTCCTTTTGTTCTTCTCTAGTTCCTTCTCTTTCTCCTCCTTCTCCATCCTCTTTTCTTTCTCCTTCTGTTTCTACTTCTACTTTTACTTCTCCTCCTCCTCCTCCTTCTCCTTTTACTATTCCTTCACCTCTTTTTTCTCCTCCACCTCTTTCTTCTACTTTTTCTTGTCCCTCTCCTTCCTCTTCTTTTTCTCCTTCTACCTTTTCTTTATCTACTACTTCTCCTCCCTGCCTCCTCCTTTCCTTTTTCTCGTTTAATCATTTAAAAAATATTTCATGTTTCTTAAATTCTTTATAATAGAAGTGTGAGAAATTCAAAGAATAAAGAAATTAAACTATCACAAACAAACCCAAAGTTAATTATCACCCTTTCAAAGCTCACATAATTAATTTTTTCTTTCATTAAAACGCCGTGATGACATCCATATACGTCAATTCACAAGTCCATCACCTCAATTGTATTTCACAATACAGTTGATTACAATACGAATCAACAATACAGTCCAATACAAAACAACAACGTATTATTTATATATATATAAAATACAAAACAAATATTACCCATAATGCACTGGTCAATACATGATAATCGTATTGTTTAAATTTTATTATTAATCACACGAATCCAGTATGAAAAACATTGAGGACAATACAAAATAGGCCTAGCTGCCACCTGATGCATTCTCCCTATACATTACACTAATCACACCAAAACAAACACACACCCAGCCAAACACACAAACACACCAATACACACATCATTTCACTTGAATATTAATTAATTTAATATTGCATCTTTATGATTTTCAATTCTTCATTTATCACCGTGGTTTCATCATGTAAAAGAAAAAAGTATGGTACTCATGAAAATATTACTACCCTACTTCAAGACAAAATATCTGGTGTAAAACACTCACATGATTTTTCCTTGGCAATGTAAAAAAGAAACAAATTTTATAAGCATTATAACTGCAACAAACGAAGTAAAATTAAAGAACTATGTTCGAATTGTTGTAAAGTTTGTAATTTAAATAAAAATATTATCTGTACTTGTCCATAACAGGCAGGTGGAGTGTTTAATTTTACGCTCAATCTGCTTGTTCCAGGGTTAAAAAAATAGTTCTGTTTTTTATCACATGGTCAGCCAATTATATCACTGAAACATTTAAGAACAGAAGAGGTAGAGGTATAAAAGACACTCTAGTCAAAATTTATCTCCTCTGAGAGTAATGAATTTCATTATAGCATCAGACCCTGTTGTGAATGAAGTGAAGGTGTTATTTCCAGGGTAGTAAGTAGATGCTTTTCAGAGGGTCTGCATGCTAATAAGCATTCTTTTCACTCAATAAGGAAGGCAATCACCTCACCAACCACGCCCACCTGCTCACTCATTATGTTCCCATTTTGTAAACAACCACCTCACTCCTCATTTTACTTAGTAAATCCTGTAGAGGTTCAAACCAGCCTATCGGCTGATGACCTATTAACAACATTATTTGTACCTTTGCCACTGAGTTGGTCTGATGGTAAAGCTGTCCCCGCGAGTCAGCTGTTTAACAGCTGATGTACGGAGACAAAGGTTCTGCAGTTCAAATCCTAGTAAAGGTAGGTTACTTTCATACGAATTTGAAGATAAGGTTACTAGGTGTATTTTGATGGTTAAGGTTCAATTAACCATACTCTCTCAAGAATGGTCGACCTGAATCTATACAAGACTACACCTCATTTACACGTCGTACCATCCTCATCTCATTGGGTCATGATGTTGCTTCTTATTCTAAATTCAACAGATTATAACGTACACGTATTAAGGTATAAGATACCCTGCACCTTTACCAAATTCATAGCACGGTAAATACAGAACGACATATTTCTTTGCCCACTTTTATAGAAAACAATTCCCATTTTGTAAACAATTTTTTACCGATTTCAATGAACAAAACATGGAAAACCACTGTTTGACGCTAAACTAAGTTCTGTAAAACTTAACGCTTGAAATAGATCTTATAGATTTTTAAATTTTCTATATCTTTGATTGTTAACACTTTTTCTTAAATGCATATTAAGGCCATAAACTTAAAAACAGTATTTTACTCCGAGAGCACACCTCCCCAGGAATTTCCGTGGACATGCCCCTTACACCACCTTGTGGAGCACAAAAATTTAATAAATGGGGCTATTTTAATAAAGATCATAGGAACCGGTTTTTACTAAGATCGCAAAGAGTGAAAAATCGAACGAATAAACTGCTACTTCCAGTTGACCTTTTTTGACTATAGTGTTCGTGTCTGGTCGTTGTGGTACCTAAGTAAAGTCTTGAGTTCCAATATCATACAACTTTTCATTTTTAAATTATTTTTTCACACACGCGAGCGCGCACACACACAAACACATACCGATCACTTAAAACTTATTTTTTATGTTCAGAAATCCTGAAAACGTGTATTTTCAGAAAATTGACTTCGAAAGATGACTCAAAAACGAATAACTTTACTAATCTAATATTTCGTACAGAGTTAGAGAGAGTAAAAATTGACTTTATTGTCTGAAGGAAATCACAACTCAATAGAAGTAATCTGAAAAAACTTGACAAATTGGCCGTGAATTCAAATTGACGGTGATAAGGCAAATTTAGATATTTGAATTATTTGGAAAGCCTGAAGTCGAAACTTATTATCGGCATTTTAAAAATGTTTACACATTAAATCACATTTTTGTTTAATGTAATTTACTTTCTTTTGCCCTTCAGGAATAAATATAAAAGGAAATTATTGTTTTCATGTCGACTTTTCGAAATCGAATTTTCATCAGAAATACACAGGGAATTTTTAGGACCCCTGAACCCAAAAACATGTTTTGGCCGATTGGTGTTTGTTTGCATGTGTATCTGAACAAAATAGCTCAAGAACGGAATAACACACGATGTTGAAACTTAGAACTTACGTTAAGTACCACAAGAGGATCCGACACCAATATTTTCATCAAAGTCTATCAACCGGAAGTTGTAGTTTATTCATTAAATTTTTTTCTTTCTTGCAATTTTCTCAAAAACAGCCCCTAGATTTTTGTTTTTAGATCGCCCTAATTACTAAATTTTTTGTGCTGAATCCTGAATCCTGAATCCTGGTTGAGAGGGCTAAGAAGCCCTATGATGGCGACATCGTGTTAAGGAACACCTGGTCGCTCGGGGAACAATATAACAGAATAATTGCAACCTCAAGAAATTTAGGGGGAATTTTATAGTTTAAATAGGAAATAGGATTCTGGTTCGTGGGACATTGGAACTGGGACTTGAAAGGAGGTAATTTATTTTTAGAAGTTATTTGTGGAAAATTTAAATTAAGGGACAAGTGGGTTTAAGAGCGGCTCTTTTATTTTATTTTATTTTTCAGTGGCCTTTTTTCAGTTTTGTGGGAGGCCTATTATCTTGGTGAGGGGAAGGCATGCATTTTACTGAACGTGGACTAAAGGTATAATTTAAGGTACGGGTTAGTTTATGATTTCAGGGGAGACGGAAAGGGTAGAGTTTGGCATAATCACCGGCCTTTTTATCTTCTGAGTGTTTATTAATTTAAAATGGCGGCTCTTTTCACCGTAGTGGAGTGATTATGCATAGGAACATGGGGACAACTACCAACTGGGGGGAGTGAGTCATACAAGTAGGAGGGGCATGGGCAAATAAGAGGAATACAGGGCAGAATAAAAATGTGGCAACTCTAAATTCTGTTAAGTGGGTCATACTAAAATTTAGATAAAGTCGTGGAATGGTAATGGGATAGAGACTTCAGGTGGGTGTGGGCGTCGGTACAAGTCCTGAATGATCTGGGGTCCGTCAGTTTTCCCAGCGTCGTGTAGCCGTTTCGAGGTATTGTAAATAAAGTCCTCCATAGAAGGGAAGAGAAGGTGTTCGTGTATGATGCGATTGGGTATGAGATAGTGGAACTGTGTGATGCACCGGAGGACTTTGTTCTGGTATGCTGAAGTACGTCTTTTGTTGGACTTGGAGAGAAAGGGCCACCATACCGGTGACCCGTACAAAAGGAAAGGACGTAGGATAGAGGAGTACATCAGAAGTTTCAGTTTTGAGGAGTATGCAGGAGAGAGGAACAAAGGGATGAGTAAAGCGAACAAGGCCCTACCCTTGCTAAGCTTGCTGTCAATGTGCTGTCGAAGTGTCAATCGTTTATCTAGGTCAACCCCTAGATATTTCACGCTGTTCTGCCATGGGAGGAGTTCCCTTTCCAATCGTAGAGGCGGAGGAACATTGCGTTTTAGTGTAAAGTGGATTGCTTCGCATTTTGTGGGGTTAAGTGATAGTCTCCAGACACGACACCAGCTAGTGATGTCTAGAAGCTGAGTTTGAAGCGCGCGGCAATTGAGGCGGAGGCATCTGCCGTGACGGTACAGAATAGCATCATCGGCAAACAGTCCGAATTGGATTGAATCACGGACAGGAAAATCGAAGGTGTACATAAGATAGAGGATGGGCCCAAGGACCGAGCCCTGAGGTACACCCGCGGACGAAGGGGTGAGTGGGGACATGGCCATGTGGAACTGAGGAATAGTGACAGAGACTTGGAATTGTCTTCCAGTAAGATAGGAATGGAGTAATCGGACAGTTGAGGGGGGAAAGAATTGTGCCAGTTTGTAAAGGAGGCCCATATGCCAGACGCGGTCAAATGCAGCCCGAAAATCAAGCAGTACAGCCGTCGTGTCACAGTAAGAATTTCTGGCATCCACAAGTGCCGTGACGATGCGGAGGAGTTGGGTAGTTGTGGAATGTCCTTGACGAAAACCAAATTGCTCGGGGGGAAGAACAGATTCAACAACAGGTCGCAGGCGCGGGAGAAGAAGCCTTTCGAATAATTTTGACAGGATCGGCAAAAGGGAAATTGGTCTATAACTTTCGGGATCAGTCGGACGTTTGTGGGGTTTCAGAATAGTAATGACTTTGGAAACCTTCCACGAAGAGGGGAAATGTTGCAGCGCCAACACTGCATTGAAAATTGACAAAAGATGAAGCTTTAGATCTGGCGGGGAATTCAGGATGGCGTATCCAGAGACATTATCAGGACCAGGGGCCTTACGCGGATTAATCGAGGAAATTACAGAGGTGACATCATCCTCCGTGAAGGGCTGTAAGTTACAGGGCGTAGGGTCAGAGAGCGTTGAGTTGACTTCATCATGAATGAGTTCATCCTGGTCATGATGAACGGGCGGAGGGGCAACAAAATGTCGTTCAAAATGCGAAGCGAAAGTGTCAGCAATCGCCTGCGGAGAATATGTCAAACCATTAGGTGTCATCAGAGGATGCGACTTCCTCTGGGTCGACAACAAACGACGTGTAGCCTCCCATGGTCTTCCGTCATCCACTACTCGATGAAGGTAGTCCTCCCACTTACTACACCGGTGACCATCGAGTAGCAGTTTACACCTAGCAGCGGCACCGTTGAACAGATCCCGATGATGTGGATCTCTGGTGCGCTGCCAGAGCCTTCGAAAGCGACGCCTATCGGCGATTGCTGCTTTGATAGGAGCTGGAAGGGATGACCTAGTGCGAGGCGGGCGTGGGTGCGAGTTCTGGGCAATGGAATCCGAAAGTATCGAAGTGAGGGAATCAAGATGGGACTCAAGCTCAGTTACAGTGGTAATAGTAGGGGGTTCAGGTGGAATTAGGGAGGCAACTGAGTCATAGAAGGAACGCCAGCAGACCTTCAGAGAAGGAGGCGGGACAGGGATACGAGCAGTCGAGGACGTGAAAGTAAACAGAACTGGATAGTGATCAGAATTCAATTCAGGTAATACATCGATGTCTGGGACGGAGGCAAGATCGAGAGAAATAGCGTAATCAAGGATATCAGGAAGTTGATAGGTGAATGGGGGCACCCTTGTCGGGGTGTCAGGAACATGGAGCGCTAACGACAAAGGAGACTGCTCGAGGAAGGACAGGAGTTCAGTACCAGCAATGTTCGTTGTTCGGCAGCCGAGGTCCGTGTGTTTGCTGTTCCAATCGCCAGCTGCAAACACAGCGCTTTTGTGCTCTAAAGCACAAAGCGGCATGTCTGCTAAAATTGTTGGGGGCCTGTGCTGTTGTAAAAACGTGTGTTTTTTAACATTGCGGCCTTAATATGCATGTGCCGGCCGCATTGGCGCAGTTGGTAACGTGCTCGCCTCTCATCATGCGGTCTTGGGTTCGAATCCCATTCAGGCATGGCATTTTTTCATACGTTACAAAATATCATTTCATCCTTCACCGTCTGCATTAGCAGTAATTGCAGAACAGTCGGACGTTAAACCAAAAAAAAATTAATATGCATGTAAGCGCAAAATAGTAAATCGTGAAATTTGTAGAAACTTATGAAAACAACACTTTTAATTAAAAACATATTTTTTACAACGGTTAGTTTAGGTCATTAGTGATTTTATGTATTTTTTTTTCATTAAAAGTGGTAAAAAAATGGATTTTTTAATATTGTGGTTTTCGTTTGCATTTTACGACAAATCTGTGATACAATTAACGTTATAGGACATTTAAAAAATCTACAACAATTATTTCAAGCATTTCTTCTAAAGAGCCTAGTTTAGCGTTAATTAGTGATTTTTTGTATTTTTAAGTCGAACAGCTATTGTTTACATTTTGCATTATTGCATGATTAAAATTAGGTAATGTTTGTCATTTTTTATTGTTTACTCATGATTAAACATAGGCGTAGGCACGGTGGGTCAGGGGAGCGTTCCCCCCTTAGACCATTCAGTAAAACAAAGAATTATAAGCCCATAGGAATAGTATTGCGCGGCAAGAAACCATGTTATCGTCGTGGTGGAAAGACGCTGTCTTGTTCTCCTATTTTTGATCCCTATTTAGTAAGCGCTGCAATCAGTGAAAGTGACTTAATTGTGAAGCTGAACTTTGGTACAACCAATGGAATGGAAAAATGTCCCAAATGCCAAACTGAAGGAGATAGAGAGCTGTACTAGTTTTAACTACTATCGGTTATATAATCATAGACACTCGAGTTTGAACCCTTGCATCTCCAAAACTATGAGTTTGATTTCAACATATTTTACATCAAAATTAAGCTCATTTTATTCTGCGCTGACCTATAATAGTCCTATATTTTTAATGTTGTTTAAGAATTGCCATAACGAGGTTGGAAGACAAAGAGACCCGGTTTTGTTGCTCCCGTAACAAATTTCATGCGTTTAGAGGCGTGTAACTCGATAATTATTTGACTGAAATGTTTGAAATTTTAACACACCATAAACAATTATATTTTTACAGCGTGTACGAAATTTCAAATTCGTTCGTTATTTAAATTTTGATTTATTAACAATATTCTGAACCCGTGCTTTATCGGTAACCGCTCGATCGTTCGGCACGGGTAAACTATTGTTTTATTCTGCGTAAAAAACTTTGTACAAATTTGTTAATAACATGAAATATTGATTGGCCAATGTTGTGGTAGAATTTTTAAAATTTTGAAAAATAGACTCGGTGATGCGGAGGGTGGGCGCTACTATCCATGTTGCTTGAATCTGACTGTCTACCTGAATTGACAATGCAGTTTGTCAATTCAGGTAGGCAGTCCGACAGGGTGTCACGTACACAAACTAGTAACATACTAGTAACTAGTAACTAGTAGCGCCCAGCCCCGCATTACCGAGTCTATTTTTCAAAACTTAAATTTCACCTCAACATTGGCCAATCAATATTTCATGATATTAACATATCTTTACTAAATTTTTTACGCTGAATAAAACAATAGTTTACCCGTGCCGAACGATCGAGCGGTTACCGAGATAGCAAGGGTTCAGAATATTGTTAATAAATCAAAATTTAAATAACGTATGAATTTGAAATTTCGTACACGCTGTAGAAAGATAATTTTTTATGTTGTGTTAAGACTTCAAACATTTCGGTCTAATAATTATCGAGTTACACGCCTCTAAACGCATGAAATTTGTTACGGGAGCAACAAAACCGGGTCTTTTTGTCTTCCAACCTCGATATGGCAATTCTTAAACAACATTAAAAATATACCATTAGCCTATTATAGGTTAACGCAGAATAAAATTAGCTAAATTTTGATGTAAAATATGTTGAAATCAGAATCATAGTTTTGGAGACGCAAGGGTTCAAACTCGAGTGTCTATGATTATGAAACCGATAGTAGTGCAGCTATCTTACAAATAAGTGGAGGGTGTGTGATTGTATTTTCTTGAGAAACCCAACTGTGTGACCTATCTATAAAACAGTCACTACCTACTTATTTTGCTTGCACAACCCAACACAACGTGCACTATCGAAATATCCTTCAGCACTTTACGCAGGGTAAAACATTTGTTATGGTCAACAATGGTAGAAAATAAGCTTGACAATCTTTTTGTGACAAGTATGTATAAAAAAGAAGGTTCTGGAAGCTAAAGATAAATTTTAAAAATAATTTTCGTCCAGATTAAACCACAACTCCCGTAGGCCTTGATAAGATAAAATTTAAATAGGTTCAAATAGCATAGCATTTCTTTAAACGTTTCCATACATACGTACAAATAAAAATATTTTTTAATAAAACAACTTTAATATGATTTTTGACTACCCCATTAGAGAAAATCGTGACTCGCCTGTGAACATAAGTTATAATTTTTATTATATACATTGGCAAGAAAAAATCGTGTGAGTGTTTCACACCAGATTTTGTTTTTTACTCTGTATAAATTTCTGAGCTGCCCATAACAGACAGGTGAAGAGTAAAATTATTTACTCTCAATCTGTTCATTGCTGGGCTAAAATAAATAGTTCTGTTTCTTATCACATGGTCAGCCAATTAAATGACTGAATCATTTAAGAACAGAAGAGGTAGAGGTGTAAAAGACACTAATCAGAGTTATCGCTTCTGAAAGTAATGGATTTCATTATACAGCCAGACCCTGTGGTGAATGAAGTGAAGGTGTCATTTGCAGAGTGGAAAGTATGTGCTTTTCAGAGGGCCTGGCATGCTGATAAGCGTACTTTTCTATTCAGTGAGGAAGGCAATGGTAAACCACCTCACTCCTCATTTTACTTAGTAAAACCTCTACAGGTTCAAACCAGCTTTTCGGCTGATGACCTAAACAACAACAAATTTCTGAGGATGCTTTAATTTACGAGAAAGTTAATCCGGGTTTCCTTACCCCTTGTTAAATGAAAAGTAAATTTTAAAACAAAATTAATTTGATATTTTTTAATGACAAAATAACAATTCTAGATTCAATATTCTGTAAAGTATTGATTAGAGTTATGGGAATGTGTGTTTGTGTGCGTGTGTATGTGTGTGTGTGTTTGTTGGTTATTTGTATTTAGTAATTACAGTTATATATGTATTAATTTTTCAGAATGTATTCGTGGTTGTGCTTCTAGTCTTTAAATGGAGATACGTACGTCTAGCAAAGTTTTATATACTTTATGTAGTTGGCCCACCCAAGTTGGCTCCAACATTTAACTAACTTTTATACGCAGAGCATAATCAACTGCAACCGAGAATTAACCGGCGTTGCTACTTAATACAGTAAACACTAACACACAACTGTATACCTGTAGTCCAGGCAACATAGGTACACAAATTTTAAAATATATTTTACACAAAATATCCGGCTTTTCTTCAAGAATTACTATAGATAAACTCTCGATTACCACGACAGGTTTTTGAAAGTAAACATTTACGTTAGTACAGTAATATAAAGAACCTGTTGTTAACCACTCACACGATTTCCTCTTGCCAATGTAAATAATGACAAATAGGCCTATAACCTATTTATACATTTACTGCCTATTACGTTAAAATCATTACAATAAAATGTTAATTTCCTCAATTATTAATTTAAAAATCTAAAACCATTTAGCCTATATATTAACTCGGAAGAATATTAAACTATCCAACTATGGTTTCCCATGTTCACGGGTAGATCAATTTAGTGTTTTTGTCTTTATTTTCTACTACTACGGTAATGTATTAGTGTATTAGTAATTAAATATATATATATTAGTTATTTAAATACTAATTAAACTACTGCGTTGTTTTTCAGGTCATCAGCCAAAAACTGGTTTGACCTTCTAGAGGTTTTATTAAGTAAAACGAGGAGTGAGGTAGTTAACCATTGCTTCCCTCGCTGAGTATAGTTCAATTTGAAGTCGGAACTTTATCGAGTTTTGCTATTTATTTAGAGACTAATTTTTGTGTAGACTAGATTGTTTTGTAAAATTATTACCCTTGTAAATTATTATTATCTTTGTAAAATTATTATGAAATTATTATTGTTAGAAATTTGGCTGCACCGATGTATTATCTATTAAAACCTAACAGTTATTTTGACACTAATCTTGACAGACGGCTTAAGCCATTCCATTGTCAATTGTGCGTATTTGAAGGAGTACAAAGAGGTTATTTTTATTGCATTTGTCGTTATCTTTAGTTTGTTTTACGCTATTATAATTTGTTTCTTTTAATGTTAGTAAAATGGTAATAATGCAATTGTATTTTTTATTGTCTCAATAAACGTACTTTTATTATTTATTTATTTATTTATTTATTTAGATTGTTTAGACCCATTCAGGATCACATAAAGTCAATTATGAACTGTTGCCGCCATTCCTCTTGTTTCTCCAGTACTCCTTCATAAATTCGCGGTGTCTAACACGACGTTCATCCGTCCATTTTGCCCTAGGTCTCTTCGGCTTACCCTCTGATGCAACTTCCCAGGTGTGAATTTTATGCCTGAAGGTTTCACGGTCTTTGAGGTCTGAAGGTGTGATATTTGCATCTCTTAGATCGGATTGCACTTGCTTGATCCAGACGGTTGTAATTTTGAGTTTCTGTGAGTGCATCAGAATCTTCTTTATAAGCCGAGAGTCATCCAGTCTCATTATATGACCATAAAATCTCAGCCGTCGTTTACGGAAATCAACTTCAATGTTTGAATATTTTTCCGTCACTGTGTGTGATTGTAGACGATATCCTTCATCTGTGAGTTTTGGGCCAAGAATTTTCCGAATGATTTTTCTCTCAGCTTTCTTAATATTCTCAAGATCCCCTTTAAAGTTGAGGTTCAAGGTCTCACTGGCATAAAGAGACTCAGGTTTAATGACAGTCGTGTAGTGTCGAATTTTGGTGTTTATGTACGTACTTTTATTATTATTATTATTATTATTATTATTATTATTATTTCCTCACTGAGAAGAAAAGTATGCTTATCAATGTACCAGGCCCTCCGAAAGGCATCTACTTTCCACCCTGCTAATTACACTTTCACTTCATTCACCACTAAGTGTGGAGTTTTTTTTTTTTTTTTTTTTTTTTTTTGGTGTACAGGTCTAGCTCTATAATGAAATTCATTACTCTCATAGAAGATAACTCTGACTAGTGTATTTTACATCTCTAAATCTTTTGTTGTTAAATGCGTCAGTCATATAATTGGTTGACCATGTGATAAGAACTAAAACTATTTTTTGTAGCCCTGGACGAGTGCAAATAATTTAACGCTCCACCGGCCTGTTATAGGCAAATAAATAAATATTAAACTACTAAGGTCATTAATTCACATACGGACATAATCAACTGTTTCCTTGTCGTTATCAAATCTTCTTTATCAGTCTTTATTTGTATGCATTTTATTGTGTTATGGTGTAACTAGTTAGGGATTTGCAGCTGATTGTTATTTAGAGAAAGAAACGTACTTTAAAATGGTTAGTTTCAGAAAGGAACAGATTGGTAATCAATGATTAATTTCACCATATTAATTTTCGCAACCCTACTTTCTTATCCGTGAAAAGTTGTTATATTTACTAATTTTATTAAAAACATTTCATGATCCTATTATCGCAAATTAGCCATTACTGAGACTAACTGAGACACAAAACGTTAATTCCCGGTTTCCCTAATAATATTTTTATGGTAATTGACTTGATTTTTACACTGTGCTTAAACTTTTGAATTTGCTAACGGATAAATTCTTGCTCCTTAAACACAATGAAAAATAGAAAATAAAACTGCTTAACTGGACATCTAGTATTGTTTGATAAATTAGTTGTTGAAAAATAAGTTTAGTATTATGAAATATTTTTAACATTAAATAGGCTAGGCTTTGTATTATTGTTAGTAAAGAATTGATTATCTTAATAATATTTGAACGGTTCAGGGGAAGATGGAGAAATGTCAATGTAATAAAAATTCTTAGGAAATAAATTTTAAGATTTGAACATTAATAAACATGATTTTAACAAGTTGTTTGTACTTAATTTTACGTTGACATAGTAATCATATTGTTCTTAACATATTGCCAAAGAATCAATATTATTATATTAACCACTTTTTGTAAATTTGAAAAATTAACTCTAAAGTACCTTACTTACCGGACAAGAAAGAGAAATGTCAGCTGCATCCACTTTCTTGATTTAAACTAATGGTATAGGTAGGTATGTGTTGGTAAAATAGGTAACTACATATTTCATTTACAAGACTTTTATTCTATTTACACTTATACGAGTATTACAATATGTACAATTTAGTCTTTATGCGGCTGTTATTGAAAATACTGCTTAGCTTTCTCATTACAAACTTTTTGTGATTACTTTTTTTGATACTTTTAAGTGATATATATCTTGATACTTTTCTTTTGTAATTGGCAAGAAACCTGCAAACAAAAAATTTATTGTAAGAGTAGCTATAATGGAATATTGAAATTTTATAGTTTCAAATGAAAATCTTTCAGTGCTTAGGTTGTCAATTCTTAAAACTATTTAATTAAAAGAGTAAAACCCATATAAAAGAATTTATGCACTTGTTATGTTGGCGCACTGTTTGATAGCTGGATGTGAAGCCCATATAAGAGAATTTATGCACTTGTTATGTTGGCGCACTGTTTGATAGCTGGATGTTTATTTCAAATTTTTTTAACACTAAAATAATTTTAATAAGGGTCAATTTACCTACCCATTTCTTGAATATAAAAATGGCGTAGCTAAAATACAAAATATTAATTAATTATTTGAAGAAAGGAGAAAACGTGATCTGTTATTGGAACAATCTACAATAAGAGGAAGTTTCAAACTTCCATCATTTATATCAAACAACATACTGTATTCATTCAAGAAAGTGAATTGTATAAATTTGCTCCTATGGATTCCAAAAAATTCTCTAAAATTATTCACCAAAATTTTTAAATTGGTTTTGGTGAAACATTATTAACATTACTTAGGCCTAATGGTGCTTATGTTGTGTCGAGTACTACAAAGAAGGAAGCAAAAACAGGTCTTAACATAAGCACTACTACGACCTGATGTCTAGATAATTCAAAAACAGAATTATTATTTTCCGTAAGTTAATATTATTTTTCAAAGCATTTAATATAAAAAGATATGTTAGTATTTTAAATTTTGTTTTGTTCTTATCTTGATATATATAATCGGGTAGCTCGAATTCATTTTTGTGAAGGTTGTTTTCCTTTTTTTTTATTTGTTTATTTAACGTCGCATCAACTACAGAGGTCATTAGCGACGACCTTGGGTTATAACTATGAACAATAGAGGGTGAAATGATTTTTTTCTAATGTATGAAAATATGCCGTGCCTGAGTGGGATTCGAACCCAAGACCACCGCATGATGAGAGACCGCATGTTTTACGATTTTTTATCATTGTTGTTTCGAATTTCCCATGACATGTTGAACGATGTAACATTAATTTAGGTTCAATTTACAAAATTTTACGAAAAAGTTGTACGACCAGAAATAAAAAACAGGCGAGAATAGAAAAAAAACAAGGGTACTTATCGTGCGCAGCACTATGACTATCCTCCTTAGCCTGTGATGCACGGACATTCCTCTTTCTTTTCCTGTATAGAAAATCTTTGTCACTGTTTTATTTCATGACTATACTCTTTATTGACCGTTATGAATACTGCATGTTTTAGCTCCTAATGGCTACCTGATGGTGTTATAAACGAATTTTCAATTTTTTTTTACATTCCTCCTTCTCTTGTACCGTTCATTTGTTAAGTTATGTGTTTTATTGTATTGTATAAAATTACTTCATGTATAAAAAATTAATTATTGTAATAGTTTTTAAGTTATTATTGCACTTCTAAATATGTAATGATTGTTTTCATTTTGTTTTAAGGTATGCCGACATATTTTGTACTTCTCGATTCTCTTTTTTCTAGGTATAACTTACTTGTTTTATAATACAGTAGGCCTAGTATCCGTTTAATAAGCTCACGTCTAAAACGATTTTTTGCATAAAACGCAGTGTTCGTGAAGTTCCTTGATTGATAAGGTAAAACACGTGTACATAAATGTTTCCGCTTAACACTCATTCAATTCCGCCTAATACGCGCTCAAAATTGATAACTATTTTAAAAATAAGTTATGGAAATTCGTTATTAGTTACAGTATTTATGTACATTTGTATTAGTGGTGTTATTTGTTTGTGTTTTTGTTTTTAATTAAACGTGATGTTCAAAAAAGTTATGTATCTTTACGTTTATTTATGTACTACATATTCCTTTACATTTATTTGTTTATAACCTATATGTAAATACTGTTATTGATGTTGTCTTAGGGCTACAAACAGTAGTTCTGTTTCTTATCACATACTCAGGCAATTATATGACTGAAGCATTTAAGAACAGAAGAGGTAGAGGTGTAGAAGACACTTGTCACAGTTATCTCCTCTAAGAATAATGAATTTTATTATACAGCAATACCCTATGATGATTGAAGTGAAGGTATCGTTTGCAGTGTGGAAAGTAGATACTTTTCAGAGGGCTGGGCATGCTGATAATCATACTTTCCCACTCTGTGAGGAAGCCAATGGTAGACCACCTCACTCCTTGTTTTACTTAGTAAAGCCTGTAGACGTTCAAATCAGCCTTTCAGCTGATGATCTAACCAACAACAGTATCTGTATGCACATAAACAAAAAACACAAATAAAATATGAAAAAAATACTACTACACAAACTAATCCTCAGGCCGGTAGACGCGCTCACACAGTTATTTGGTTCCTGGTGTAACTATCGTTTATATAGCTTCATATAGCTTCATATAGTTTATATAGCTCTTTTTATTAGCTGGGGCAAAGTCCATTCAAATTTATGGATACATTTGGAATTATAATAATATAATAATTATTAATTAATTAATAATTTTAATAATTTAATTAATAATTGTTTATTAATTATTAATTAATATAATAATTAATTTTGTAAGTCATTGTCTAAAAGTCGGGTGTTTTAAAGGAGGGAAGCTACATGGTTACTGCTTTTTATTACTTTTTCTTGCCTTTATGAATATATATGAAGGAAAGTATTGTTTTCATGTCGATTTTTTTGAAATCGAGTTTTCACCGGATCTACACGTTTTCAGATCCCCTAAACCCAAAAAAAAACATGTTTTAGCAATTGGTCTGTGTCTGTGTCTGTGTGTGTGCGCGTGCGCGCGTGCATGTGTGTGTGTGTGTGTGTGTGTGTGTGTGTGTGTGTGTGTGTGTGTGTGTGTGTGTGTGTGTGAACAAGATATCTCAAGAACGGTACATCGTACAAAGTTAAAACTGAAAACTTAAGTTAGATACTTCTACTGGACCCGACACGAACATTTTCATCAAAATCGGTCAACCGGAAGTAGTAGTTTATTCGTGTTATTTTTAATTTTTTTGCTATTTTTTAAAAAATAGCTCCTACGATTTTTTTGAAAATCGCCTTATTTACTACATTTTTTCTGCTCTACAAGGTAAGGTAGGCTGTTCTCTCGTAGTATAGGGAAAGTGAAAGAAAAAATGTAGTGATAAAATATTACTGTAATTATTCAGTGATCAGGGAGCTGCAACAGAAGTGAAACTGTAGGTAAAAGTTCAATTTTAAACTTCTGCTTTGAACTTCTACAAAAAACTTCGTAAAGGGGTACAATCTCTAGAAATAATTTTGGATGCACTTCAGAAATTTGAATATCATTTATATTTCCACTGCTTACGATTCAGCAAAACGTTCTACTCTTTCAAATCATGGAGGAAAATCATGCCAAAAAGGGATATTTTTCAGTGTTTCAACAAACAGAGATGGAACCTGTGATTGAGGCTTGTGTTTTTTATATAACTAATTTAGCAAAACAGTGGCTGGAGAAGATGTGAATGAAAATGAAATTTTTTGAATATTTAAACTGTAATTTCAACGAACGTTGAAATCATCAACGTTGACAAATCAAAGTTTCAACGTCGCCGTGAGTCAGCTGTTTAACAACTGATTTTTGGAGACGAAGATTTTTGGTTCAAATCTTAGTTACTTTTGTACAGATTTGTATACTACTCTTGGTTTCATAATCATAGACACCCGAGTTTGAAAATTTGCATCTCCAAAACTATGAGTCCGGGTGTCAACATATTTTAAATAAAAATTTAGCTCATTTTATTCTGCGTTTAACTATAATAGTCCTATATTTTAATGTTGTTTAAAAATTGCCATATCGAGGTTTGAAGACAAAAAGACCCAGTTCTTTGCTACCGCAACAAATTTCATACGTTTAGAGGCGAGTAACTCGATAATTATTTGACCGGAAAGTTTTAAATTTTAACACAACATAGACAATTATATTCTTACAGCGTGCACGAAATTTCAGATTCGTACGTTACCTTAATTTAGATTTATTAACAATATTCTGAACCCTTGCTATCTCTGTAATCACTCGGTCGTTCGGCACGGGCAAACTATCGTTTTATTCAGCGTAAAAAACTTAGTACAAATATGTTAATAACATGAAATTTTGATTGACCAATGTCGTGGTAGAATTTTTAAAATTTCGAAAAATAGCCATGTTGCTAGTTACCATGTTACTACCATCCATGTTTCTATCCATGTTGCTAGTTTGTGTACGTGAAATCCTGTCGGACCGTCTACCTAAATTGACAGACTGCATTGTCAATTCAGGTAGACAGTCAGATTTACGCAACATGGATAGTAGCGCCCACCCCCGCATTACCCAGTCTACTTTTAAAAATTTTTTTAATTCTACCACAACTTTGGCCAATCAATATTTTATGTTATTAACAAATTTGTACAAAGTTTTTTCCGCTGAATAAAACAATAGTTTGCCCGTGCCGAACGATTGAGTGGTTACCGAGATAGCAAGGGTTCAGAATGTTGTTAATAAATCTAAATTTAAATAACGTACAAATTTGAAATTTTGAACACGCTGTAAGAATATAATTGTCTATGTTGTTTTAAAATATCAAACTTTTCGGTCAAATAATTATCGAGTTACACGCCTCTAAACGCATGAAATTTGTTGCAGTAGCAAAAAACCGGGTGTTTTTGTCTTCCAACCTCGATATGGCAATTTTTAAACAACATTAAAATATAGAACTACTAAAAGTCAACGCAAAATAAAATGAGCTAAATTTTGATGTAAAGTATGTTAAAATCCGACTAATAATTTGGAGATACAAGGGTTCAAACTCGGGTATCTCTGATTATGAAGCCGATAGTAGGTCTAATCAGTCTATTCAGTCCTTTGTATGTATTCGGTTCAGTAGCATATCCTCATGTACTACTAATTTTCTCTTATTTTCTTTGTTTGTGTTTATTTTAGACAGAAGTACTTATGTGTAAGTTACAATTAGATTAAATGTTTTATTGATTTCGGTCACGGTACATACCAGTAAAACAGTTTAGTAAAATCAGTGCGTAAGAATACAACGTAAACATGGAGAGTTTCAGCAAACGTCGTAAAGGTAAAATTAGACACAGCGAAGCACGAAAAATGGCGAGCGAAGTTACTAAGGTAATAAGTTACGTGGAGACCTTTGACAAAAACTGCGCTTGCCAGTAGCGAAAGCCACGAAAAGAGAGGCGCTTTATATGAATTTATCGAAACATACTACAGTGGAACCTCTCTAATTCGTCTAGTTCGGGACCGAAGGATTGACGAAATACAGAAAGTGACGAATTATGGAATTTGCTATGAACGGTTAATAAATAACATACTCGTACGTATATTAGTTCCATAAAAGTCGAATTACATAAATGAAACTTACATTAACGATAAACACAATAAGTAATTCTAAGTCCTATAACTACAGTAAATTTGTATTAGTCTACGTATCTAGTTTTATACTACTTCAGAAATTCTGTATATGGTTGTACTTACATTTTCTAATTTGTAGAACGCATAACACAGTACACGTTACCGAATATAAAATTACAATCGAAAAAGTATAAATTTGCAAAATCGATGAAACGAATCTTTAACTATGTATCACTTAACACTACAAAAAAATCACATTAAAATTTAGAAAACGTTACTTAATTATACTAATATGTATGTAAAATGCCAAATTTATTTCTTGAAAAAGTGGGTTATCTTCTTTTGTACCAACGAGTTCTTTTCTTTTTCCACAGCCAACTGGCGAATTTGTCGTATTACAATTAATTTTGATAACTCTGCTTCTTTCTGTCTTTCATACCATTCGATGCACTTCGTCAGCATTCCTTCTATTTCTCGATACGTACCAATATTTTCAGGGCTTGAAACATATTCTTCGTTGCTATCTTCCTCAACAGGTGAATCTTTGTTTTGAACGTAGGCCACAATTTCTTTGTCACTTAAAATCTCATACCCAAGTTCGTTAGTACAATACAACTTGCACAGGATGTTTTCCCTGTATATTACTAAAGATTAACAGTGTAAACAGGAGGCTATTAGTCATCAGCAGCGTTGATACGTGACTACGGCGCAAACACACACACACACACACAATGGTTGAACTGGGGAGGGCTGACGAATTATAGAAGGTGATGAATTAGAGAGTGACGAATTAGAGAGGTTTTACTGTATTTCAAATATCAGAAAAGAAAGGAAGAATGGTGATTCTACTCCAGGAACAAGCATATCAACACGCTGTAAAAATCTGGCGTGAAACACTCACATGACTTTCTCTAGCCAATTAAAATAATGAACAATAGGCCTATACCTAACATTAGTAATAAAAAAATAAGAATTAAACAAAAAACAAACCTCAAAAAACAAAACCTAATTTTAATCATGAGTGAAAGACCTAAAATGAAAATCAACCTTAGTTTAATCACTCGACTCACGCACGCACGCGCGCACACACACACGCACGCGCGCACACACACACACACACACACACACACACACACACACTGACACACACACACATGAACACACAGACCAATCGCTAAAAACAAGTTTTTTTGGGTTCAGGGGGCCTGAAAATGTGCAGATCCGGTGAAAAATTGATATGAAAACAATACTTGTATATATTCATATAGGCAAGAGAAAGTAAAAAATCTGGTGTGAAACGCTCACACAACTTTCTCTTGCCAATGCAAATAATTGACAATAAAACCTAACATTATTAATAAAACATTAGAAATAAACAAAAACTAACCTGAATAAACATAACCTTTTTTAATCATGAGTGAAAGACGCAAAATGAAAATGACCCTCGGTTTGGCTAAAAAGTACAAAAATCACTCTTTCACGCTAAACTAGACTCTGTAGAGAAAAATGCTTTAAATAAAAGTTGTAGATCTTTTAATTTTCTATAAATTTTATTATATACATTTTTGTCGTAAAGTGCATACTAAGGCCGAAATCTTAAAAAAGTAGATTTTTCACACGTTTTCGTGAGAAAAAAACAGAAAATCGCTAATTACCGCTAAACTAAGCGTTATACAAAAAAAGTTTGAAATAAAAGTTGTAGGATTTTTAATTCTCTACAACTTTAATTATATAAATTTTTGCGCTTAAATGCAAATTAAAGCCGCAATCTTAAGAAAAATATTTTTTTACGTTAAAACACCCTCACCAAGAATTTCAGCAAACATGACACCTACCCTATCTTGTAGAAAATAAAAAATTGAGTAAATCAGGCGATTTTTAAAAAAATCGTAGGACCAGTTTTTGAGAAAATCGCAAAAACGTGAAAAATTACACGAATAAACTACTACTTCCGGTTGACCGATTTTGATGAAAATGTTCGTGTCGGGTCCGGTAAGGGTATGTAACTTAAGTTTTAAGTTTCAAGTTCGTACAATGTTCCGTTCTTGAGATATTTTGTATACACACACACACACACACACACAGACCAATTGCTAAAAACATGTTTTTTTGGGTTCAGGGGGTCTGAAAACGTATAGATCCGGTGAAAACTCGATTTCGAAAAATCGACATGAAAACAATACTTTCCTTCCTATATATTCATATAGGCAAGAGAAAGTAAAAACAGGAGCGGTAAAATGTACATGGTGGATTAAGAATGACTGTAAATGTTTTTGCACACCCGGTTTGATACTACTGTCAACAGTCCGGCTAGAAAGAGACACATCTCAGTCGCATTCCTCATGAATTCGTATTTTTTGGGTTGATCTGTATCTCTTTCCTCAACCTCTTGAGAGACAAGTTAATTGTGAATGTTAACCATAGCTCTGGAAAAACGGAATATTTGTGAATGTTGTTGTTCAGGTCATCAGCCGAAAGGCTGATTTGAACCTCTAGAGCAGTGATTCTCAATGTGGGGGCCGTGGTGATATTATAGGGGGGTCGCGAAACAATAATGAAATCATTTAATTATTTTATGAGAAAAAGTCATTTAGGTATTATAAACTTACAGCATCCATAGGCCATCCCTTCTAAAAATACTTAGGTATCTGGGACTCCACCCGAAACTGGTCACACTGGTTGGTTTGACTTTGGGAAACACAGTATCTAAAACTAGATTCCGAGGAGAACTCTCGAGACCATTTGCGATAAAGACAGGGTTGAGACAAGGAGATGGGCTATCCCCACTCCTGTTTAACTGCGCGCTCGAGTACATCACGCGACAATGGGAGTCGGTGAACCCGAAGATAGTAAAAATTGGGCAAAAGAATGACAGTATCAGTGTCAACTGCCTGGGATTTGCCGACGATCTAGCGTTCCTCGCAGAGACTGTCGCAGAAGCAAGACAGCAACTGACATCATTGGGAGATATCGCCAGCGGGATCGGCCTCAGGATCTCCTACGAGAAAACAAAATCCATGATCCGAGATGAACTGTGCATCTCCAGGATTGAAATTAATGACCACTTCATTGACATTGTCCCGGAGTTTAAATACCTGAGCGAAACCCTAGCTTACTGTGATAACGAGACCTTATCTTGGAAAATCCGGACAAACAAAATTAAGAGGGCACAGGCTCTGACCAGAAACACATACAATAAGAAAAATGCATCCATCCAATCTAAGATCCGCCATTACAAAACCGTAGTACAACCTGAGGCGACCTACTGCTGCGAAACTCTCTCCTACCTCAAAACTAAAAGCAAAATTTCTGAAATACAAAGAATAGAAAGAAGGATTCTACGGACAATCTTAAACAAGAAGCACAAAAAAGATGGGATCTATGTGCTCTTGCCCAACCGATCACTGACACAATGCGGAAAAAACGGATGTCTTACTACGGACACCTTCTGCGGATGCCTGACACCAGAATCCTTAAGCAGATTATCTCCAAACTTAAAAATTCTAAAGCACCGCCAAAATGGATTTCGGAAACACAGAAAGATATGGAACTACTAAACATCACAGAAGAGGATCTAATTCTGCAGACCGACAAAATTAAATCCCTTAAATCCCCACACACCAGGTTCAATGAGGAAACGAGACATAGAAGACCCGGAATAGTCGTTTCAGACGAGATTCGCCGACAAAGATCGGAGCGAATGAAAGCCTACTGGGCGAAAAGGAAACTCACAAGACCAAGAGTTATTAGAAAACGTTTCTGAAAACTTTTTCTGTTTTGATTAAAGTGGTCCATTGATGGCCGTAAAAGCAAAAAAAAAAAAACTTACTTATAAAAATTTTGCATGCAACAAGTACTTAGGTGTAAAGAAAAGAAATTAATTAATAATTAATTATTAATGTGATGGTTGCATTTGTTTTTAATTTAACTTGTTTTTCATTCGCGGGTCTTCGTTAGAAACATATAAAAGTAAATTGTTCTCGAGTGATAACATACTCGATTCCGATATTTAGTTTTTAGAGCAACCACAGAGGAAGCCCCCTTTTCACAGAGATAAAACGTGGAAAAGGTATTAATATTTCCAATGCTTCTGTGAGTAAATTTCATATTCATGTCGTCGAGCAAGCCAAAAAATAATTAAATCTTCAGATGCAAAAATGCAGTTGTAGCGTTTTGTCGGCAGACATTTCGATGAGCCGGTCGTGAATCTCAACTGGTAACGTAGCTGCGGCAACAACGTTTTCACTAAACGGATTCAGTACCCATCTCTTTGAGAAATCATTTTTATATTCTGGGAAACACTCTGTCAAAATTCAATTATTAATAGTAAGGCTTATTATTATTACGGGAAGGGATCGCGGAGCAAAAAAGGTTGAGAATCACTGCTCTACAGTCTTTACTAAGTAAAACGCGAAGTGAGGCGGTTTACGTATTCCTTCCTCACTGAATTTAAAAGTATACTTATCTGCAAGCCAGACCCTCTGAAAAGCATCTACGTACGTTCCACCATGCAAATGACTCCTTCACTTCATTCACCACATGGTCTGGTTATAATGAAATTCATTACTTTCAGAGGAGATAACTGTGAGTTATGTCTTTTATACCTCTACCTCTTCTGTTATTAAATCTTTCAGTCATATAACTGGCTGATCATGTGATACACAGAACAACGAGGTGTGGCAATTAAATAACGAGATTGACGTTGTAAAAAATGTTATTTTTATTTTATACATAATCACTTATTGTCACCTTCAATATTCACTCCTTTTCTATCCCTACAACGCTCCATGCGAATTTTCCAGCACTGTTTTCAACAATGGAAAATTTGAACGAAGCGTTGTAGGGATAGAGAAGGAGTGTACGTTGAAGGTGAAAATAAGTGATTATGTATAAAATAAAAATAAAATTTTTTACAACGTCAATCTCGTTATTTAATAGCCACACCTCGTATTTTTGTAGTCCTGAAGAAGAAGGTTATAAGTATTGACAAGTATGGGAAAACCTTTGGAAATAAAGGCTTCGTAAATTATACCAAAGAAATATATCGGTGCAAGATAGTTAGTAAAGTACATTTATGGCGTCCAAGGAAAAGATGGGCGGTTCAAATCATCTTTGGATAACGGATCAGGCATAACATTAATGCATGACGTCAGCAAGGAAGGTATCGTAACATTGTTCAGTGGTATTCAAAAATGGTTGAGGGGATAGATTGTTTGTTTATTATGAGAAATTATGTATTGTATTGGTGGAGTATTTTGGCAAAGATAGTGAATTGCAATGAATGAGATATTTTTAACAGGAGTTCTAGGAAATCAAAACTAGTTGAAACGTTTGTTTTTATTTGATTTACTTCTGCAATGTTCCACTAAAACGGAGAATAAGTTTGGAAGGTCTGGATTACTATCAGACTGCATGAGTAAAAACAGTTAGTGCTTTGGTAGTGAGTCAGTTAGTAATTAAGTTTGGAATGAAAAGAGTTGACGGGGCGTTTCAAAACGGTATCGTTACGGGACCGGTTCAGAAATACGTTATTAGTGCCTGAGTGTACGGGTGGATTCTAGTGGTTGTGTATAAGTGAATCATTGCTTTGATTTGTTAAGTGATATTAACGTAACCTATAAAAATCTGGTGTGAAACACTCACACAACTTTCTCTTGCCAATGCAAATAATAAACCTAACATTATTATTAAAATATTAGAAATAAACAAAAACTAACCTCAAAAACATAACCTTATTTTAATCATGAGTGAATGACGCAAAATGACAATCGAACTCAGTTTGGCTTAAAAATACGGAAAATCACGCTTTCACGCTAAACTAGGCTCTGTAGAGAAAAATGCTCTTAACAAAAGTTGTAGATCTTTTAATTTTCTATAAATTTAATTATATACTTTTTTGTCGTAAAATGCATACTAAGACCGAAATGTTAAAAAAATCGATTTTTCTCACGTTTTCGTGAGAAAAAAAACAGAAAATCGCAAATTACCGCTAAACTAAGCGTTATACAAAAAAATGTTTGAAATAAAAGTTGTAGAATTTTACATTTTCTACAACTTTTATTATATAACGTTTTGCGCTAAAATGCATATTAAAGCCGCAATCTTAAAAAGAAAATGTTTTTACGTAAAAACAGCCTCACGCAGAATTTCAGCAAACATGGCGCCTACCCTATATTGTAGAGCATAAAAAATGTAGTAAACCAGGCGATTTTAAAAAAAATCGTAGGACTAGTTTTTGAGAAAATCGCAAAAAGTGAAAAATTATACGAATAAACTACTACTTCCGGTTGACCGATTTTGATGAAAATGTTCGTGTCGGGTCCGGTAGTGATATGTAACTTAAGTTTCAAGTTTCAAGTTCGTACGATGTTCCGTTCTTGAGATATTCTGTTCACACACACACACACACACACACGCACACACGCACGCGCGCGCGCACACACACACACACACACACACACTCACTCACTCACACACACACACTCACACAAACACACAAACACACAAACACACACACACACACACACACACACACAGAGAGAGAGAGAGAGACACACACACACACACACAGACCAATCGCTAAAAACATGTTTTTTGGGTTCAGGGGGTCTGAAAACGTATAGATCCGGTGAAAACTCGACTTCGAAAAATCGACATGAAAACAATACTTTCCTTCCTATATGTTCATATAGCAAGAGAAAGTAAAAATAGGTTACGTTAAGATACCACTATAATGCTTTTCACGGTTGATGAGCTCTGTTGTTGGACGCATTTAGACCAATCAGAACGTTTGCCAGCGTTCTGGTTGAACAGCGTTATCAGATTGTACGAACATTTTCATCAAAATCGGTCAACCGGAAGTAGTAGTTTATTCGTGTCATTTTTCATTTTTTTGCGATTTTCTCAAAAACGGCTCCTACGTTTTTTTTTAAATCGCCTCATTTACTACATTTTTCATGCTCTACAAGATACGTTAGGCGCCATGACTGCTGATTCTTGGGAAGGTTGTTTTCTCGTAAAAAATTTTGTTTTTTTGTGATTGCGACTTTAATTTGTACGTTAGCGCAAAAATGTATATAGGTAACTAAAAATGTAGAGAATTTAAAATCCCACAACTTTTATTTTTAACATTTTTTGCATAACGCTTAGTTTAGCGGTAATTACCGATTTTCTGTTTTTTATCTCACGAAACATGTAAAACAATCGATTTTTTTAAGATTTCAGCCTTAGATGAATTTTATGACAAAAGTGTGTATAATCAGAGTTATAGGAAATTAAAAATCTACATATTTTAGTTGGAGAATTTTTCTCTACAGACCCTAGTTTAGAGTGAAAGACCGATTTTTCCGTATTTTAAGCCAAACAGGTTGATTTTCGTTTTGCGTTTTTCACTCACGATTAAAGTAAGGTTATCTTTTTTGAGGTTATTTTTTGTTTATTTCTAATATTTTATTACTAATGTTAGGTTATATTGTTCATTATTTGCATTGGCAAGAGAAAGTCGTGTGAGTGTTTCACACCATATTTTTTAACATCTGATCATTTTGCACATTAATGTCACGATAAAAGATAAAGATGAATAGTAATTGACCAAGCCGGGAATCAAACTCAGACCCTTGACGTAGAATATTCGCTCATCACTACGCCAACAAACCGGATTGTTTGTTGCGACGGGTAAACAGTATAATTTATTATTTACTTATTTGTGCTGGACCACTTTTTAAAGGCGGTTTACTCTGGAGTTAGCTTACCAATACACATGCTAAGAAACAAATTCGTTGGCAATACACAATGTTTTCTTATTTACTATTATTATTATTGTTATTATTATTTATATGTAAGTGAAATTAATTGGGCTTAATTTATTGAATCTTTAATTTCTATCTCATTCTCCTATCTCTCTCGTTCCCGCACCCAAACATCCAATCCCCTCCACACATCTCAATAACTTATTCCATGGTATATTAACTCATACAATCTTTTCAATTAATTTTTCATTAAATTTTTAGTAATTGATTTTCCGTAAGATTTTTACTATCGCTCAAGTTTTTCTTTATTTTCTCTGACCCTATATTAATACGTACTTTTTTCTATAGGGCGAATTTTAGACCAAGTGAGGTGATTAGATATTCCTGGAAGCTATTTTTTCAGCCCACATTTTTAGCATTCGCTCACTGTAGGCTTTTCTTCTTTCTTCTGTCCACCCGCTGTTCTGTTTCTGCTCTTCTTAAGTTCCGTAATTGTTTATCTGAATTTGGTTCGGTTAATTAAGTTTTCTCGGTTTTCTAAATATCCTTTCTGACTTCCTTAAACCATTTATCCAACACCTTACCTCTAATTTTTAGTGTCTTAAAAATTTGTTTTGTAAACGGTTGTTATCCATTCTATACTACAAGTGTCCGTAAGATTTTAGTATTCTTTTTCTAATCGTTTCCATTAATCGTTAATTTTCCTTGTAAAGTTCTTCTCGACCTCGTAACCTATATTGTTCATCTTCTATCTGCGGACCCATTATTTTGCGGATGATCTTACTCTCAAATATCTCTGCCTTTCTTAGACCAGCCTTCCCCGTAATTCCAAGGCACTCACTCGCGTACAGACACACAGGTTTTATCACAGTTTTATAATGTCTAATTTTAGCTAGTCTTGAGAATATACCGGGTGTCATACAAAGAGGTTCCTATTTTTAAATTAATATGCCGGACTTATCGCACTCTCTACAGACTGGAAACTTTACTGTTATAATAAATAGATATGTAAAAGAGTACCCTCGAGTTTCATTTGCTTATGATTAATCAAAACAAAATGGCGGAAAGTAATTTTATTCGCATAACCATTTCAAATTAGTGATTTGTTAAATGTTACTTAAGTAATAAAATGAAAGAAATATGAAAGTGATAAATTATTAATGAACACGATTTGTTTCATTAACCTTTATTCGAACTGATGTCCATCAATAGATATGCACTGATAGCAACGTAACAAAAATGAGTCATAAGCGTTTTTGAAAAATTGTCGAGGTATGAACAGTAGTTCCTCTTCAATCAGCCTCATTAATTCATCGTCTGTTGCAATTGTGTGAAAATAAACTTTTTCCTTCAAAAAGCCCCAAAGGAACAATTGCCAACAAAAAAGTCTGGCGATCTTGGATCCAGTCCTTGAGGCCGCTGCCACGACCTATTCAACGGTTATGAAGATTTTTATCCACAAGATTATTGTTCATTTTTGATATTATTTTCTTATTCTGCCATTTTGTTTTGATTAACCATAAGCAAATGAAACTCGAGGGTACTTTTTAACATATCTATTTATAATAACTGTAAAGTTTCCAGTCTGTAGAGTGTGCGATGCGTCCGCAAATTTTAATTCAAAAATAGCAACCTCTTGGTGGGACAGCCGGTATACTATTAGTAAAGGAAAGTCTTGTTTCATGTCGATTTTTTAAATAAAATCGTCTTTTCACCGGAAATATACGTTTTCAGGTCCCCTAAACCCACAAAAAGACAATGGTTTTAGTGATTGGTTAGTGTGAACGAAATCTCGAGAACGGAATTGTGTACGAAGTTGAAACTGAGATCTTAAGTTAGGAACACTAGAAAACCCGTCACAAACATTTCCATCAAAATCGATCAACCAGAAATAATAATTTATTTGTGCAATTTTTCAATTTTTTCGAGTTTCTCAAAAACGGCTCGTACGACTTTTCTAAAAATTGTCTCATTTAGCCTACTACATTTTTAATATTCTACAAGACAGCATAAGCGTCATGTCTGCTGAAATTTTTGAAGGGACTGTGGTCTCGGGGTAAAAAATGTTTTTTGAAGTGACTATTTCTTTTAGCGCGTCTGGACTGTGTTTTTGCACTGGAAAATTATTTGGTTTACCGTCACGTCACGCTCGGCTATCTTAGTTTAAACTCGGTTGCTCGCAACTGTACTTTTATTTTAAAGAAGTGCACCCTTAATATGCATTTTAGGGTAAAAATAAAGTTGAAGTGTTAGAAAATTAAGCACTAATCTACAACGTTTATTTCAAACATTATTTTCTACAAATCTAAGTTTAGTATTGTATTTTCTGTATTTTGCTTATCAAAATCGGTAAAAAATCGGTTTTTAAAGATTGCTACCACTTTATGCATTTTACGGCAGAAGTATCTATTTAATAAAGTTATAGAAAATTAAAAACTTACATCTTTTATTTTGAACATTTTGTCTACGGTGTCAGTTTGTGATTTTCGTATTTTTAAGTCCTACAGAGGCTGAATTTCATTTAGTCATTCACTCATGATTAAAATTAGGTTTTTTCAATATACATTGTTTACTAATGATTAAGCATACTGTAGGTAATATTTAATTAATTACATTGGCAAGAGAAAGTCGTGTGAGTGTGTCACTCCAGATTTTTTTTTATGGATGACTTAACTGAATGAACTGCATCGAAGAATGATTTAAGTTAATATAACGACATGAAGTATAAGACTTGGTGTATAGATTTGGTAGTTAGCGTAGACTTGACCATTCAAGTCTTTCACACTAACACAGAAAATACAGGAAAACAATAAAAATAATAATACTAATAATAAAAAGCAATAATTAGTTTATAACAACGAAATGAAATAAAATTAACTGATCTCTTTGTCTAAGAATTCATGCACGCACATGCACATACTGTTCGGCGAATACACACTCACACAAATTTAAGTAATATTCTCCCCACTGTTTTTCATAAGCTTAGTTCACACTGTTAACTATTTTGCTTTCATTTTATAATTAACTAAGTCACGTTTATTTCCGGTTCTTTTAGGATCTGGTCTTTTCTAAATATAAAAATCTGGTGTGGAACACTCACACCACTTTCTCTTGCCAATATACTATATAATGAACAATATAACCTATGTTTAATCATTAGTAAACAATGTAAAAATAAAAAAAAAACATAACCTAATTTTAATAATGACTGAATGACGCAAAATGAAAATCAAACTATAAAAAACTTTAAAAGTACGGAAAATCACTAATTGCTGCTAAATAGGATCTGTAGAGAAAAATGCTTGGAATAAAAATTGTAAGTTTTTAATTTCCTATAACTTTGAATATACATACAATTTTGTCGTGAAATGCACAGGCCTACTAAGGCCGCAATATTAAAGAATTCCATGTTTTTACCGATTTTGATGAAAAAAATACAGAATATCATCAGCCTGATATTGTCGCTACATTAAGCGTTGTACAAAATAATTTTTGAATAAAAGTTGTAGGTTTTTAAATATTCTACTTTTGACTTTTTATTATTTTGCCCTAGAATACAAATGTTAGGGTTAAGGCTGTAAAATTTAAAAAATCCTACAGGAGCACAAGCCCCCAAGAATTTCAGCAGAATTTGTGCTTATCCTATCGTGTAGAGCATAAAAAATGTAGTCAATGAGCAAATTTTAAAAAAATCCTCCGAGCCGTTTTTGATAAAATTGCAAAAAAGTGAAAAATTTCACTAAGCAACTACTAGTTGCGGTTGACCGATTTTGATGAAAATGTTCGTATTTGGTCCTGTAGTGGTACCTAACTTAAGTGTTAAGTCTCAACTTCGTACGGTTTCAGATATTTTGTTTAAACACACAAGCACACATATACAGAACAATCGCTAAAACATGTTTTTGGGGATCAGAGAGTCTGAAAACGTGTATAGGCTATCCGGTAAAAATTCCATTTCGAAAAAGGACGTGAAAACAATACTTCTCTTCCCTATATGTTTATTTATACTATGGCCAAGAGAAAGGTAAAAACATATTTTTTACTCTCGACAAAAATTCATTCCCAGAGCTGGTTTTGCAGATATATCCGCAAACGATTTTGAATAGGTTATGGTCGTTTACCTTACGTATCCGCACTTTTATAAATTACAGTAAAACCCCAATTATCCGAAACCCACTTAACCGTAACCTGCCTCAACTGAAACTGATCCTTAAAAACTTATTTTTTAATTAGGTGATTACTCAATTTCAATATTAAGTGATCTTATAGTATAACATAATAAATACGTAGCGTCGATAAATTACAGAGCTGTCTAATTAAATAAAAAAATAAAAAATGTTTCACTATTCTAGGAATTTGTTTACTCATTCTTCGCCACTAGGACTTGCTTAAAATAAAATAAGACGTCATGGTCCCGCTAAAAAAAAAAGGTTGCATAGAAAATCTCACACTTTTTCAAAACGACTGTAAATAATTTAAAAACGATTCAGTACACTTTAAAAAGCACCGGACAAAAATCGGTAAAAAACCCTGAAGACAAAATAACATCTTACGAATTCCAATGACCAATCTTGTCGCTGTTATCGTACAATAACATATTTTGTTTTCTTGAAACTTCTCTGTTTTCGTTTATGCAAAATATGTTGTTTAGGGCATCAACCGATGGTTTAAACCTCTAGAGCCTTTATTAAGTACGTAAAACAAGGAGTGAGGTGGTTTACTGTGCCTTCCTCACTGAGTGAAAAAATATGCTTATCAGCATGCCAGGCCCTCCGAAAAGCATCTACTTTCAACCCTGGAAATAACACGTTCACTTTAATTACCTTAGGGTCTGGCTGTGTAATGAAATGCATTACTCTAGAGGAGATACCTGTAACTACTGTCGGTTTCATAATCATAGACACCCGAGTTTGAACCCTTGCATCTACAAAAATATGAGTCGGATTTTAACATATTTTACATCATAATTAAGCTCCTTTTATTCTGCGTTGACCTATAATAGTCATATATTTTTAATGTTGTTTAAGAATTGCCATAACGAGGTTGGAAGACAAAGAGACCCGGTTTTGTTGCTCCCGTAACAAATTTCATGCGTTTAGAGGCGTGTAACTCAATAATTATTTGACCGAAATGTGAAATTTTAACACAACATAGACAATTATATTCTTACAGCATGTACGAAATTTGAAACACGTACGTTATTTAAATTTTGATTTATTAACAATATTCTGTACTCTTGCTATCTCGGAACCGCTCGATCGTTCGGCACGGGCAAACTATCGTTTTATTCAGCGTAAAAAAACTTAGTAGGCTACAAATTTGCCAATAACATGAAATATGAATGGGCTATAAAGGGCTTCTGTCGTCAACTGGAAGGAGACCCCTTAATTCCTTTTGTAAAAGGCTTAAGGGAACCAGCCGGGATAGAAGGCTAGTGTCCTATCCATACATTCACGTTGTGTGGCCTGTTAGTAACCATGTGACCGCTCATCAGCACGATAACCGGCTCATGGTGAACGGAACTGGAAGGGCTGCCCATTCCACCCTGGCAGACGGTGGCTTGGGGCACTCAGTCTGCCAACCAAAAAGCTGAAAGCAACAGTAAACTACAGCTTTTTCTGTCTGACTAGAATTATCGTAAGGAAACTCCTTCATGTATGATTCTGGTTAGGCTTACTTAGTATATGCAGATCTTCAAGAACTTCGAGAACTTCAAAATATGAAAAATTTATGATGGCGTCCTCTCTGGTAAAACATTCCGGAGATAAACTAGTTCTCCATTCGGATCTCCGGGCGAGGACTATCAGTGGGGACTTCATCAAAAAAATAAAAGTTTCTGAAATTCTGCGAGTTGGAACATGGAATGTTAGGAGTTTAAAACAAACTGGTAGACTAGAGAATTTAAAAAGGGAAATGGATAGGTTGAAGTTAGATATTGTAGGCATTGGTGAGGTACGCTGGGATGATGATCAAGACTTTTGGTCCGGGGATTATAGGGTTATTAACACTAAAGCCATCGGAGGGCAGGGCGGAGTGGGTCTAGTAATGAATAAAAAAATTGGACAAAGAGTGACTTACTATAAGCAGTGTAGTGACAGGATTATCATGGTTAGAGTAGATACGAAACCAAAGTCTACCACTATAGTGCAGGTCTACATGCCTACGTCTTCACACAGAGAGGAAGAAATAGAACAAGTATATGAGGAATTAGATGAAGTAATAAAATATGTCAAGGGTGATGAAAATTTGATAGTTATGGGAGACTGGAATGCAGTAGTTGGAGAAGAAAAAGAAGGAAAGATAGTCGGAGAATATGGTCTAAGGAAGAGAAATGACAGAGGGAGTCGGCTGGTAGATTTCTGCTCCAAATATAATTTAGTGATAGGCAATACACTTTTTAAGAATCACAAAAGGAGGTTATACACTTGGATGATGCCAGGTGACAAGGGAAGATACCAAATAGATTACATAATGGTTAGACAAAGATTCAGAAACCAGATTATGAACTGTAAAGCCTATCCAGGTGCAGACATAGGGAGTGATCATAACTTAGTAGTAATGGATAGCAGGCTTAAACTTAAAAAACTGAAGAAGGGACAGGGAAATGCTAGGGGGGATGTAGACAAACTAAGAGAACAAGACAACCAGGTAGGTTTCCAGGAGAGTATTCAAAAAGGGATAGAAGAAAGAGGTAATGACACAGGAAATGTAGAGGAGGAGTGGATAAACTTCAAGGAGGTGGTAGTGAAAGCAGCGGAAGAATGGTTAGGACATACTAAAAGAAGAGGTAGGAAACCGTGGATTACTAATGATATTTTAGAACTGATGGATGAGCGAAGAAAATATAAAAACGCAAAGGACGAGAGAGGTAAAAGCCAATATTGCTACTTGAGAAATACCATAAACAAAAGGTGTAAGAAAGCGAAGGAAGAGTGGATCAGAGCGAAATGTACGGACATTGAAAGTAAAATGGCAGTTGGTAAAGTGGACGCAGCTTATAGAAAAATAAGGGAAAACTTTGGAGAACGAAAGATGAAAGCTGTTAATTTACAAAGCGCAGGTGGCAAACCATTGTTGAATGGCCAAGAGAGAGCTGAAAGATGGAAGGAATACGTAAAGCAACTCTACATGGGAAAAGAATTAGAATGTGATGCGATAGAACAAGAAACTGATGTTGAAGAAGATCAAAAAGGGGACCCTATACTACGAGAAGAATTCGATCGGGCACTTAAGGATATGAATATGAATAAGACACCAGGAATAGATAACATACCATCGGAATTATTATTACGATGTGGCAAAGTTGCTCAAAACAAATTATACAAACTTGTGTGCAGAATGTATGAGAGTGGAGAGGTACCATCGGACTTTAAAAAAAATATTATAATTCCAATACCAAAAAAGTCAGGAGCGGAGAAGTGTGAACATTACAGAACCATCAGCCTAACATGTCATGCATCTAAGATACTGACTAGAATTATATACAGGAGAATAGAACACCGAGTAGACGAAGTATTGGACGATGACCAATTTGGATTTAGAAGGAGAATGGGAACTCGAGATGCAATATTGGCTCTGAGACTGATTATTGAGAAAAGGATACAGAAAAATAAAACTACTTTTATGGCATTTGTAGATTTAGAGAAAGCATTTGACAATCTGGACTGGAGTAAAATGTTTAAAACTTTGAAAAGGCTAGGAATTAAATACAAAGAAAGGAAAGTTATCTACAGTCTGTATAAGAATCAAACGGCTGTTTTGAGAATCGAGGGGTACGAAAAAGAGGCTGCTGTAAGAAAAGGTGTACGACAAGGTTGTTCTTTGTCACCACTACTTTTTAACTTGTATATAGAAGAGGCTATAAATGAAGTGAAGGAGAAATTTGACGTAGGAATAAAAATTCAAGGAGAAACAATAAAAATGTTGAGATTCGCCGATGATATAGTAGTATTAGCCGAGGCAAAGAATGAACTAGAGGATGCCTTAAATGGAATGGATGAGATCTTGAGGAAGGATTACTTCATGAAAATTAATAAGAACAAAACGAAAGTGTTGTGCAGCAGCAAGAGTGGTTTAGAAGAGATGGGAAATTTAAAAGTAGGCAACGAAAACATACAGGAAGTTGGGGAATTCTGCTATCTAGGGAGTAAAATAACAAAGGATGGTAGAAGCACGAGTGATATCAAGAGTAGAATTGCTCAAGCTAGAAAAGCCTTTGAAATGAAAAACAGCTTACTGACTACAAACATTGATTTACATATTAGGAAAAATTTCTTAAAACATTATGTTTGGAGTGTAGCATTATACGGAAGTGAAACGTGGGTGATAGGGGCTGTAGAACGGAAGAGGATAGAAGCTTTTGAAATGTGGTGTTATAGGAAAATGTTAAAGATTAGGTGGGTAGACAAAATAAGTAATTTAGAGGTTCTTAGGCGAGTGGATGAAAAAAGAAGTATATGGAAGCATCTTACCAAAAGAAGGGATAGGCTAGTGGGGCATATCCTAAGACATCCAGGTATTGGGCTATCAATAATGGAGGGTAACATTGAGGGAGTAAATTGTAGAGGGAGGCAAAGATTAGAATATATAAAGCAAATTACAAAAGATGTAGGGTGTTACAGGTATGTAGATATGAAACGACTTGCGCAAGATAGAACAGGTTGGAGAACTGCATCAAACCAGTCGAGAGACTGATGACAAAAAAAAAAATAACATGAAATATTGATTGGCCAATGTTGTGGCAGAATTTTTAAAATTTTGAAAAATAGACTCGGTAATGCGGGGGGTGGGCGATACTATCCATGTTGCCAGTTTGTGTACGTGACATTCTGTCGGACTGTCTCCCTGAATTGACAGACTGCATTGTCAATTCAGGTAAACAGTCAGATACAGGCAACATAGATAGTAGCGCCCCCCCCCCCCCGCATTACCTAGCTATTTTACAAAATTTTAAAAATTCTACCACAACATTGGCCAATCAATATTTTATGTTATTAACAAATTTATACAAAGTTTTCTACGCTGAATAAACGATAGTTTGCCCGTGCCGAACGATCGAGCAGTTACCGAGATAGCAAGGGTTCAGAATACCGTTAATAAATCTAAATTTAAATAACGTACAAATTTGAAATTTCGTACACGCTGAAGAATATAATTATCTTATATTGTGTCAAAATTTCAAACTTGTAACAACACCAACACAAACAATAAACAGTACTAATATACAGTCGTAAAAAATACTTTTTAATTATTTTTATTATATTACTTGCCACGAACGTTTTTATAAAAATCGGTGAAACGGAAGTAGTAGTTTATTCACGTCATTTTTACTTTTTTGCGATTTTCTCAAAAACGGCTCCTACGATTTTTTTAAAGGCGCCTTATTTACTAAATTCTTTATGTTCTACAAGATAGGTTAGTCTCTATGTCTGCCGAAATTCTTGGGGAGGGTGTTCTCTCGTAGAAAAAATTTGTTTTTTTATATTGCGGCCTTAATATGCAATTTAGCGCAAAAGTGTTTGTAAATTAAGTTGTAGACAATTTACAAATCTACAACTTTTATTTCTAACATTTCTTTGTATAACGCTTTGTTTAGCGGTAATTAGTGATTTTCTGTTTTTTCTTTTTCATGAAAAACAGTAAAAAATGGATTTTTAAGATTTCGTACTTAGTATTCATTAAACAACAGAAGTGTACATAACCAAATTTATATAAAATTACAAAAAACTACATCTTTTTCTCTACAGAGCTTAGTTTAGCGTGAAAGAGTGATTTTCTTTGGTATTAAGCCAAACTAAGGTTGGTTTTATTTTGCATCATTCACTACTCATGATTAAAATTAGGTTAGGTTTTTTGAGATAAATTTTTACTTTTTCTTGCCTATATGAATATATAGGAAGGAAAGTATTGTTTCCATGTCGATTTTTCAAAATTGAGTTTTTACCGGATCTACAGGTTTTCAGACCCCCTGAACCCGAAAACATGTTTTTAGCGATTGATCTGTGTGGGTGTGAACAGAATATCTTAAGAACAGAACATTGTACGAACTTGAAACTTAAAACTTAAGTTAGGTACCACTAGCGGACCCGACACGAACATTTTCATCCAAGTCGGTTAACCAGAAGTAGTACTTACTTTAGTCGTGTAATTTTTCACTTTTCTGCGATTTTCTCAAAAACGGCTCTTAGGATATTTTAAAAATCGTCTCATTTACTACATTTTTTATGCTCTACAAGATAGGGTAGGCGCCATGTCTGCTGAAATTCTTGGTGAGGCTGTTTTCACGTAAAAAAATTGTTTTTTTGATATTGCGACTTCAATTAGCACTTTAGCGCAAAAATGTATAAACAAAAAATGTAGAGAATTTAAAATCCCACAACTGTTATTACAAACATTTTTTGTATAACTCTTAGTTTATCGGTAATTTGCGATTATCTGTTTTCTTCTCACGAAATTATGTAAACAAATCGATATTTTAAAGATTTCAGCCTTAGTATACATTTTACGACAAAACTGTATAATAAAATTAATAGGAAATTAAAATATCTACAACTTTTATATAGATCGTTTTTCTCTACAGAGCCTAGTTTAGCGTGAAAGAGTGATTTTCAGTATTTTTAAGCTCAACTGTTGTTTTTCATTTTGCGTTTTTCACTAATGATTAAAATAAGGTTATGTTTTTGAGGTTAGTTTTTTGTTTATTTCTAATGTTTATTACTAATGTTAGGTTACATTGTTAATTATTTGCATTGGCAAGAGAAAGTTGTGCGAGTGTTTCAAACCAGATTGTTTTGTTTATTTCTAATGTTATATTATGAATGATAGGTTACATTGTTAATTATTTGCATTGGCAAGAGAAAGTTATGTGAGTGTTTCACACCAGATTTTTACAATTTTATTTTATTTTTAACGGGGCCGTATCAAACATATTATTTTTAAAATGTTTTAAAAGAGTTATTCGAATAATTTTTATTTAAATAGCCTATCATTAACGATACTTGTTGGTGTATAAATGTTATAAGTTTAATTTCAAGTGAAGTCAATCTGATCAAAGTTATTTATAATATCAAACTATTTCTTCACATATTTTAACGTGTAAACCCAGCTTAATTCTTACCTTTTTTAATAATCGTAACCTAGAAAAGGACAGAACTATTTCGTTCATAATACTCCGAAGGGAAGTGAACATAATTTAAAGGCAATTAGTGAAATTATCATTACAAAATAGAATAGAAAAAGATAAAATAAAATTTAAGAAGTACTGGTCAGATCGAGTGGGCTGAGACATGCTTCCCCACCATTATCATTCCTAACTAACCTTATCCCCATCTCTCTTAGGCGAACTTTTACATTAATCAAACCAGCTTTATGATACCTCTTCACTTTTGTAAAATCTTATTCAATTTTTACAAGATTTAAAGGTTTCTATTATTAATTTATCGATTCTACACTTTATCGTGGATAATTTGTTTGTAAAATCATTTGATAAACCAAAGATCCTCAGTTCGATTCTATGTTCAGTTTGTCAAATATATTCTTTAAACATTTTTTCTTTATTTCGCCCTACCTGAATAAACAGGAAAGGAAAGTATTGTTTTATATATTTTTTTCGAAATGAACGCCACTAAACCAAAAAAGAAACATGGTTTTATCGATTGTCTGTGTGTGGATAAAATGTCTCAAGAACATAGAAGCTAAAACGTGGAACATATTACCTTAAATACCACTATGTGACCCTACACGAAAATGTTCATAAAAATCTGGTGTGAAACAGTCACACAACTTTCTCTTGCCAGTGCAAATAATTAACAATATAACCTGACATTAGTAATAAAAATTTCAAATAAACAAAAAAACTAACCTCAATAAACCATAACCTAATTTTAATCATGAATGAAACACGCAAAATGAAAATCAACTTCAGTTTGGCTTATAAATACGGAAAATCACTCTTTCACGCTAAACTAGGCTCTAACAAAAATGCTCTAAATAAAAAGTGTAGATCTTTTAATTTCCTATAAATTTGATTAGGCCTATACGTATATATATACACTTTTGTCGTAAATTGCATAATAAGGCATAATCTTTAAAAAAAATCGATTTTTTTACACGTTTTCGTGAGAAAAAACAGAAAGTCGCTAATTACCGCTAAACTAAGCGTTCTACAAAAAAATGTTTGAGTTAAAAGTTGTAGGATTTTAAATTCTCTACAACTTTTATTAAACATTTTTCCGCTAAAATGCATATTAAAGCTGCAATCTTAAAAAAAAATAATTTATTAACGTAAAAACAGCCTCCCCAAGAATTTCAGCAGGCATGACGCCTATCCTATCTTGTAAAGCATAAAAAATTTAGTAAATGAGGCGATTTAAAAAAACCGTAAGAGCCGTTTTTGAGAAAATCGCAAAAAAGTGAAAAATGACACAAATAAACTACTACTTCCGGTTGACCGATTTGGATGAAAATGTTCGTGACGTGTCCAGCAGTGGTGTCTAACTTAATTTTCAAGTTTCAAGTTCGTACGATGTTCCGTTCTTGAGATATTCTGTTCACACACGCGCGCGCATGCGCACGCACACACACACACACACACACTTAGACCAATCGCTAAAAACAAGTTTTTTGGGTTCAGGGGGTCTGAAAACGTGTAGACCGATGAAAACTCGATTTCGAAAAATCGACATGAAAACAATACTTTCCTTCCCATATATATTCATTAGGGATGAGAAAGTAAAAATCGGTCAACGTAATAATTTATTCCTTAATTTATTGTCAATATTTTGCGATTTTCTCAAAAAACGCTCCTACAATTTTTTAAATCGCCTCTTTTAGTATATACAGTGAAATCTCTCTATAGCGGAATTGAAGGGACCATGAGGTACCGCCGCTATAAAGAGAGTTCCGTTATAGAGAGAGCGAGTAATTAACGGTGGGAGGGAAGTTGGAGTACTAATTTTTCTGTACAAAATAACTTATATACGTATGTAAATGGTGCATGGAATAAGTTTTTGAAAAACTACTGAATAGATAACTTTATGACGAATGTTTAATACAGTAGATTACTTCAATACAGTGAGATATTTAAATTAATTACATAAAGTGTAGGTTATTAACTTAACAAGAAATTTGGATACAAACTGTTTTTATTAGATTAGATTAGATTAGATTTTTTATTAGATTAGATTAGACTGGTTTAATTAGATGTTGTGTTACTAATGTTTAACAATAGAATTTCACTTTTCGTATTGAACTTTTTTCAATAATCATTCATACAGTACATACCGTAATAGATAGCCTAAAATTAATTAGCACTGAAACTCGTTTTTCACTGAACAGTAATAGACATACATACAATTAAAATCTAATAAAACATAGGCTACACAAACACAAAAAATACACAGTACAGTATATATTTTTTTGTTATTAAGGAAACAATAACTGTGAAGTATATTTCATTTCGTAAAATAAGTTGTAAATTTTGTTTCGTTTTCAATTCATAAAACATGTCTTCAATCTCATTTTCAATGTTTAAAACTTGTAAATTTTCATTTACATATTGGCAATGCAGTACGTGGAAACAACAAGAATAGCGTCTAGTGCCTGTTTACTTGAAGGGACAACATTTCTGTTTCCATTTCATCTTCATCTTCACTTTCTTGCTCGTTGTTTTGGGCTAAGACATTTTCGATTATTGCATCATCGCCAACATCTGCTGAAGTGGCTAAGTCATTGTCTGCCCCTACATAGGCGTCTAAATCCATATCCTGAAGATATTGTTTTGCCGCTATAGAGAGATTTTCGTGCCGCTATAACGAGAGTTAAATACATTATCGTAGTATACTAAAGGGTCGGGGTCGGCAAATAATGCCGCTAAAGAGAGATTTCCGCTATAGAGAGTTCCGCAATAGAGAGATTTTACTGTAGTTTTTACTCTGCAAGGTACGTTAAGCGGCATATCTGATGAAATTCTTCGGGACGCTGTACTTTCGTGGTAATAATTATTTTGTTTAAGATTTTTTTAATGCAATAGCAAATTCTTCACCATTAGGAATCCTTCTTCATCTGTATCCGAAACGAAAAAGCGTTTTACGTCTTTAATTTGTTGCACTATCTCCTTATAAGTGATTTTGGTTGTAAAATCTTCAGTTATCTGTTCATTGTCGCTGTATAGATACAAATGTTCGATATACATAGTGTCCGGATTTCGGAGACTTTTATTAAATTAAAACTCCTTATCTCATGGGATCGGGACTTTAAAAAATTTCCTCTATGAATAGAGGGGTCCGTAAAATAGAAGTGTCCGTTACGAGAGGTTTTACTGTATTATATCGAACCTAATAAAGGCGTCTCCATAATGAATCTCATGCCCTATATGTGGACGCCATTGCGTTTTCTGTTGATTTCTTCCAATTTCACGCAGCACAAACGAGTTTTATGTTCCAAGTTTTAATGATTGTACGATAAAAGCGCCCATCGACTTAAGCACCCACGCTAAAATTTGCAACATAAGCGTCCAAACTATCCCTCCCTGGCCCTATGTTTTCATATCGATTTTTCGAAAACAAGTTCTCACCGGAACTGCAAACGTGTATATTTTCAGGCCCTCTGAAACAAAGTTTTCCGTGGTCCGTACTGTTCCGTGTCCTGAAGTTGAAACTAGAAACTTACGTTAGGTACCACTAGCGGATCCGACACAAATTTTTTCATCAAAATCGGTCAACCGGAAGAAGTAGTTTATTCAAGCCTTATTCACTTGTTTGGATGTTTTTGTGCCTATTTTTAGTTAGGTTACATTATTATAAAAAATAATAGTTCAGAAAATAATTACTTGTAAGCAAGAACTTTTTTTTGTGAAACGCCTTCAATCAAGAAGTTAGGCATACCCCCAATTTTCGTGATAAAACGGAAAAGATCTAATAGTTATGTTTCTTATCATACTGGCAGCCACTTATATGACTGAAGCATTTCAGAACAGAAGAGACAGAGGTGTAAAACACACTACTCACAGTTATTTTCTCTAAGAGCCATGAGTTTCATTATGCAGCTAGACCGTGTGGTGAATAAATTGAAGGTGTCATTTGCAGGGTGGAAGATAGGTGCTTCTCGGAGGGCCTGATACGCTGATAAGCATACTTTACACTCATTGAAGAGGCAATAGTAAACCAACTCACTTCTCGTTTTACTTAGTAAAGCCTCTAGAGGTTCAAACCAGCCTTTCGCCTGATGACCTAAATAACAACAATAACAACAACAACGCTACATTCATGTCGTCTAAAATCGAGTTGCGTTCGAATTGAAATACCCATTAGAAGAAGATAAGTTGCAAATAAAATTTATATTATAAAAATAAATAAATAATCCGTATTGTACTTAAATAAATTTAAGTAAATATTGGACAAAAAAATCAATCGAAAATTTATAAAAAGCCTATAAGGTTAAAAACATAAAAAAATCTGTAAATAAAACATAAACAAGGCATTGTTTATAAATTTAAAAGCGTTACAATTTCGGTTTTTTCATGATAAAAATGCCAGCTAGTTACCGTCAAATAATCCCCCTCGACTTTCCTGTTTCCTCCAATGTATTTCATGGTTTCCACCGTTTCCCCCGTTTCATTTTAACTGGATACAGTATAAACCACTTCGCGCCAAAAACCACATGAGTTACACGACTATGGTTGTAATACAATTCCTACAACATGAGGAAGTGAGATAGAAATATCTATTAGGGAAAATAGAGTTATTTTTTAGTATTTAGTACAACCACATAAAAAATTAACAGTAATAATGCTAAAATATACTACAGACCTGGACGCTCTCTAAATATTATTCACTAATTTACTTAATTTTATTTTTTATCTAATTTTTCTAAACTACATTAAAAATCCGTTGTGAAACACTCCTGCGATTTTTTCAACCATTATTTTTGTTTCTCGTATACAGTCAATTTTAGACCACGTGAGGTGTTTGCTGTGAAAACTCAATTTTGAAAAACAATATGAAAAATACTTTCCTTCTATATATTCATGAATTAATAATTTATGCAAGAAAGTGTACTCGATCTGCTAGTTCCAGGGCTACAATAAATAGTTCTGTTTTTATCACATTATTCAGCCAATTTTTTGACTGAAGCACTTAAGGTCAAAAGAGGTAGAGGTGTACACGCCAGTAGTCAGAGTTACGTCCTCTGAGAGAATGAATTTTATTATACAGCCAGATCCTGTGGTGTTAGAAGTGATGGTGTCACTTGCAGGGTATAAAGTGGATACTTTCCAGAGAGCCCGGCATGCTGATAAGCATACTTTTCTACTCAGTGAAAAAGGCATTGGTAAACCACCTCGCTACTCGTTTTACTTAGTAAAGCCTCTAGAGGTTTAAACTAGCCTTTCAGCTAATGACCTAAACAACAACAGGGCAAGAGAAAGTAAAAGTAAAGTCTATATGAATGTTAAATAACGTAGGTGATAAACTTCACTCTTGTGTTACACCTTGGTTTATTGTAAATCCATCTAAATGTTCAATCCGTGTATTATTGTTCTTGTGTTCGCATAGAGGCAAAAGCCTCTAAAGAAGCCTCTACAAGAGTTGAAAAAACAACTCTTGTATCGTTGAAAAGTACAAATAGCCAAGCAATGGAAATTATGGTAATTCCTAATTACTATAATTTTCAGTATTAATATAAAAATTCAACCAACAGTTATAAGGGAAACTCATAATTATAATTAGTTACATTAGCATGGTAATTAGACAATAGGTTGTAAGTACAGCCAACTGTCAATCATCTGGTACGGGGTAGTATACTTCAGGTGAGTATATTTCCCCCTCTGTTTCAGGTTTTTCTTTCAGCTGCCAACTTCCAGCCAATCATCAAGGTGGTTCTTTCTCTTTTAGGCCCTTCAGGTTGTTTGAAGGATTGGTAGGGCTGAAGGCTGGTCAACCAGAGGTTTCTAGGTTTTGGGAGGGTGTAGATTAGAAGAGTTCTGTTCGGAATTCAGCTACGAGGAGTTTTCAAGAAGAAAAGGTAGAAACTTTTATTTGAAAGTGACCAAGAGGGAAACGAGAAAAACGGAGGTATTTGTTAGACAATTTTGTCCCTTAATAAGATTTTAGTTAATTTGATTTTACTTGTTCTTGCCCTATATGAATATACAGTGGAGTAAAGTATTGTTCCATGTCGAATTTTCATCCGATACGGTTTTCAGGCCCCTGAACCCAAAAATCATGTTTTAGCGATTGATTTGTGTTTAAACAAAATATCTTAAGAACGGAATACCGTAGGGTAGACGGGGGCAAGTTTACACAGTGCCATAGCTCACAAATCGTATGTCGGATCGCAGCACTTATCACGTCAGACGAGTTCCTGAGACTGCCAAAAGCATTGACGCCGGTCTGGAGTCAGTATAACGAGTAACAACGAAGAGAGAGAGAGTAGTTTTTGCGATTTTAGTTTTGGTGAGTAAATTTTTACATTACATTAGCTTTGCTAATAACTGTACCATTTCATTTTTAAAATTTATTATAGTTTGTCCTGATAGAATGTTCATTTGAGATTATTTTAAGATATTCAGTTTAATATATACCTCATGAACAAAGCTTAGAGGTTACGTTTGGTCGAAAACATGCTGAAGGGGCATGTTCACACATTCTTAAAGTCATATAAACGTTCCCCGTACTGGTAACGCGCTATAAGTTGACGATTGCGCCTATCATGCGGAGGACAGTATACTAACTATCCTACTTACATCGGCAAACTTGAAAGCATAAGACATGCATCAAGCGTGTAACTCAAAATGTAACCATCACAAACAATTAAGTAAAATTCAGTTCATGACCCGTCACACTAAATAAGTAAGGAGTAATGCAATTATTTAAAGAAAGTGAATTGTTTAAAATTCAATTGCTATTTAACATAACTTTACTGAAAATAATGAAATATGGAAACCCTAAAAATACAATAACATTTTGAAATTACCGTAAAACTAGTATTACTCACGATAATAAGCTCGCATCGACGAAACTCACGGACTAATAGTCTATCACTACAATAATGTCAGAGTGCAGTAATTCAGTTTACTGCTGATGACCAAAAAGGATACTAAATATAGCTTAGGCCTAGTAGTATTATGGCTTGTTTAGAATGAATGTTTATTTTTAGGATAATTATTAAGACTCAATAAATAATAAAATGGGTTGTTTATAAAATGAGATAGTTGTAAACATAATAAATCAATGTAAGAGTAAAACTACAACATGATATCATGGTTAGAGCTGTCGCTATGATGTATTTAGAAAAGCACATATAGTAGCACTTCCACCCCCCGCATAATGAAGTCTTACTCTCGCTGACGATCGTCAACTTATATTGCATTACCATTACGTTTTTATACCATTTGTTAACGGTTTCTAATGGCTATTCATTATTTTTGCAGGTAAACAATGGTGCGAACGAACAAAAGGAAGACCAATAGATCCTCTATGGATCCCATTTGCGGCCCTTTGAAAAAGCAGATCCAAGAAAAAGGACTAATAAAGGCAGGAAGAAGCAGCAAACTGGTATTATTACAGATACGCCTGTCAAAGATGCATTGAAAGTAGAACAGGATAGAGAAGAGAAGAGGAAGATAGATATTAGCAATATTTAGAAAGAATACGGGAGCGAAACGTGTATGAAAGGGGCTGTAGAAAGGAAGAGAATAGAAGCTTTTGATACGAGGTGTTATAGGAAAATTTTAAAGATTTGGTGGGTGGACAAAATAAGTAATTTAGAGGTTCTTAGACGAGTGGATGAAAGAAGAAGTATATGGAAACATCTTACCAGAAGAAGTGATAGGCTTGTGGGGCATATCTAAAGATATCCAGGTATTTATTGGTCTATCAATAATGGAGGGTAATCTTGAGAGACTGAATTGTGGGAAAGCGAAGGTTAGAATATTTAAAACAAATTACAAAAGATGTAGGGTGTTGCAGGTATGTAGATATGAAACGACTTGCACAAGATAAAACACCTTGGAGAACTGCATCAAACCAGTCGAGAGACTGATGAACAAGAAAGAAAGAAAAAACTACTAAAAAAGTATTTTGCTCTGCAAAAAGAAGCACAGCAAAAAAGCGAAAATTAGGAAACAAACAGATGATTATTTAAGTTAATCCGATAACGACAATGACAATGACAAGTTTGCGCTTGTATATACTGCGTAAAACGATTCAAAAAATCAAAACCTGGTGCACAGTGGATACAATGCATCCATTGTAAGAGATGGCACATGATCCCACCTGGATGAAAAGGCGGCTTGAAACAGATTCTATTTATTTTGTATCAATAGTGAAAGCGATTTTGAAAATGATTCTTCCAGATCAATTTATTATTATTATTATTTACGTTATGGCCTACAAAGGACCGCGATTTCTCAGTTTTTCTTCTGTGCTTTCCTCTTCGCCCAGTATTCTTTCATTTTCTTGGAAAAGTCACGTTTTCGTTCTTCCAACCATTTAGGTCTTGATCTTTTATTGTCCTCTTCCTGGAGCACTAGTTTGAGTTTATTATTATTATTTATTTATTTATTATTTATTTACCAGATCAATTTATATTTTATATTAATGTAAAAATGTATACAGTACTTAATGTAATATTATATACTAAGAAAACTAACTTACTATTTACTTACTAATTTATTAACCTTTAAATTTCTTAATTTTTAAAAGTGTGTAAACTTACTCTAGGCACTATGCTTCCTTCAGGGGGCATGTTTACACAGGTGACTTTCTTTCAAAAAAAATTTAGATACATAAAAAATATCATAGTAAAATATCATAGTAGTTCTTAGATCAAAGGTGTCTAAGTGGATCTTAAAGCTTAAGTAATTATTGGGTATGAAAAGCTTGTAAATAACTGGAGTACAAAAAATTAGAAAAATCAAAAAACCGTGTTAACATGCCCCGGTCTACCCTACGAAGGTGAAACTTGAAATTTAAGTTAGGTACCACTACCGAACTCAACACGAACGTTTTTATCAAAATTGGTCAACCGAAAGTAGCAGTTTATTCGTACAATTTTTTACTTTTTTGCGATTTTCTCAAAATCGGCATCTATGACTTTTTTTAAATCGCCTCATTTACTACATTTTTAATGCTCTACAAGATAGGCTAAGTGTTATGTCTGCTGAAATTATTCGGGGCCTGTTCTCTTGTAGTAATTTTTTTTTTTTAAAGATTGCGGCCTTAATATACATTCTATTGCAAAAGTGTATATAATTAATGTTGTAGAAAATTTATAAATCTACAACTGTTATTTCAAATATTTGTTTGTACAGCTTTCAGTTTAGCGTCAGTTACTGAATTTCTGTATTTTGTTTCATTAAAATTGGTTAAAAAATGTTATTTTTTAATATTACTGCCGTAGTATGCATTTTACGACCCTAGATAGATATACTGACCATTCACAGGTAGCCGTTACATAAGAGGCCTATTCAACATTATTTACACACAATATTTCTAACTATTTCTTAGAAATAACCCGTTTTAACAACTATTATTATTTAGATTAACACTTCTTAAATCTCAGTCCTCCTAGAGAATTCTGGAACAAAAATTTCCCTTTAGATAGTCACAATATTGTTACGGTACAGTGTGTCAAATTACAGTAGTATTTATACCCATGCGGACTAAAGACTGCAGATGAGATCTAGCCAATAACAGCCAAGGTCGGATAAGAGGTTTGCACTTCGCTTTGTCACAGTGGAGAAATAAGTTGGGATTCCCTAACGCTTAACATGAATCTTGCACTAAAATCTTCATCTCGGTTTGTTGTTTAATTCTTCAACTTATAATTTCAAAAATTCACGTGATATTCAAGAAATTCGCGTATTGCACATTATCGCACGTTATCGCTAACGTGGCAACGGAGAGTACGGTTGACTAAAGTCTATTGGCTCTATGCTGTGTTCTACTATCGGTTTCATAATAATAGACACCCGAGTTTCAACCCTTGCATCTCCAAAACTATGAGTTGGATTTCAACATATTTTACATCAAAATTTAGATCATTTTATTCTGCGTTGACCTATAATAATTATATATTTTTACTGTTGTTTAAAAATTGCCATATCGAGGTTTGCAGACAAAAAGACCCGGTTTTTTACTTCCGCAACAAATTTCAAGCGTTTAGAGGCGTGTAACTCGATAATTATTTTAAAGAAAAGTTTGAAATTTTAACACAACATAGAAAATTATATTCTTACAGCGTGTACGAAATTTCAAAATCGTACGTTATTTAAATTTAGATTTATTAACAATATTCTGAACTCTTGCTATCTTGGTAACAAGATCTCGGCGCTCGATCGTTCGGCACGGGAAAACTATCGTATAATTCAGCGTAAAAAAACTTAGTATAGATATGTTAATATCATGAAATATTGATTGTCCAATGTTGTGGTAGAATTTTTAAAATTTTTGTAAAGTAGACTAGGTAATGCGGGGGGTGGGCGCTACTATCCATTTTGCCTGGATCTGACTTTCTGCCTGAATTGACAATGCATTCTGTCAATTCAAATAGACGGTCCGACAAGATGTCACGTACACAAACTGGCAACACGGATAGTAGCGCCCACCCCCCTACATTACCTAGCTATTTTACAAAATTTTAAAAATTCTACCACAACATTGGCCAATCAATATTTCATGTTATTAACAAATTTTTACAAAGTTTTTGACGCTGAATAAAACGATAGTTTACCCGTGCCGAACGACGAGCAGTTCCGAGATAGCAAGAGTTCAGAATATTGTTAATAAATCAAAGTTTAAATTACGTACGTATTTCAAATTTCGTACATGCTGTAAGAATATAATTGTCTATGCTGTGTTAAAATTTTAAACTTTTCTGTCAAATAATTATCAAGTTACACGCCTCTAAACGCATGAAATTTGTTTCGGTAGCAAAAAAACCGGATCTTTTTGTCTTCCAACCTCGATATGGCAATTTTTAAACAACATTCAAAATATAGGTTTATTATGGGTTAACGCATAATAAATTGACCTAAATTTTTGATGTAAAGTATGTTGAAATCCGACTCATAGTTCTGGAGATGCAAGGGTTCAAACTCGGGTGTCTAAAATTATGAAACCAATAGTAGGCTCTCTAACTATTCTCCGCCTTCATCTGCAAAATTGGTAATTCATCTGCTTATCAAGGTATAGATTATTTTATTATCAGAACTGCTCTGGTCCCAATTGTTTCGGACAACTGACGCTTCACTGTAAATGGTTTCCAGAAAATTTATTCCGATTTACCGTGACATTTATTTGAAATTTAACAATTTGTAATAAAAAAAACATAATTTAATTCAGATAATGATGGGAAAGCCACAATTATAACAGGTGTTAAATTGTTGTAGAACGTTTAATAACACTGGTATAACAAACACATAAGCCGAGTAAAATGCTGTCAACACAAAAATACCGACATTATTAAAATGAGGTAGGGTAATGATATTTTAAAACAATTCCTATGGAGAGTAAATCCGATATATTAACATAATGAACATCGCACGTAATAAAACGCTTTTGTTTTATTTCAACCCCCCTATCACCCCTTCGTCTAACCACCCCCACCCCATCATAAAACCACCTCAAATACCAAACTCACTCATACCCATTTTTACCAACCACACATACTCTGATTTATTCTCGCCTATTTACATTATATATATATATATATATATATATGTATATTTACATAAAATCTCTCATTATATAATTTGTGATACTGGGTGCCTAGAAAGTGTAAAAATATCTACGTTTTTAGAAAACACTAGGTTAAAAAATTATTTTGTGTTGTATCCGAATTTTTTTTCATCTCGGATCTGATATATTGAATTTTCTTTATTTAAATGATACTTTGGTCCGTTAATTTATGATTCGATGTAAAATTTGTTGAAAATAACAGCAGTGTAAACCGTGTACTTACCGTTTTTAGATGTGTTATTAAATTAAATATTTAAAATTGTATTTTTATGATAAATACGCTTCTACTAAACTTCGTTTCTTTTTTCACCTTATCCTCGTCCTCTTTTTCATTCTTTTGTTCTACCTCTTCCATTTCTTCCTCTTCTTCTTACGTAACATAAACATGCGAGGTTTTACAGCCCCAGCCGTATCTCGCTTCCTAAGCACCACCTCTCATTGTCTTGCCAGTTACCATCGGAAAGTCACTACAAAGACATTCCCTCCTGCCCACCATCCAACCAAGTCACTTCTGGCCTATCCCTCCTTCTTCTACCGGCTGGCGTCCACTCCCTTACCCTCTTTGGCCACCTACCATCCTCCATCCTCTGCGTATGGCCAAACCATTTTAATTGCTTCCAGGATATAGTATCCATGATATTTCCTTGAATGCCAATTCTTCTCCTAGTTTCGGAATTTAGAATTTGATCGATGCACTACAGCTCCGCCTCCAAAAATCCATCTTTATCGCTTTTAGGCGATCCTTCTGTCTCTTTGTCAATACGCACACTTCCGCACCATTGGTACACACACTCTCCAAGATAGCATGATAAATATTAATATTTGTGTCTGTCCATATTTTATTATTCCAAAGAACAGATTTTAACGACCCTATCTTCTTCCCCATCTTTTTCTTCTTCGTCTTTTTTTTCTTCTTCCTCTTGATTTTGTTTTTTTTTCATCTTTCTCGTCTCGTTCTTCTTCGTGTTCTCTTCTACCTCCCGTTTTCAAGAAAAAAATAAATAATCAAAATGTTCTTCTTATTCTCCTCCTTCTCCTCCTCCTCCTCCTCCTCCTGCTTCTCCTTCCTCTTGATGATCTTTTCCGTTTTCTCTTCTTCCACTCATTTCCATTCTTTGCTTTGGTTTCAACCTATTATGGATTACATTAAATGATAGACCCTACTCTATCTGACGCTGATGTTTTCTCTTTTTCATTTTTTTTTTTTTTGGTCTTTCCCAAGCCCTTTACAATTTTTTAAAAGAGCTCGTAATTTATATCTGCTAAGCATTTCTTTTTCTCAATCATCTCTTGGAACCCTTCAAATTTGTTTACCATTTTTTCTAAATTCACTTCTGTCCTCTTTCTTACCTAATACTTCCATCTCTCTATATTTTATTTCCTCTTGCCCTATGTGAACATGTAAGGGAAGGAAAGTATTGTTTTCATGTCGATTTTTCAAAATCAAGTTCTCACCCGATGTACACGTATTCAGGCATCCTTAACCCAAAAACACGTGATTTCGGCGATTGGTCTTTGCGTGTGTGTGAACAAAATAACTCAAGAACAAATATCGTACGAAGTAGAAACTTGAAACTTAAGTGAGATACCACTACAGAACTCAATACGATCGTTTTCATCAAAATCAGTCAACCGAAAGTAGTAGTTTATTTGTACAATTTTTCACTTTTTGCGATTTTCTCAAAACAGGCTTCTATGACTTTTTTATATCACCTCAATTTCTACAGTTTTAATACTCTGCATGATGGGATTAGCGCCATGACTGCTGAAATTCTTGAGGGGGGAGTCTTTGCTCTCATAGGAAAATTTTTTTTTCTGATTGCGGCCTTAATGCATTCAAGAGGAAAAGTGTATAGACCAATAAATTAAAGTTTCAGAACATTTACACACCTACAACTTTTATTTCAAACATTTGTTTGTAGTACAACGCTTATTTTAGTTTCAATTCGTGAGTTTCTGTATTTTTTTTATCAAAATCGGTAAAAAATGTGATCTTTTAGTATTGCGGCCTTAGTATGCATTTTACGTCAAAGTTTATACAAATAAAGTTATAGGAAATAAGAAGATATATAACTTTTGTTTTAAGCATTTTCTTCTACATAGCCAATTTTAGCGTCAATTAGGTAGTGTATTTCCGTATTTTTCAGTCGAACAGAGGTTGATTATCATCATTTTGCGTCATTCACTTATGATTAAAATATAGGAACTATAAAAAAAACGCTTAAAATAAAACTTGTAGATTTTTAATTTCTTATAACTTTAATAATTATATACACTTTCACCCTACTATGCATTAAGTGTTATTAAGACCGCACTCTGAAAAAACACATTTTTTTCCCACGAGAGCACAGGCCCCCCCCCCAAGCATTTTTACAGTCATGGCGCTTACCCAATTCTGTAGAGCATAAAAACTACTATGAGACGATTTTTTTAAAAAATCGTAGAAACCGTTTTTGAGAAAATCGCAAAAAAGAAAACTCGTACGAATAAACGGCTGCTTCCGGTTAACCGATTTTGATAAAAATGTTCGTGTTGGGAACTGTAGTGGTACCTAACTTAAGTTTCAACTTCGTACGCTATTTCGATTTTGGAGTTATTTTGTTCATACATTGACACTCACACAGACCAATCGCTAATAACATGTTGTTTTTTGGGTTCGGTGGGCCAGAAAACCTGTGTAAGTCATACGCTGAAAATTCGATTTGGAAAAATCGACTTGAAAACAATACTTTCCTTCCTTATATTTTCATATAGGGGAAAAGAAGTAAAATTTGAATTTTACTTTTTCTCATAGAGTCGGCTACTCTTTCTATTATCCATGTTGTTTATTTTTTCCTAACTCTGTAGGTTAGGAAGAAATATACAACAAGTCTACATGTCTACATGTCTATAAACAACAGGTCTACTATTTACTTTTGTTTGAATAATTTATCTTCAGCTACGTTGCAGTTTCCGTTGTGTCCAAAATATGTTATGCAGAAATGGGGTAAGTATTGTCCCTTAGGGTACTCCGGTGTTAATTTTGCGCAGCTCAAAGTAATTAGTAAGTTTCTGTATTTTTAAGACCTACTGAGGTTGATTTTTATTTTACGTCATTCATGTTTGTTTAATGTTATATTAGGTTTTTCATTTTACATTGTTTACTTGTGATTAAAATTATTTTTCATTATTTACACTGGCAAGAGAAATGTGTCCATGTTTTTCACATCAGATGTTTCAACTTCGATCCTGTAGAATCTTTTGGAATTGAAAGACATCATAAAATTTTATAACGAATATAATCTAGATACATGCTCTTACTCGGTTACATGAAATTCAGTTTAGACCAAACTTTTTGGGCACCCAGTAAATTAATATTGTTAAATATAATCGTTTATTTATGCCGCTGATATTTTATAAATTGTTTGACACGCATATCATTGAAATAACCCCATTATAACACAAAATGACAATCACATCAAATTTATTTAACACAATATTATATTAGTCATTTTAATTTTATCTCATAAAATTATGTGTTTATTTTAATTTATCTAAATTAAATAAATTTATTTATTTATAAAATAATTAATATTAATTTAAAAGGGTTGTTTAAAACCCTTTTATACACCACGGCTGGTCCGTTGTGTAGTGGTGAACTCAACTGGCTTCTCCACCAGAACTACCCGGTTCGATTCCCGGTCAGATTTGACATTTTTTCATCACTTATTTCGTTTCATCTATACTGTGATATACGAGGTGTGGCTATTAAAATAACGAAACTGACGTAAAAAAATTATTTTTATTTTATACATTGTCACTTATTGTCACCTTCAATATACACTCCTTCTCTATCCCTACAACGCTCTATGCGAATTTTCCATTGTTGGAAACAGTGCTGGAAGTCATCTTCTGTCAGCTCCTTCAGGCAACGTGCTGCTTTCTCTTTTACAGCTTCAAAAGACTCAAATCTTGTCCCTTTTAATGCAGATTTCTCCTTAGAGAACAGGTAGAAGTCACATTGTGCAAGATCTGGTGAATAAGGTGGATGTTCTAACACTGAGATGCTGTACTTGGCTAGGAACCTCTTGACAGATAACACGGAATGAGCTGGCGCATTGTCTTGGTGGAGAACCCATGATTTGTCCTTCCACATTTCGGGACGTATTTTCCTTACTCTTTGACGTAGTTTACAAAGTACCTCAAGGTAGTAATATTAATTAATTGTTTGACCTTCAGGAACCCAGTGAAGGCACACAATTCCATGGATATAAAAAAGCAATCATTATTGCTTTAAATTTTGACTTGCTCATTCAAGCTTTTTTGGCTCTCGGTGAAGTTCGGCTCTTTCAGTGCATGGATTGGCGCTTCATTCCGGATCATAAGTACAAAACCACGTTTCATCACATGTTATTATCTTCTACCTGTTCCCTAAGGTGAAATCTGCATTAAAAGGGACAAGATTTGAGTCTGTGGAAGCTGTAAAAGAGAAAGTGGGACGTATCTTGAAGGAGCTAACAGAAGATGACTTCCAGCACTGTTTCCAACAATGAAAAATCACATGGAGCGTTGTAGGGATAGAGAAGGAGTGTATTTTGAAGGTGACAATAAGTGATTATCTATAAAATTAAAATTAAATTTTTTACAATGTCAGTCTCGTTATTTAATAGCCACACCTCGTATGTAATAGGTTGTTTATTTTCGCATAGGTTCATTTCTAAGAAATCGTGTATATTGTATGGGGTCGTGTGTGGAATGAAATATTTTTCTAGGAAATCAAAAATAGTATAAATGTTCGTTTTTCTTTATTTCTATTACAAAGTTCCATTAAAATGGAGAAAGTGTTCGAAGGTTCTTGAATGTGAGGGTAACTATCAGACCGTAGGTATATAATAAGAGTTTACAATTTTTCATCATACCACACAGCCAAACCTTACATCTAAATAGATCCCGCCTCGAATAACAAAATTAACCCTAATCACCACCTGGTGTAACCTATGGAAACTTTCCTTAAATTCCCAAAAATGCGAGGCCATTAACTTTACAAAGAATATTTAAACAACCAGCACCGCTCACAGTGGCGGCCCTATAGAAATTGTTTGATGGTGAAAAATCTAATTGCGGCGCCCCCACCCCGCCTCCCAAAAACTAAATTAGAACAGTTGCAAAGTTCTTTACTTGTACATAATGTTAATCTGCAACTCATCCGTGTCAGTACATTGAATATTATTATTTATAGAGACCAAACTCACAACTTCTATCAAGTATTTTTGTCTGTATATCCGTTACCACATCACACGAAAACCACTTCATGGATTTGAATTATTATTATATTATTTAATAGTCTGTAACCGGGGTAATATCTAAGATAAAATTTATGTCAATCAGCTGAGTAGATCCTGACAAAGGTATTGTAACACATTTCAGCATTTCAAGTAGACAAATAACCATCCCTGTAGTAGGGCGAATAAAAATATTAACAGGTAAATAAAAAAAAAGTTTGCTTTGTAAGTTTTATTTAATTGTGGCGCAGACGGTTAAAGATTTAAAATAGATCGAATTAGAATTTTTAAAAAAATACAACACCAATTTAATAGAGATACTGCTAGAAGGTCATCTTCCTTGCTTTCGAGCTTGCAAAGTTTTTATTAATGCGGAACAATCCAGTCCAGTTGCAATACTTTCTATGGATGAAATTGCAAGATCTGATAATCTTTCTTGAAACATAGTCGAGAGTAAATATGGTTTTATAAGTTTTAATATACTGAAACTTCGTTCTCCTGATGCGACAGTTACAGTATGGTAAGAAGGATACGAAGCGCTGCCCATACATTCGGGAATTTATCCTGGCAATCATTTTGTTTGATAAGCTGAAGAACTTTAACGGCTATGCTGACCTAAGAACTTTTAATAATGGATTCAAGCTCAAAAGTTCTTCAACGAGTTCGCAACTGGACATATATATCACATTTTTCTCCATCGGAAAAACTGATTTGAAAATTGGCTCAGGATTTTTCCAATTCTGCCTTATTCGGTACAGTAGACTCTCAGAAATCCGGACTAATGTGGCGGACGGCCGGTCCGGATTTCGAAAAATCCGGATTTCCCGGAGGTTGGCAATTTCGTCTTTACGGCGAATAATTATGACAATAAGCATTAACGTTTATCTGCTAATATAAGAGTGAGCTTCTGAAAAAACTTTAAAACACTGTAGGCCTAATAAATTACAGTAGGCTACTGGTACTGTAATTATTCAATATACGAAGCACAAACATTGACTAAACTTAACGCTACTGTACCGTAATAAGATTCGATTGCACTCTTTGTAAGATTTGCAAGTTACGGATTTAAAACATGTAACAAAATGTGTCATATATGTCTCAATTATAGAGTAATTATAATTATATAGAGTAATTATAGTAGGTACAAATTCATTAAAAAACCAAGTCTTAAAAATTGTAGAATTCATCCATGCTTTTTGTTGGTTTGTATACCAAAGTGGCAACACATCGTCTTTCTTTAAATTTTTAAAAGCTCTGGGTTTTCTTAATTTTCCTATTAATGTTAACCTAAGTTTATGACTGCCGGTCACATTGCTACAAGCCAACACCGTAACCCGTTCCTTGTTTTTTTATAGCCCGAGGCTGAAGCTTCTTTTTTGGATGCGAGAGTTTCGTGGGCAACATTTTATAGTTCAGACCAGTCTCGTCGCAATTATACAGCTGGTCACCGGAAATTCCTTCTTCGTCAAGAATTTTAAAAAGTAAGGTCTTAAATTCAGGAACAGCGTCTTTGTTCGCCGATAAAGCCTCCCCACTGATTTCATCGGGCCAATCCCATGAAAACTTTTTACTGGTTGTTAATTTAAAAGTTGTAAATTTTCAGAAAATATAATATAGTAAAAAAATTACACCTGCACGATTTCAAAAATTTACCCGTGAGGGGTTGAAAACGGAGTTCAACCCTTAAACCAATATTTTTTGTTTATTTAGTTCAAAACGAGGTAGATGACTGAAACTCGGTGAAGGTATTTCTGATAGTGCACCTCAAGAATTAGGTATAGCCTACTTCAGCAATTTTCAAAATATACACCTAAGAAGTTTAAAAGCATATTTAACCCTTAAATGTTTATAAACTTCAAACTAATTTCAAATTACTTTATTTAGTGGCTAAAATAAAGTGTTATTGTAAATATTTTAATACACACTATTGCACAATCGGTAAATACCATACAATACAATATTTATGAATTCGAAGCAAATCGAATTGGAGTCCCTCACATATCACATAATTAACAATACGTGTAGGAAATTCCATAATGCATCGATCCCATAGGATTTCTATCCTGAGAATCCCCTGAATATCTACCACATGTTCAGTCATGTCCACACAATTTATAAATTCATAGATCCGTTTCAAATCCACGAAATTATGGATTCGACTTACTCATCGATGGCCTCTAATCGTTCTTGCTGCAGGGAATTTCCTTCAACAGTAATTCTGTAATGACTCATTCAATTATGGAACAATATGGTAAATATGACAACCAATCGTATTTATGAGTGAGCGGACGCGCGCTTACACACACACTCACACACATGTATGAACGTCCTTCTATAAACCACATTTTTGAGGTCAAGGAATCATGTAACGAGAATATCTAAATTTTGTCTATACTGAATTCACCGAGTCTAGAGACAAGCATCAACAAATACATGCGTTGTTCTAGTGAAATTTGTACTGCCGGTTGCCTAACTGACGCCGGCTATTGGATAATGAACCGCACTTACGTAACAATAATTCCTTTCTTTCCTTCTAAAACCTTAACAAATTTTTATGATGTATAAAATCTATTGAAATCTATGATGTATTTTCATTAAAAAAAAGCCTGTCCGTTGGCGTAGTGGTTAGCGCAACTGGCTTCTACGCCGGGGTCCCGGTTTGATTCCCGGTCAGATCTGGCATTTTTTCATCACTCATCTTCATCTATCATCATTTTCACCGTCTGCATTAGCAGCAATTGCAAAACAGTAGGACATAAAACAAAAAAACAAAATTAAAAATTACTCGCATTGTATATTAAGCTAGGGATAATGCAATGAAGACTGGTGTTAGAAGAATGCATAATGACCTTGGTTATGCTCGGCCCTTGACCTTTGTATCAATCAACAGCTATCACGTGATCCATTTGTTTATTGCGTGTCTCCAGACTCTGTGAATAGACTATAGTTACCTTCTCTTGTCCTATGTGGATACAATTATAGGGAAGAAAAGTATTGTAACAATATTGAGAGGGAAAGTGTTCGTGAATTTCCGGAAGGACCGAGACTTTAAAAATGTTAACGTGAATAATAAGAGTAATAATAGTCATAGAGTAATAATAGGATTCCAAGAAATAGTTATAAACGGTTTTTATAGTAAAGGTGTTGTTGTTTAGGTCAACAGCCGAAAGGCTGGTTTGAACCTCTAGAGGTTTTACTAAGTAAAACGAGGAGTGAGGTGGTTTACCATTGCCTTCCTCACTGAGTGGAAAAGTACGCTTATCAGCATGCCGGGCCCTCTGAAAAACACATATTTTCCACTCTGTAAATGACAACTTCACTTCATTCACCACAGGGTCTGGCTGTACAATGAAATTCATTACTTTCAGAGAAGATAACTCTGATTAGTATCTTTTACACCTCTACCTCTTCTGTTCTTAAATGATTCAGTCATTTAATTGACTGACCATGTGATAAGAAACAGAACTATTTATTTTAGCCCTGCAACGAACAGATTGAGTGTAAATAATTTGACACTCCACCTGTCTGTTATGGGCAGGTAGTAAAGGTAGGCTTGGCTTTTATTGTATGACTATTGTGAAAGAATTGAATCGGGTACCTATTTAGATGATTGGCCTTTTTGTAACACCTTCTATTCAATCCTAATTTATTTACAGTTGTTAAAATTTATCCAGAAGCCGTCAGAAGGATTTTGTATTTTTATTGCTATGTGGAAATTCTCTGTCTTTTTCGAAATCTCCAGTAGCCCACCTGTATAAGCAGCCAGTTTGATTACGGTGAAGTCAGTTCCGTTTTTGTCTATGAACCAGTGAGTGAATTGTACCAGTTCATTAGAAAAGGTCAACGTTACTGTGAATTACTGTCTATTGTTAAACTTTTAATTACTCTGTATCGTTTTTGTAAGTAGTATTTAGTAAATTGGTTAAGTTATTTATTGTATTAGCTAATTGTAATTAGTTTGTCATTTATTGAGTAATTTAATTGTAAATTAATTGTAGATTGTAGTCACTTATTTGATTGTAATTCTTAGTTGCAATAAATACTTGTAATTTTAAACTTTAGTGTGTTAATTATTTAATTTACCCAGATCCCGAAACGGACCTTAGAGATAAGTATCACAGTATTGTTTTCATGTTGATATTTTCGAAATTGAGTTTTTACCGGAAATACAATTTTTCAGGGCCCTTGGACCCAAAACAACATGTTTATAGCGATTGGTGTGGGTGTGAACAAAATATCTCTAGAATGGAACATCGTATGAAGTCGGAACATGGAGCTTTCTGACTTTCCTGTTTCCTGTTGGTAAGAAAAGCAGTATTTTGGTTCTTTGTTACCATCCTGCGGGCAACGAGCCGCGGGGGGGGGATGTTATGAACGGAGTGTGATGTGTTGACTGAGTCTTGTAACAAGCGCTGCACCGTAGTGTGTCGGCTGGTGTACGTGTGCCCCTTATTAGGGAGTTGCATTTCCAAGTGGTGTTTTCGTTGCGTCGTTTACGACCTTCTGTCTAGAGTCACTACGTTGTTTGAAGTTTGCCAATAATTTGTCGCCTGGGGCCTAAAGCCGTGTGTTAACATATTACTGTCATAATCTGACCAGCCTACTGGGAGGTTAATCAAGGAAGAAACTCTGTCTTCGGGTTCTAAGCTACCGAGCTTAAACTAGATATCAATTGAGGATCCGACATGTTATCAAATTCGATCCAACGGAAGGAGTAGTTTATTCGTGCAATTTTCAATTTTTTCAAAAATGGCTTCAACAATTTTTTTTAAATCGCCTCATTAACTACATCTTTTATTCTCTACAAGATAGGGTAAGTAACATATGTATACTGAATTCTTGGGAAGGCTGTGGCTCGTGGCAAAAAAATTGTGTTTTTTAAGATTGTGGCCTTAGTGTGCATTTTAGGGTAAAAGTGAGATCAACTACAGTAGCCTAATTTTGATTTTCTCTTATACACGTTTTCAGGCACCCTGAACCCAAAAAACTGTTTTTAGCGATTGGTCGGTGTCTGAAAAAATATCTCAAGAAAGGAATATAGTACGAAGCTGAATTTGGAACTTAACTTAGGTACCACTACAGAACCCGACACGAACATTTTCAACAAAATCCGTCAACCGGAAGTAATTGTTTATTCGTGTAACTTTTCACTTTTATGCGATTTTTTCAAAAGTGGTTCCTAAAAATCACCTCATTTACTAACTTTTTTATTCTCTACACGATAGAGTAAGCGCCCCATGTCTGCTAAAATTCTTGGGGGTCTGTATTGTCTTAGGAAGAAGTGGTTTTTTTAAGATTGCGTCCTTAATATTCATTTTAGGGAAAATATAGTCAAAGGTGTAGAATATTTAAAAATCCACAACTTTTAATTTAAGCGTTTTTTATACTACGCTTAGTTTGGCGTCAATTAGTGAGTTTTAGTATATTTTGCTCATCAAAATCGCTAAAAAATTAAGTTTTTTAATATTTCGGCCTTAGTATGCATTTTACGGGAAAAGTGTACATATATTTAAAGGTACCTGTAGGAAATAAAAAATATCTACAACTTTCATTCAAGCGTCATTGAACCACTCAAAAGTGAGTTCATTGATGTCGTTTAACTGTTGAGTACAATCTCTTTTGAAATCCTTATTTCTATTTTGATGCCATTTGTCTCGAAATGCATTCCTAATATGATCCTTCATTTTTAGTATCTGCTGAATCTGGGTCTTTCCGCAACCATGTTTTTCCGCCAAACGACGCTGCGATAATCCTTTTTCACTATATCATTAATTACGTCTACACGTGTTTTAAAAGTTAAAAAAGTTTGTTTATAACCTTTCTGAGACATTTTACTTTAAACAGAAAAATTAATAACAATGTACTCTATCAACGACTGTAATTTTAATTACTGCACTGTAACACATACACCCGACGTACTTACAAACCGACCGAGATGAATAAACTACACTACTGAACAGTACGAATGTTTGTAGGGTTTTGTACATAACGTCATCTATGGTCAATGGTGTCCGAGCAACATTACATTTCTGGTAGGGGAAGAGCCGAAGATGTTTATGTAGTTTTTGTAGTTTCCCCACTAATACATTAGAAGTTAAAGCTTGTTAAATTGTACGTTTTATACTGTATAAACTGTATAAGCTTATAAATCTGTCAATATTCGAGGTAGCAGTATTGATATGTAGCACATGGCTATTCTGTATTACATACGTTTATCCATCTACCTATAATTTCTATTATAATTATAAATTAAAGTGGTCGCTTTTGCTTGTTTTTACCGGTCGCGGTCGGAATAGAGAGTGGTCGTTTAGCGGAGGTAAATTTTAATGGGGAAGAATAGTTAATATTTTGGTTCCCGATAAAACTGGTCGCTTAGAAGAGGTGGTCGTTTGTGAAGGTTTTACTTCACTATATTTTGAATTCCTCTGTGTGATTTTACGATAAATTCTTGTGATTGTCATTCCTAAGTTTTACCTGTTTATGAACACAAAGTATCTTGACTACACATAAGAAGGAAAGGTTGTTTTTATTCAATTCTTTAATAACCCGAATTTCTAAGAGTAGGCCCTTTCAAAACGCCCTTTCTTTACTTTACGAGACGAGACATTTATAGCGACGAAAAGGTCTGTAATACTTGTTGTATGTGTTGGCATATTTGATTTTGACACTGTTTTGGCAATTTCGAAAAAGGTGGTCATTTTGAGTCCCGTCATTTTTTCTCCACGGCGGTCTATGTTGGGAACTCTCTTCTACTTTACTGATACCTGCTCAAATGCTCAACCCTTCCCAATTCGTATGCCACAGACAAGGAAGTCGGAACCCTTTTTCTATTTATTCCCAATATCAATTTTTCTGTTCACATACATAAATAAAATAATAATAATCAAACTAAATGAACGTAGGAGTGCTTAAAACGTTTAGCACTGTCAATCAATCGTTAATTTAACAAATCCAATCTTTAGGAGAGTTCAGAACCCTTCCACTTTTAAAACAACTGTGAAAGTAAAACGGACCTTTTTCAGAATTAAAAAATAAATTTTGACGAATTCTAATAATACTTCATTTAGGTACTACATCCGTTGCGTTGCAGCTTCAAAAATAATTTTATAGTGGAGGATTCATGGAGCTACAATACTGTACTACGTGAAATTACTGTATTACAAATTTCATTTTTAAACAAAATATGTCGAACGAAATTTGGTACGCTGGTAAAACCCTAAAAGCTCTATTTTTGTGAAAATAAAAAATAAACCTTTCACTCAAACAGGTACATGTAAAAATGAAACGCCTAAATTTTACCCTGTACCTCAGAATTAAAAATTATGTCTTTTTAGCGTCCAATTAAAATTTTTTTTTTGAAAACTTGGAAATTTTTTATTAAAGGCATTACTCTCTTTAGTTATGACGGAAACTGAAACATGGGACATTAACATTTCGTTAAGGTTTTAATATCACTTACAAGTTTTTTAATTCGTTTATCACTTTTCGTGAACTGCTTTCTATTTTCCTTATCTGTTTTTTAGGTTGAAGTTCATGACATTTCGAAAATAATTATTACAAGAATCTCATTTTAAAATACTTTTTAAATAATAATATTATTTTCTTGAAATCTGTTATACTATATGTTTAACCCCCGACGGAAAAAGGGGTGTTATAAGTTTACGTGTGTATCTGTTTGTGGTATTGTAGCTCCCAAACGGATGAACCGATTTTGATTTAGTTTTCTTTTTGTTTGAAAGCTGATTTGATAGAGAGTATTCTTAGCTATAAAAAATTTAAAAATATTAAAAAAAACAGAAAATCACTAATTGCCGCTAAACTAAGCGTTGTGCAAAATAATGTTTTAAATAAAAGTTTTAGGTTTCTAAAGGTTCTACAACTATGATTATATACACTTTTGTTCTAAGATGCATATCAAGGCCGCAATCTTAAAAGAAATATTAAAAACATAGAAAATCACTAATTTGTCTTTGGAATTGTGGCTCTCAAACGGATGAACCGATATTAGTTTAGTTGTTTTTTTTAATTTATTTTTTGTTGTCAAGTCCCCAGGCGGTATCAATAAACGCTGTCATCAAATATAACATCAAATAACATCACCGATCATCAAATATCAACCAGCGGTATCAAATAACACCGTCGGCAGATTTAAATAGGATGCCCAAAAGCCGCTTGCCTAGCGTAGCGAGAAGATACAAACCAGTAGGAAGTAGAGATATTAGCAGGCCGAAGAAAAGATGGGTGCCGGAACAGGTAGAAATGCCAAATCCGTGAAGAGAAGAAGAAGATTTTTCAAAATCAAATTCGTTCTGTTACTATATGGCTATGTGTTTGCCGTTGTCGAAAAACTTCACGACATTACAGTAGGCCTAAATATTCTATTTTGGGTATTTTCTGTTATTCCTCCCCCCTGCATAATTTGTCACATTTTATGTTGATATTTCGTAGGCCTATGTAGGTAATCTTACAGTATTTTTAACGATAAAAACGGGAAAAATATTTAAAAAAATCATATTGGTATCTAAATAATATTTTTAAGTTAACGTTAGGCCTCCGGGCCAGCCCAGTCAGTCAGCTGGTAGCAAATCGCTATTATTTGTTAAGTAACACCGGTTGGGCAAGCGACTTTGTATGGTGAGCAGCTAATAGCCATCCCTGAACAAACACTTCTGGGGGTCCCTGTTCAAACTCATGCCTAATTCACGTCAAATAATACAGCAAAGCAGCGATCAAATTGGGTAGTTGTCAATAATGTACAGTTCCCGATAATAAATAAAAGCTAAAAAAAGTGAACGTTAAAGTTGTTTTTTTTTTCTTTTTCAAGTTAAACTATTTTTATTGAAAGTTATTAAATTATTTAATAATATTTGATTTAATGATGTTTATTAAATTATATTAAATTAATTTAAAGAGTAATTTATTAAATGATGTCATGTACTCAATCAGTTTATATTTCATTATTACATACAGTAACATATTGAGAAAAAACAACTATTTACTCTTCATTTAACCTTAACTTGAGGAATATGTGTGTAGAATTTTTTTAAATATTTTTATTGTTAAAAATACTGTAAGATTTCATACGAAATATCCACAAAATTGACATATTATGCTGGGGTGGGGGGGGGGGGGTTTGGAATAACAGAAAAGACGCTTATATTTCTTCCCTACCTATAATCAAGATTTTCTCTGTAGGTCAGGTAGTAATTTTGTTTGTATTAAACTGATTTGTACATTTTTATTTTATTTCAATTATGTTAAACGAATATGTTACTTGTAAATACTGTATGTGTAGTTACCGGATATATGATTTGTATATGCTCTGTATTTTATTATAGAGCTAAAATAAATGTATTACATATTATTAATATATTGAAAGTAAAATTACACGAATATTGAACAATAAAAAAATATTAACGTATTGAAAATTGTAACATAAATATTGAAAGTTCTTCCCACTGAATGTAAAATAAACTGCTGTTGAATGAATCTCCATAACTCGAACCACGTACGGAATATGATACTAATTCTATACTCTTAATGAAAATTTGAAATATAGAACAAAAAAAACTATAAAGTTTTGATCAATTTTTACATTTTCTTGCCTATATGTATATACAGGAAGGAAAGTATTGTTTTCATGTCGATTTTTCGAAATTGAGTTTTCACCGGATCTACGTTTTCAGATCCTCTCAACCCAAAAACGTATTTTTAGCAATTGTTGTGTGTGTGCGTGTGTGTGTGTGTGTGTGTGTGTGTGTGAAGAGAATATCTAAAGAACAGAACATCATTCAAACTTGAAACTTGAAACTTAAGTTAGATACGACTAGAGGACCTGACACAATCATTTTCATCAAAATCAGTCAACCGGAAATAGTAGTAATTCGTGTCATTTTTCACTTTTTTGCGATTTTCTTAAAAACTGGTCCTACGATTTTTTTAAAAATCGCCTGATTTATAAAATTTTTTATGATGTACAAGATAGGGTAGGCGGCATGTCTGCTGAAATTCTTGGGAAGGTTGTTTTCTCATAAAAAACTTGTTTTTTTAAAGATTGCGGCTTTAATATGCCTTTTAGCGCAAAAATGTATGAAACAAAAATTGTTGAGAATTTAAAATCCTACAACTTTTATTTCAAACACTTTTTTTATAACGCTTAGTTTAGTGGTAATTAGCGATTTTATGTTTTTTTCTCAAGAAAAGGTGTAAAAAAATTGTTTTTTTTTAAGATTTCAGCCTTAGTATGCATTTTACGGCAAAAGTGTAATAATCAAATTTATAGGAAATTAAAAGATCTACAACTTTTATTTAACGCATTTTTCTCTACAGAGCCTAGTTTAGCGTGAAAGAGTGATTTTCAGTATTTTTAAGCCAAAGTGAGGTTGATTTTCATTTTGCGTCATTCACTCATGATTAAAATTAGGTTATGTTTATTGAGGTTAGTTTTTTATTTATTTCTAATGTTTTTTTACTAATGTTAGTTAATATAGTTTATTATTTGCAATGGCAGGAGAAAGTCGTGTGAGTGTTTCACACCAGATTATTAAAGATAATGTTAAACAGTTAAAAAATAATTCTGTTTTAATGGGATTAAATAAAATCTTCTGCGCTGTAACTTTTGATTAGAGAAAGTAATATTGATTGCTTGTAATTTTAGCAGTCTTCGTTAGAAACTGAGCCACTTAGCCTACAACACAAATATTCTTTTAAACTATTCCATGCCGATTTTTAATTTTTTCAACTCTTCTAATACTGGCTTTAAATTTGGTGTGACCGCGTTGCATCCGCCAATTGATTTGATTTTTCTCGGAGCATTACACCTGTATGGGAAAGTTTTTCTTGCATATTTCTTGCAGCCAATTATATACTATCCAAGGGCCTCTCGGGATTCTACACAAAAAACGGAATCACTTGACGATCTTTCATCCGACCATTCGCCAGTTCTCTGCACCCTGTCGGGCACAGTTTTGGAAGCACCGGTGAGACAGTGTTTGATAGATGGAACAGTTAACTGGGACTTGTTCAGCAGTAACATAGAGAACAATATACGGTTGGACTTGCCTCTTCGCACGGCAAGAGAGGTGGAAGAAGCAGTGGAACATTTGACAGTAACAATACAATATGCAGCTTGGAACTCTACACAACCCCGTAGACCAACTCCAAAAAAGGAACACTGTTATCCGAACTATATAAAAGAACTTGTCAGGGAAAAAAGGAGAGCAAGACGCATTTGGCAGCGTACCAGACTTCCTTCGGACAAGAGAAACTTGAATTACATGACTAACGAATTGAAGACAGCTATATGGAACATCAAGACGGAAAGGTTCGATGAAAATGTCGCCAACCTGACAGAAAGAGATGGAAGCCTCTGGACTGCAACGCAGCGTCTTTTGCGTTACCAAATGCAGTCGCACCCACTTAAACACCCCGATGGATCATGGGCTAAATCAGACAAAGAGAAGGCCGACATGTTTTCCGATCATCTAGCGCGCGTATTTCAGCCCAATGACAATTCTTTACCTGGCTTCACCTCAGATGTAGAAAATTTCTTGTCTTCACCATTGAATTTGTCATTGCCTCCGGAAAACTTCACAAGAAGGGAAGTGCAGGCGGCTGTCCAACAACTACCATCAAGAAAGAGTCCGGGGTACGATTTAATAACGGCGGAGATTCTTCAGAACTTACCATTATGTGGATATACCCTTATAACTCAAATATTCAATTCCGTCCTCAGAACGACGCACTTCCCGATTCAGTGGAAACTGTCTCACGTCGTCCTATTTCTGAAGCCAAATAAACCACCAAGTACTCCATCTTCGTATCGGCCAATAAGCTTACTCCCAACTTTATCCAAATTATTCGAAAAATTATTACTAGCCCGCTTATTGCCGATTTGCAACGAAAACAACATAATACCACACCATCAGTTTGGTTTCAGAAGCAGGCACTCAACGATTCATCAGTTACATCGATTGACGGACCAGCTAGCTGTTGCGCTGGAGGAGAAGAAATTTACCACCGCTGTCTTCCTAGATGTTCAAGCAGCCTTTGACAAAGTTTGGCATCCAGGTCTGTTATATAAATTGAAAAGATTCCTCCCGGATACGTATTATCACGTACTGAAAAGCTTCCTAGAAGATCGTTTCTTTGTAGTGAGGAAAGGATCATCAGTTTCTGACTACCAAAATATAGGTGCAGGAGTTCCACAAGGCTCTATACTCTCACCATTACTGTATACAATTTACACTGCGGACTTACCATCTGATCCAAGAATAACGGTAGCAACATACGCTGACGATACTGCTATCTTGACTTCATCCCACGATTTAACGCAGGCCAGTACCAACTTACAACACTTTCTCAACACAATTGAAATTTGGCTGAAAAAGTGGAGATTAAAAATAAACACTAATAAGTCAGTACATATAAGTTTCTCATTATGTAAAGGAGAAAGTCCTACGGTATTCCTCAACAACGAACCCATTCCACAAAAGAACACAGTAAAATACCTAGGCATCACGATGGACAGACGACTAACCTGGCAAACACACATCCACAATACACGACTGGCTTTGGATAAAAGAGTAAAACAATTATACCGCCTCATAGGACGCCATTCCCGATTACCGTTACGTTCAAAATTACTCATTTATAAATCATTCATTCGGCCAATTTGGACTTATGGAATTGAAATCTACGGAACAGCAAAGCCAAGTAATATCAGAAAACTACAGGCATTTCAATCAAAATTATTACGACTCATCACCAATGCTCCATTCTACATTAACAACAGCATACTACATGACGACCTCAAAATAACACACATAAAAGATATGGCATACAACTGCTACAGAAGATTCTTCGGAAAACTTCAAAACCATCAAAATCCATACATCAAAAACTTATCATCTCGTACTCTTCCTGGAAATCCTCGCCGACGACTTCGCCGTTCATGGAATAGAGACCTGCTCTTATAAGACAATGACTCGTGGCACCTACAAAGATTAGCCACTGGGTCTAATCTTTGTTATTGTAAATTTTCCTATGTTAAAACCAGCTCATTTGCTTATTGTAAAATTTTACAGTTGCAAATAAATAATTAAAGAGAAAAAAAAAATTATATACACCTTCTATTTCAGGCTACGAAAGCATTTCCCCACATATTTACGTTAAAAACAAAAAAGAATTTGGATTTTTTAAAAAATCTCCCAACATAAATTCGAGTTACAAATATTCGAGTTTTGGATGCTAATTTTAACGTAAAATAACTAATAAATCGTAGGGAAATTAAATTTAATTCGAATTATGGAAATTCAATTGCATTTATCTACTTCTGAAAAATCATTTTGGATTGGCTTAGTGATTCTCAAGTTTTAAGGAAAGAAAACCGTAATGCCAAAGAGGATAATATACTGTAATATACTTAATTTCAGCCATATTTTTTATCAAATGTAATCAGCTTGATCAAGATTTAAAAGACATACAGATAAATAATTATCTTCTTCCTAAAATATCGACTTGACTAAATTCTTGGAAACCTAACTTTGAAAGGGGAATACCTTTATATACTTCAGGTAGCAGACAGAAGAAATACCCTTTTTCAGGTAACAGACAGGGGATCAGTAAATAGCAGGGTAGGGTTATTACACTCCTGTCATAAATTACTCAAGCGTCGGTGACTTATCAAAGGGATCGTAGAAAAATTTATGACCACCTTACCTACTATGTATACTTCATTATTTAGAATTATCTTCCATTGTGCTAAATATATCGCTAAAAATGTCTACCGCTAAAACGGGTACCAGCCGAATTTTTTATAACTCATAGCAACAGCAAAATATCTGGTGTGAAACATTACAGACTTTTTCTTGACAGTGTTTATAATTAAAAATATAACATAAATGTTCAATCATAAGTAAACTATGAAAAATGAAAACATAACCTAATCATTAGATGAAAATCAACCTCTGTAGAACGTAAAAATCTGGTGTGAAACACACATTTTCTCTTGCCAATGCAAATTATGAACAATATAAGTATAATCTAATATTACAAATAAAACATTAGATTTAAACTAAAAAACTAACCTCAATAAACATAACTTAATTTCAATCATTAGTGAAAAACGCAAAATGAAAAACAATCTCAGTCTGGCTTAAAAATACGGAAAATCACTCCTTCACGCTAAACTAGGCTTTGTAGAGAAAATGCTTCAAAAGAAAGTTGTAGATCTTTTAATTTTCTATAAATTTGATTATACTCTATTGCCGTAAAATGCATACTAAGGCTGAAATCTTTAAAAAATCGATATTTTACACGTTTTCGTGAGAAAAAACAGAAAATCCCTAATTACCGCTAAACTAAGTGTTATACAAAAAAATGTTTGAAATAAAAGTTGCAGAATTTTAAATTCTCTACAACTTTTATAATATACATGTTTGTGCTAAAGTGCATATTAAAGTTGCAATCTTAAAAAAACGATTTTGTTACGAGAAAGCAGCCCCACCTAGAATTTCAGCATAAATGGCGCCTACTCTATCTTGTAGATCATAAAAATTTAGTAAACCAGGCGATTTTTAAAAAAATCGTAAGAGCCGTTTTTGAGAAAATCGAAAAAAGTGAAAAATGATACGAATAAACTACTACTTCCGGTCAACCGATTTTGATGAAAATGTTTGTGTCGGGTTCTCTAGTGATATCTAACTTAAGTTTTAAGTTTCAAGTTCGTACGATGTTCCGTTCTTGAGATATTTTGTTCGCACACGCACACACACACACACACACACGCGCGCGCGCACACACACACACACAAAGACCAAACGCTAAAAACATGTTTTTTGGGTTCAGGGGGTCTGAAAACGTGTAGATCCGGTGAAAAATCGATATGAAAACAATACTTTCCTTCCTATATATTCATATAGGCAAGGGAAAGTAAAAATACGGGAAATCACTAATTAGCACTAAACTACAGAAGTATGAAAATTATTAAAATCATGGAAAAAATCAAAACAATAGTAGCCCTACCTATTTTTTACAAATATTCTTTATTAAAGTAATGTTTACATCTTTCAATAATTATTTAGTATGATATCCTTTGTTATTTATAATCATTGTATTCGGTTTGGCATGCTTTTTATGAGTGTTTGACAAATTCCATGAATTTCTTCATCCCTTTGCCATACTTCGATAAGTGCATCAATCTTTGTAGGGAACGATTCTTTTTGAGTTTTTTTCTTAACAATTGCCCAATAATTCTCTATCGGGCTTTCATCAGGGCTGTTACCTGACCAGCGAAGAATTTTCAAGTCATTTTCGCTAAGGAAATTTATACCTGATCTGGCTTTGTGGCAATGAGCCTCGTCTTACATGAATACAAAATCTCCATTAGGTCTATCAGGTCCATCAGTTCAGTTGTGGAAGGAGTCGGGCTTGTATAATTTTTTTTATTGATCCGGTTTTATAGTTTCGTCTACTAGAAGGAACAATTCGAAAATCTGGTCTGAATCACTCACAGGACTTTCTCTTGTCAATGCAAATAATGAACAATATAACCTAACATTAGAAATAAAACATTAGAAATAAACAAAAAAACTAACCTCAAAAACATAATTTTATTTTAATCATTAGTGAAAGACGCAAAATGAAAATCAACCTCAGTTTGACTTAAAAATACGGAAAATCACTCTTTGACGCTAAACTAGGCTCTGTAGAGAAAAGTGCTTTAAATAAAAGTTGTAGATCTTCTAATTTCCTAGGTATAAATGTAATTATATATTTTTGTCGTAAAATGCATACTAAGGCTGAAATCTTAAAAAAATCGATTTCTTTTACACATTTTTGTGAAAAAAAACCAGAAAATCGCTAATTACCGATAATCTAAACGTTATACAAAAAAATGTTTGAGATAAAGTTGTAGGATTTTAAATTGTCTACAACTTTTATTGCATACATTTTTGCGTCTAAATGCATATTAAGCCGCAATCTTAAAAAAACATTTTTTTACGAGAATAAAGCCTACTCAAGAATTTCAGCAGACATGGCGCCTACCTTATCCTGTAGAGCATAATAAATTTAGTAAATTAGGCGATTTTAAAAAAATTGTAGGAGCCGTTTTTGAGAAAATTGCAAGAAAGTGAAAAATGACATGAATAAACAACTACTTCCGGTTGACCGATTTTGATGAAAATGTTTGCGTCGGGTTGGGTAGTAGTATCTAACGTAAGTTTCAAGTTTCAAGTTTGTACGATGTTCCATTCTCGAGATATTTTATTCACACACACACTCACTCTCTCTCTCTCACACACACACGCACGCACGCGCGCGCGCACATACACGCACACGCACACACACACATCAATCGCTAAAACCATGTTTTTTGGGTTCAAGGGGTCTGAAAACGTTTAGATCCGGTAAAAATTCGATTTAAAAAAGTCTACAATAACTTACTTAACAATTCTTTAAATAACAATACTTTCCTTCCTATATAGTCATATAGGTAAGAGAAAGTAAAAAGTTATACAAATCCGACTCCGTCCACAATTGAACGACTGGTTCCCTGATGGAGACTTTGTGTTCATGCAGGACGGGGCTCCTTGCCACAAAGCCAGATCACTTATAAATTTTCTTAGAGAAATATCTTAAAATCCTTGCCTGGCCAAGTATCAGATCGGATAAAAAGTTGATAGAGAATCTGTGGGCAACTGTTAAGACCAATTAACAAAATTTAATAGCAATGAATTACGAACAAAATTAAAAATGGGGAATAATAAAAATAACTGGTATTCAAAAATCAATCGGTGACAAAATGAAAATTACTGTTCCCGAACGAGGTACACAGAAACGCAAATAACAGATTTACATGCACACAAAACTTTAGACTAAAGTGGTTTTACTTTCTCTTGCCTAAATGAATATATATATTTTTTGTAATCCCTAGTTTATGTACGTTGCAATCTGTTCAATTCAGAACAATAAGCAACCAATGACCCAATGAGATGAGGATGATATGCATGACGTGTAAATGAGGTGTAGTCTTGTACAGACTCAGTTCGACCATTCCTGAGAGGGTATGGTTAATTGAAACCCAACCATCAAAGTACACCGGTAACCACTGTCTAGTATTCAAATCCGTATAAAAGTAACTACCTTTACTAGGATTTGAACCAGGAACTTTCGTCTCCGAAAATCAGCTGTTAAACAGCTGATTATGGCGACGACTTTACCTCTAGACCAACCCGGTGGGATAAATGAATATATATAGGAAGAAAAGTATTGTTTTCATGTCGATTAAATCGACATGAACCGGATATAGCCGACACGTTTTCAGACCCCCTGATCGCAAAAAACATGTTTTTAGCGATTGGTGTGTTTGTGTGTGTGCGCGTGCGTGCGTGCGTGCGTGCGCGTGTGTGTGTGTGTGTTTACAAAATATCTCAAGATCAGAACATTGTACGCAGTTAAAACTTAGAACTTAAGTTAGGTTCCACTAGAGGACCCGATACAAACATTTTCATCCAAATCGATCAACCGGAAGTAGTAGTTTATGCGTGTAATTTTTCACTTTTTTACGATTTTCTCAAAAACGGCTTGTACGATTTTTTGTTAAATTACCTCATTCACTAAATTTTTTATGTTCTAAAACATAGGGTAGGCGTTTAAGCACAAAAGTGTATACAGGTAATAAAAGTTGTAGACAATTTAAAAATCTACAACTTTTATTTCAAATATTTCTTTGTATAACGCTTAGTTTAGCGGTAGTTAGTGATTTTCTATTTTTTCCATGAAAATCTGTAAAAAAATGAATTTTTTAAGATTTCGACCGTAGTAATAATAATAAATTACATTTTACGACAAAGGTGTGTAATAAAATTTAAAGAAAATTAAAAGATCTTTAACTTTTATTTCAAGCATTTTACTCTACAGAGTCTAGTTCGGCGTCAAAGAGTGATTTTCCGTATAATTAAGCCAAACAAAGGTTGATTTTCATTTTACATCGACTCATGATTAATTAGATATGTTTTTGAGGTTAGTTTTTTGTTATTTTAAAGTCGCATAAACGGCTTGATCATTAGCAACTACAGCGATTCAAGATACTGAAATGGTAGGTTTTGGCACTTAATAGTTTCCAGACCCTAGCTGGGAATCGAACCCGGGCCTCCGTTTAGTAGGCTAGCGCGCAATCCCTTACGTCACAGAGGCGGTCATTTGTCCGTTTTTTTACGTTGTTTAATAATGTTTGTTCATGTTGTTCATTATATACATTGGCAAAAGAATGGTAATGGTAATAGTGTCCTGGAATTTCTTCCGCCATCTTCCCACCGATTGGTCGCCAGAAGGCATAGATCCGGAGGCCATTCCTAGGAACACTTAATTTGTTTAAATGTGACTGTCACCTTATACTACATACTAAGATTAAATAAGTTCGAGGGCGAGTTTGAGGCAGGTCGCCCGACCTGTGAGGTGTGCGCTGCTCGCCCTCTTGTGCCTCTTCGGGCTCAAGGCCCCCGTCAGAATTATTAGAAATTGTTAAAATGATCCTAAGTCAAAACTTACAGAATAAAACTAAGATAACATTAAGTTAGGACGTAAAGTCGCCATTAATATGTTCAGAAAGTGCTGGTATACCATTTTTAAAGAATTTTTCAGTGTCGTCGAGTCAAGCCGAGAGAACTGGTCTTATTTAACTACCTGACGACGGTAGAATGTAGCTAATTCGTCAAGAAACCCCCATACCACCTGAGGCATGAACCTCGTGGTGCAAGCTCGGACGTTCCGTGAGAGGCCAAATTTCCCCTTGGCCTTGAAGAATATCCAGGCCTCCCACGCAGAATGGTAAAATGTGTGTACCACCACGGAATTCTGGGTCTAGATCGAGGTCCAGCCTGAGTCCGGGAGCCCGCCCATTTGCTACTCGGGCACCCATTGGCCTTTCGGGCTTCCGGAGCACCCTTTCATAGACTGTCTGTACCGTTGATGAAAGCTTCGCCACCTTAGCCTCAACATCCCTCCTGGAATCCATCTTCCACTCCAAGTCGAGCATGGTTCGGGTGCAATCGGCTGTCAGTCTGTTTTTGTCAGTGTCCTTAGATTTGAAGCGTCTAGGAATTACTAAGACCTCCTCGGGGCCAACGACATCGAGCGAAAGTTCACAGGTGATCAGTCTGTGATCGCTTAAGCTAAGCCTTGGCCAGACATTCCAGCCACTGGTATATCGTAATAACCTGCCTGTCACAAGGGTGACGTCGATGTAAATTTCCCCCAGTTCCGAACAGAAAGTCGGGCCGTGTTCTGTCACATTGACACAATGGAGGTTCCTGGCTTCTAGGAATTGTGCGAGGGCCCCTCCCCTGAGGTCGTTTGTAGGCGAACCCCAGAGGTTCAATTTCGCGTTGGCATCCAAGGTCACTAGCACTCTGGCGTCCCGTAAGTTGCCAGGATCAGCCCCGGCTTTGTGAGCATCAGATCTATTTCCTTCGCGGGTTGAAAGTATCCCGCAACAAGTACGACGTCGAGCGTACCCCTGGTTATTCTTACCGCAACGAATTGCTCGTCAGTCAGGTCAGACAGCCAGAAAACATCTAAACCAACAATCACCACCACTGCCGAAAGTAGCCGGGCTTTCGGGTTATGCATCACCACACACCCGTCACCAAACCCGACTACTCTTTGACCGACCATGTATGGTTACTGGGTCAGAAGGACATCAAGATGCCGCTCCTGAATTAGCTGATAGGGCTCCTGAGCGGCCACCCGGGAGTAATGCAGGTTTAACTGACCCAGGCGCAAGCGTTCGAATCGGCGGTACCCTCCCCGGTCTCCATCGCTTCAGTGCTCGCCATGATGGGTTGTGTTAATAACCCTCTTCCGCGCTAGGTCTCAAGCATCGCACTGTCTGCTGCCGGCTCGGTGCTCGGAGTCTGCTCCCCGCACAGCCTTACACGACACACAAACAGGCCAACTGACCTTCTTGGGGCAATCGCCGAGACCGATGCTCCTCGCCGCGCAATGTCCACACACCTCAACTCTGCTGCGGCAGTGATCGGATGTGTGTCCAAAAAGCTGACGCTTAAAGCAGTAGGTTAACAAAACATGGTCGACCACCTAACGCGATTTCCAGCCGAGGAAGAACCTACCGCTGGCCACCAGCTTACGCCGGTAATCCAGCGAGACCTCCAGGATTCGGTGGCTTGTTGATGCCTCCTGCTTTCCCAATTGTCTAATCACTTTTATATTTGCAAGTAAGTGCTCTTTATCATCACCCAGGAATGGGTTCTGCTTGTACATGGCTTCAAATGTCTGAGCTTCACCAATGTACGCTCGTGTTGCCCTAGGAAAATCATAAACCAAAATCTGCGGCTTCCGCTCGACTACTAGTTGAGCCTTCAGTCCAGCACCTTTCAGCGACTGGGCCTCCAGCATTCTTTGCACCTGCTGCTCATTTGAAACCTGTACCATCACATTGGCATAAGAAAGTCGTGTGAGTGTTTCACACCAGAATTTTTATTTTCTATAACTTCGATTATCACACTTTTGTTGTAAAATGCAAACTAGTTCCGCAATCTTAAAAATTTCGTTTTTTACCGATTTTGATGAGCAAAGATAGTAGTACTATAAAAAATAAACAGAAAAAGTAATGTAAATGAGTTAGAGATAGTTTTATGTTTTTAAAGTAGTAGATGAAAATGTAGTAAAATTGAACGAAGAGGTTAAATTGTGGTAGGGGTAGTTAGAAACTTGATAAGGGTTGGCCGGCATGAGCGAATAGAGAGGGAGTAGTTTTAGGTAGGTGGGTAACTAAAAGATGCGATGAGATGGACAGTGTGTGTAGTATATATATATATGTATATAGAATGGACGGAGAGCGTCGTATATACAGCGAAGCTTTCGAATCTAATTACAATTCGGCGCACATGCGTAAAACACTCTTCGTCCGATGATGCCCTTCTAACTAACAGAGGGGCACAACATCGAGTTAAAAAGGGGTGAGGTAAAACAAAGACGTATAGATCGGAGGGGGGATTTCATCAAAGCATTTATTGTACTCATTAGAAATTAAGGGGTGGTTGTATTTTCAACATAGTGGGGGCAATGAATGCGCAACAAAGATGGAAAATAAATTAAAATTATGGGTCCGACAAAGATAGATATACATAAAATAACATCGTCTCTGTAGGATACGATCCTCGGTTCAAAAGGCGGGGGAACTGAATCGAGACAACGAAGTGTACCGAATTTTAACGAATCTATACACAGCCGTTCGCCGAAGGTCTGGAAGTGGACTAAACAACCAGAGTATACCGTCTTCTACGGTTAGTTCTGTTTGTACGCCAACGGCTCGAGACGTCGATTTTTGGTAGAATCTCTCTACATAAACACACGTCTTTCTACAATACTCTAAATACATTTTCTGTTTGAACATCAGTATTTATTTACTTTTTTATTCTATATATAATACAATAAACGAACAACGTGGTTTATTTTCATAAAATTTAAAACTTAAGTTTATTTTTCAAGTAGATTAATTCATAAAAAAAACTAAGTGTTATATAAACTTATAAAATTACTATAAACGTTTTATTTATTTTAAAAACTTTATTATATTTGTAAGGTTTTTTATTTGAATCAACACATCTACAACTTCAAAAGTTTTTATTATCTCAACGTACAACCGGTGAGTAAAATTCTATCACATTTATTTATTATTTTTAAGGTTATGTTTATCTGTTTAAAACATATTATTTTAATATATAAATTATTTATAAAATAACTTTTATACTAATTTTTTTATAAAATTTATATTTTACATTATTAATTTAATCGTAATATTATATTATGAATTAAAAATAGTTCATTAAATTAAATCGTTTTTATAATTATTTTTATATTTTTTTTGTTTTTTAATATTTATTTATAAATGTTTATTAATTTGTAATTATTTTGAAGTTTGTTATGAAGTGTCAACAAATATTACCCGCCATTTTTCAAACTAAGTTTCATTTCCCTTACCACTCACGTTTCTTCTTTGATAACTTTATCAGCTGACTCTCGTAAACAATACATATAAGTAAACATAAACAGATTCGAAAACTTCGTTATTTTTTATGTTTTATTTATTATTTTAATGTTAAACTTGATTGAATTTGTATTTCTTTATTTTATTATGTAAGTAATTAGTATTTAATGAAAATTATTTTATTGTGAATTAAATTTTTCGTAGAAAATTATCGGGAAATATCTTGTTAAATATATATAATTTGCTTTTAATGTTAAAAATGATGAATTTTTATTATCTAATTGGTAAAATTACAATCTATTATTTCATATAGAAACAAAAAGAAGTAATAAATTTTACACATCGTTTTATCCATTAATTATTATTGTTTTAGATTTTTTTGTAAAATTATAGTTTCTTTCGTTTAAGGAGCAGTCTACCAGTTTATGTAAATTTTTACTCGTAATGTTTTCTGTGTACTTACAAAATAGTCTATCACACCCAGTTTATACATAACATGTAAAAAACTTTCTCAAAATTAATTACAACCCTAACGATAGAGGTAAAATTTTAAAAAAATAAGGCTTTCGTAGAAAAAGCATATCTCCGCAATTGTTTAACGTAGAAACTTAAATTTAGTGTCAAATTAAATATTAAATTAATAACCGTGATGTGTCAGAACCATTTTCAAAAAATTCCCGCGAAAAATATTTTTTTAAACATTTAAAATAAAATAATTACATTTTGTAAAAATACTTCTTTCAAATCATAGTAGGTATTTTTAATCAGAAACTCTTTGGTACAAAAATTACACCTCTAGGTATCATTGAACTGATTTTGTTCTTTTTTTGAGTTTCAAGACGTAAAATTTTATTTACGGGAAATTATGAATAAAGTTTTAAATGGCATCTATAATTAATGTAAAAAATATATTTCCATTTACCGTTAATAATTATACCATTTTATTCAGAAAAATTTGGACTATTTAAACAAAAAATAACAACGAAGTTTGTTAATAAAATATTTTATGTTCTCTAGGTAGACTCCTCTATTTTATATCAGAACAAATTTATTTTAGAAAATTATTAAGTAAAGTTAATTATGATCTATTTGATACTTGAGTGTTACAGATCGTATCTGTGTAATCTTGTAAGAATATCTTTGTTGTTATTCAGTTGGTTTAATGCGAAATAATTCGGACGTCAGTTTAGTATTTGTTCGTATGTTTTGCTAAATCGTGTAATTGCATCTCTCACCGAGTTAAATCCTATGTCATAATAAATATATTTTTTCGTATGTATCATGGTACACTAAGTTCGTAAAAATTTTATCCGAAAATTTTCTACAATATCAATATTATAATTTTTTAGTATCACCCAAATTTGTATCCCGTATGCCCACACAAACTTCTTTTTTTTGTCTATACGTACGTCAATTTTTATTTGTTGACTGTTGTCAACATCTTCCAGCTATCCTAAATTTATTCCTCATTTTTGAGTTTAAATGTCTTCGTTTCGTCAAAATGTATTTCTTCCAAGTCAAGTCTGTCTTAAAAAAACAATTTGAGTTGAAAATTAGTAAAATTTTATTTATTTGCCCAAAATTAAATTTTGAACAAAAATTTTTTTCAAAATTTTAACCTAATCTACTAAGTTCAAGGTTTTTATAAAAATAATTAGTTTTAAAAATTTTGTAATTTTTACGAGTTTACATGAAATTGGTGTCAAATTGAATGAAAAATCCAATCCGGAATACTATTTCTATATTTAAAAGGATATAAAGGTTTTATTTATTTTCTTTTGCTCTGTACTATAAATAAATAGGGGGAAGGAAAGTATTGTTTTCATGTCGACTTGAAGAAATCGAGTTTTCACCGGAAATACACGTTTTTGTACCCAAACAGCATGGTTTTTAGCGATTGGTCTGAGTGTGAACAAAATATCTTAAGAATGAAATTTCTTAAAAAGTTGTGACTTGGAACGTAAGTTAGATACCACTAGAGGACCCGACCGAACAATTTCATCAAAATCGATCAACCAAAGTCGGGCAATTTTTCACTTTTTTCGATTTTCTCAAAAACGGCCCCTACAATTATTTTAAAAATCGCCTCATTCACTAAATTTTGTATGCTCTACAAGATAAGCGCCATATCTGCTGAAATTTTTTAGTTTCTGTGTTCTCGTGGTAAATAGAAATTGGTTTTTTTTAAGATTTTGAACTTAATATATTACATTTTAGGGCAAAAGTGTAATTAAAGTTGTAGGAAATAAGAAAACTTAGACCTATAACTTTTATTTCAAGCTTTTTTTTCTACAACGCTTCGTTTAGAGTCAATTAGCGATTTACTGTATTTTACTTATGAAAAATCTGTAAAAAATGGGATATTTTAAGATTGTGGACTTTGTATGCATTTAACGAAACAAGTGTATTATAATCAAAGTTATAGGAAATTAAAACACAAATTTTATTTGAAGAATGTTTTTTACAGAGCCTAGTTAACAGTCAATTAAGGATTTTTTTTATAGAAGTCATACATAGGTCGATTTTCATTTTGCGTCATTCACTCATGATTAAAATTATAAACATAACTATTTGTTTCATTTTACATTGTTGACTAATGATTCAACGTACGTTATATTATTATTATTATTATTATTATTTATTATTATTATTATTATTATTATTATTTGTACATTGACAAGAGAAAGTCGTGTGAGTGTTTCAGACCAGGTTTTTTGGTCTAGTTTGGTCTCAGATCCCACTGAACTGATTCCGCTAGCTCTCCACGTGAAGATTAGCTATCATCCATTGTTATTTTTTACAAATTCCTGATTAATTCAGAAAATTGAAAAGTAATGTTCTTTTTGTAATTTGTTTCTTTGAAGATATACAGAACAGATACCATACATAATATTTGATCTCAATTAAGTCTAATTTGTGCTGTTTTATGGGTTTTTTGTTAGTTTCGGATGAAATTATATCGTTTTGGAAAAATCTCTATTCAAATCAACTTTTCATTGACCTGTTACGAGATACGGAGTTTGTTTATACTGATTTTTAGGAGTAGAAACGAAAATACCCCAGTTGAGCTCGCGTTTAAGTCCTTACCATAACAAATTTCAAATCGCCGTAATTCATTCGGAATTGCTCTGTACCGGTTAGGCTTCGGCTACTTCATTTGTAGGATCTACGCAAAAAATAAATTAGCACAGTGCAAATAACTTTTGTTTTCTCACGTTAGTTTATCAATTTAAAAAAATTATATGTGGAAGCTTTATTTCATGTTATTTAACCTATGCGAATTTTATTTATTTTAAATCTGTATTTTATTTAACCACGCTTTTTGTTTCGTAAATATTTGTAACGGAAATGTTGAGAAAGCTACAAAAGGGTAAGTTTAACGTATAAAATAACCGATACTTACGACACAAGAAACGAACACCTCCTTCCAGACAAAGCGAGAAACGAGCTGTTGGAGCGACACTTCTCTCTATTGGCCCCCACAATTTTATAAACTGTTACCTAAAAATATAACAGAACAGAATAAATTTAAATTTAGGAATTAAATTCAGAAATGGGTAATTAATGTCGGAAGAGACCAGATGGCAGTAATACTACGGAAAAATTAAGTTAATGTGAGTTTATTATATTTTTTTGTTAGTTAAAAGATTAGTGAACTAAAATTGTTTTACATATCCTGGCACATTAATTTTTACTTTCTCTTGCCCTATATGAATATATAGGGAAGGAAATTGTTGTTTTCATGTCAATTTTTCGAAATGAACTTTTCACCAGTTAAATATAGCCTACACGTATTCAGGTTCCCTGAACCCACAAAACCCACATGTTTTTAGCGATTGGTCTCTGTGTGTATGAACTAAATATTTCAAGAACGGAAAAGCTTATGACGTTGAAACTTGAAATTTAATTAGGTACACTACAATCATCAAATCGGTTAGCCGGAAGAAGTAGTTATTCGTGCGATTTTTCACGTATTGCGATTTTCTTGAAAACGGCTCCCACACTTTTTTTAAAAAATTGGTTAATTTAAGCCTACTACATTTTTTATGCTCTTCAAGAGCCATGGCTAAGCGTCATGTCTGCTGAAATTCTTGGGGGCCTGTCCTCTCGTGTTAACTTTTTTCTTTAAGATTGAGGCTTTAATACGCATTGTATAGCTAAAGTGTTTGTAATAAAATATGTAGAACATTAACAGATCTAGACTCTACATTTTTCTTTTCAAACATTTTTTTATACAACACGTAGTTCAGCGTCAATTAGTGATTTTCCGTATTTTTAAGTAAAACAGAGGTTGATTTTCAGTTTCCGTCAATCACTCATGATGAAAATTATGGTACGATTTTTTCATTTTACTTTAATCAGAGGTTGTATGTTTTATTATTTGCACTATCAAGAGAAACCGTTTGATTGTTTCACACTCGATTTTTAAGCTTGATTAAAAGCCTATGTTAATTTCTACCATCTCGTTTATTTGAATTAATGTTGTAATAGAGAATTTATGTGTAAAAAATGAATATAAAATGTTAGTTACTTGTGGAATGTATTTTTTGGGAAATAAAGTATTGTTATTTTGTTTTTTACTCTCTGTTGCCTATTTGAATATATAGGAAGAAAAGTACCTATTGTTTTCATGTCGATTTTTTGAAATTGAGTTTTCACGGGATATACACGTTTTCAGACCCCTGAAACCAAAAAAAAAACATGTTTTTAGCGATTGGTCTATGTGCGCGCGCGCGTGTGGTGTGCAAAGATTATCTCAAGAACGGAACATCGTACGAACTTGAAACTTAGTTAGATAGTATTACCGGACCCGACACGAACACTTTCATCAAAATCGGCCAACCGGAAGTAGTAGTTTATTCGTGTTATTTTTAACTTTTTTACGATTTTCTCAAAATGGCTCCTACGAGTTTTTTAAAAACCGCCTCAATTACATATATGTATGCTCTACAAGATAGGGTAGGGTTGTATATTTTATTATTTACAATGGCAAGAGAAAATTTTGTGAGTGTTTCACACCAGATATTTTAATTTGTCGAGCCATCCACTGTTGACTTTAAATTCGGTACAAGCATTTTGCTTCGGGAGTATTAGGTACAATTGATATGGTAATATATTTCTCGCATACTTCTTGCAGCCAATTTAATACACCATGTATTGCAGAAAGTGTAAGTTAAAATCGTTTCTTACTCTTTGTGACATAACTCTGATCTACGGTTTCATTAATTTTATTTATATTTCGTTTAAGTCGTAGATAATACATCAAAAATTATTACTTAAGCCGCAAAAATGTCCTTCTTCCTTCAAACCTTTCTCTAAATCTTTAATGATGTTATACTTTTTACTTATGCCCATAACAGGCAGGTGGATTGTTAATATATTCGCACTCGATCTGTTAGTTCTAGGGCTCAAAAATTAGTTCTGTTTCTTATCACATGGTCAGCCAATTATATGACTGAATCAGAAAAAGTACGTGTAAAAGACACTAATCAGAGTGATCTCCTCTGAAAGTAATGAATTTCATTATACAGCCAGATCCTGTGGTGAATAAAGTAAAGTTGTCATTTGGCAGGGTGGAAAGTAGATTCCTTTTAGAGTGCCTGGTATGCTGATAAGCATATTTTTCCACTTAGTGAGGAAGGCCATTGTAAACCACAACACTCCTCGTTTTATTTAGTAAAAACTCTAGAGGTTCAAACCAGTCTTTCGGCCGATCACTTAAATAACACTTTTCACGTACCGTTAATTTGTTGCAACTACGTTAGACAGTGAAAATTAAACAAAATAATGAACTTGTCAAATTAAATCTGAGAAGTTAAGAAACAAACGACGAATAAAAATGAAAGTGAGCTTTAGTATAAACACTCTTATAGACATCGATATCACGCACGTTCTGAACTAAAAACTTCATAACGTTTTCGTAGCCTGTAGGCAACTAATTTAACGACGCAAGCCGGAAAATTTGATAAATCGTAATTCTCGGTAACACAAAATACATACAGTTGATCCTCGATTTTTCGGGTTTCGTATTTACCGTGGTTAGGATTTAACGTAACTCATATAAGAAAAGGAAAATTTCACCCCCATACCTCACATCACGTAAAGTCAATTCTTTTATTTAAGAATTAATAAAATTTGTTGGTAATTGTGAAAAATATTTTCTTTTTTATAATACTACTTCAGTGTAGAGATTATTAAGCAATATTTTTCGAACTTAAATTACTAAAAAAATTTGTTGGTAATTGTGAAAAATATTTTCTTTTTTATAATACTACTTCAGTGTAGAGATTATTAAGCAATATTTTTCGAACTTAAATTACTAAAAAAATATTCTTAAAAGTTAACAGTTTATAATGTCAACTATTGTTCTGTTCCCAATATGTACATTACACTATTTTTCACTATAACTATACACTAATTCAAAGGGTTTCTTTTTCTTGAGCTGGCGCACTGCATCCGAGTTGTCGAGAAGTTGTACAGCTTCGATGTTCGCATGTTGATGGAGCTTCATTGTATCTGTGGATATCTCCTTATTTCATTTCAGACAAATTCTACCTGTAGGTCTTAACCAAGGTCTGCATTTCTGACCACCCATGGATCATTGACATGTTCCTCAATACTTTATTTTGGAACCTCTGGATTACTTCGATATTACTGATTGGCGCAACCCAATAGCTGTTTGCCATAAGTCCATACTTGCTTCAGAATGATTAATGATTAATGCCCTTATGAAGTTATAGGATCACTGTACATATAGACGAATACACTAATTCCCGCCTCAACCCATTTTTTAAAGATTTGGATTTATTGTCTGTGTCCGATCAGATTTAGCACGGCAAATCGAAGACCTACTGTATATCGAAATGGTTGTTCAGTCTTTCTCATAACTATAGGCTATACTGTACCGGCTATTCTCAAAACTGTGTCGTGTTTCATGCTTTAAAAACAAAACAAAAAATTCAGAATTTAAAAAAAACCAAACAAAAAATTCGAGTTGTAAAAGCTAATTTTTTGTAGATTAACAAATAAATCATATTTATTTTTTTAACCCCTAATTTGCGTACCGAGGAAGGCGCGAGAAGTAGCGAGAGAAGTAGCGCGAGAAGGCGCGAGAAGTAGTGAGTAGTAGTAAGAAGTGAGCTTGTGCTCGGGATGACGACGTCGTAGCTAGGCTACCTTGTCGTTCAGAGAATTGGATGAAAAGAACTTTTTTTGGGAGTTTTTCTTTATTTGGAATTACAGGTGATTAATTGGGGGAAAGATGGGCTCTGAATCGGGATAACAGCGAGAACATTGCCTTGGGAAGGGAAGCTTCTAGTCGGGAGTGTTTTTTACTAGGAGGAAACATTTACAGGGTGTTTGTAGGGAGTCTATAGAAAATCGTGGAATGGCTGTTTAATCTTTGCTTGTGGCGAGCGAGGTGTCGTGTAGGTTTCTCTAAACAGCTAGCTGTACAGAGCGTTCACCGGCGTCGTGAAGGACTCTTGAAGTTCGGTGTATGAACTCCTCCAGGGTGGGGGTGAGGACGTAGTCGTGGACGGTTTTATTATTGATGAGGTAGATGGAGATTGGAAATTTGCCTTACTATGCGGTTGTAAAGGGAGGAGAGTTTTCTTTTGTTGTCGGAGGAGAGGATGGGCCACCAAACTGGTGCACCGTAAAGAAGGAAGGATCTGATGATAGCTGTGTGGATGAGGATTTTAAGGGGAATAGAAGTCTCTCGCGCTTTTTGCTTGTGTCGTAAAGCCCTACTCGCACAAGCAGGTGGTTGAAAAATGCAACAGGGTATTAACTTCTTCCATTGCTATTATCGGGTACTCTTTCTTTCTAACTCATACGTTAGTGTGTTTCGGGAACTGTCTACTTAGAATAGTGTGCCGTGACCAAACAAAAGGTTGAGAACTGCTGGTCAAGAGGTTCAAACCAGCCTTTCGGCTGATGACCTAAACAACAACAATGTGTGTACCTTGCAATCTATCCAGTTTAAGAACAATAAGCAACCCCATGACCCTATGAGATGAGGATGATTTCTATGACGTGTAGTCTAGTACAGACTCAGGCCGATCATTCCTGATAGAGTTTAGATAATTGAATCCCAAACATCAAAAGTACACGGGTCAGCACTGTCTATTATTCAAACCCGTATTAAAGTAAACCTTTACTAGGATTTGAACCACGGGACCTTTGTCTCCAAAAATCAGCTGGCTCGCGGCGACGCATTTACCTCTAGACCAATTGGTGTATCCTATTGGCGCTAAAATGAGCGCTCTAGTTAACCATGCTTGAAACAAAAGTTGTAGGTTTTCTTATTCTTCTACAACTTTCAGTGTATATACACTTTTGTCGTAAAATGCATATTAAGGCTTGAAACTTCTTCTTCCAACCAAGGAATAAGCCGCAGCCTGTTCCGAACTCACAAACTAAATCACGCTTCAGGCTTAGGCTTGAAACTTAAAAAATAAATTACTTCTAGAAAACATCCCTGACGAATTTCAGTAGACATGGCGCTTAAACTCAACTCACACGAACGACATTCCAACTACAAATTTTTCGCCGATTACGGATAATAACAAAATTCAGTGGAATTAAATACGAAACATATGAGTGTGCACACACGGACGACGGCAACAGAGCGACAGTCGTTATTGTCCGCAAGCCATCGGCAAAACTGTCGTTGCTTGCAGTCAGAACCAACTCATACACAACGACAACTGAGGAGCTGTCGTTGATTTGACGTCTTGTGCGCTTACTTCACTCGTTTAAGTTTCAAATAATTGTTAATTGTATTCTACGGTGTGTCCACTTGCTTTTTTTATTTGTGTTATTCTTTCATTAATAAAATGGCAGGACATAATATCTTATGTTGTCAAAAGGATAAATACTCTTATTCATTCTAAAATATTCAAAAAAAATTACCATCATACTTTCTTAAAGTATGAAACAGTTACTTAAATTGGCTCTCATTTTTATTTTCTATTATGGGAAAACCTGAACAAAATTATTTCTACGCCGACGTTTTCTATGACGCAATAAAAGCAGCAATAAAGATTCTTCTTTCAAATCCACTATAGTAATGAACAAATTTAATAATTTTAGTATAGCCTAGCTTAATAATTGTTGGTGTCGTTTAGTTATCGTTCTACTGTCGCTTGAACGGACTTCAAAGCAGCGACGACAAAAATGTAGTTGGAGAGCAGTTTCGACAACAACACAATTGCAATCGGCGACAATTTTTTAGTTCATTTGTCGTTCGTGTAAATTGAGCTTTACTCTATCTTGTAGTGAAACAATGTAGTAGTAAATGAGACGATTTTTAAAGAAAATCGTATGAGCCGTTTTTGAGAAAATTGTAAATCGCACGATGAATTACTACTCCAGTTGACCGATTTTGATGTAAATGTTCGTGTCGGGGTCCTCTTTTGGTATCGAACTTAAGTTTCAACTTTTTACGATATTCCTTTCTTGAGATATTTTGTTCACACACAAGGGAACAATCTGTAAAAACATGTTTTTTGGGTTTAGGGGGCCCAGAAAACGTTTATTTTCTGGTGAAAGCTCGATTTCGGAAAATTGATTGAAAACAATACTCTCATTTCTACACAAATAGGCTATATTCGTATGGGGCAATAAAAGTAAAAAATTATAAATATAAACTTGGTGGATCATGAATTTTCTTTAGTGTTTAAAAAATTGTTAATAAATGCTTGTAGATGATCTTTTACAAACAAAAACATTGTACGAAATGTAAAACGGAATATAATGGTCAATCTCGATATAAAAAGCTTGTTAGTAGCTCATTCGAAAAAGTTAAAAAAATCTAAACAATAAGTGATTGATGAAACATTTTATAGCTGCACAAGAGTTCTTTTTTAAGTATTTTTTTGTTTTAAAAATAAAATTCGAAGTGAACGCTAAGGTAAATTGTCCATTGTTAGGTAAAAATTGTTTGATGACACACTAATTGAACTGTGTTAAGTGTGTAGGTAGTAACGGGTGTTTCATAAAGGACGTAACTCGTTTTTAGCTGACATGAATGTATTATAAAAATATTAAATTAATGAAATATATATTTATTATAATTTTACGCAACATTTCTCAAATTATAGTAATTAAACTTAACATTCATCATTTTATTATAGATATTAAAAATTATTCATATAGACCCGAATGAATTTTCGTACAAGTTTTCTAACATTTGTCGAGTTCAATGTTCGCCTTCAGTACTTTAAATGTATGAGAATTACTCTTAAAAATGACACTTTTTAAATACCCCTACTAGAAAACGTCTAGGGATCTTTGAAACCACCACAACCCTTTTGATATCAAACGATGGCCAAAAAAAATTTCGTTACATATCTAGCGTGTCATCGGCTGTTGCGATATCCTGATAAAACCAACATTCTCGTTCGTCTAAATCTAACATTAGAATAAACTGATGAATTAATTGCGATTTTATCAAAAACACTTATATGATTTAGTTTGAAATCGCCTCATTTAATACTTTTCTGTGCTCTACAAGAAAAAGTAAACGCCATGTGTACTGAAATTCAGGCGGTTGTACTCTCGTGAATGAAATGGTTTAAAATTGCGTTTATAATATGCACTTTAGGGCAAACGCGTTTATAATAAAAATTGTAGAAATTTTTTAAAAAACCAACAATTTTTATTTCAAGTACTTTTTACTACAGTGCTTAGTGTTAAGTTAATTTTCGCTTAACTTTTTAAAATTGTTATGGTTATTATCGCTCTTGTTTCATTCAAATCGGTAAAAAAATAGTTTTTTTTAAGATTGGGGCCTTAAGATGCATTTTACGACAAAAGTATATACAACTTTAGTTTTTGTCTTTTTTTAATAACAACTGCTACTGTATATTTATGCAACCAGCAGTATTTATGATGTTCAAATGTATTGTCCTGTTTTCGTCTTGATAGAGGAAATCACCCAGTGGCAAACCCTCGCCGCTGTTTTATATAAAATCCCTATTCCGGCAACTTTTTAATCTCCTTTGTGGATTTTGTGGTAGGTGTGATTGTGACAATGTTCATATCTCTAGACTCATGCGATTTATTAATTTTGAATGGAAACGAGTGTATTAAATTTGTTAATGGTTGCGTATACTGTTTCTACGTTGTGGTCTCGATATATGATAGAGTTTCGTACGTAATATGGACTACATTTGTGATTATTGGTTAAAATTTGTTTTGAAAAGTTTGTATCCTGTTTACGTTTCGCCGAACCAAAGATCAAAGCTCCATTATGTCCACATCGGACAGATAAGATAGTTGAAACAATTTTGTTTTTGTTTGATAGGTAACTGTGATTTACAGTAGAGTGGAGAGAACAAAGTCCTGGAGGGTACAAACTACCTGTGATTCAGCAAAATACGTTTTTATCGTGTAAGGTGGTTCCATGTTAGTCTCCTGTCTTGCGTAAGGCCTAAATCCTTAACTGTTCCTTCCTGAAACGAAAATCATACAACATTACCTCTTAAGTTATAGAAAATAAAAAATACAAATTTTGTTATAAACATTTTTTCTTCAGAGCTTAGTTTAGCATCAATTAATGATTTTCCGTATTTTTAAATTCAACAGAGGTTGATTTTCATTTTATAAACGCCACGAATTAGAGATTGCAGATGAGATCTAGCCAATAACAGCCAAGGTCGGGTGTGACGTTGCGGCTTCGCTAAATCTCACTGTTCCACCGAACTCCAGCTGACTTTTTGTTAGTCTATCATCCTCGGACAGCGCGCGTATGTCGGCTAGATGATCCCTTAAATAGAGTTTTTCTTTATATCTTTACAATCAACGTAGATAAATATGTTAACGGCCTAAAAATGTTTTATTGCAATATGAATACAATTTTTATTAAAATGAAAAGATATTAGGGTTTGATTCCCGGCTAGAATATGAAAAAATTATCAAATGTTTAAATCCAATGCTTTATTGCCCGAAGTAGTCGCTAAAAATCCCTTTCATGAGACGACGCGTCTCATTGGTAGTGGGAATTTTTAAAAAGGCTTACCTTTGACTATAACAAAAACCATTCGTGATGTCTGTATCTATCGTTTAAGAGGAATCGAATGACATTTCCAAATTTTGACTTTAATTTCTTGACTTCCGGTTTTGAGCCACTTCTGGTCAACACCGAAACTTCAAACCTAATTCAGGCCCACTAACTTTTTGTGTATAATACGAATCCGAAAACCGTTTGTTGCTATCTCTTGTAGTTTTTGACTTTGATTTTTTGACTTCCGGTTTTTGGCCTTTTACGGGCAAAACCGGAACTTCATATCCAATTTAGGTCCACTAACTTGTTGTGTAGATTACGATTCCGAAACTCGTTTGTTGCTATCTTTTGTAGTTTCTTACATCTGTGACGGACGGTCGGACAAAAGAAAATGGTAAATGACAAATTTTAAAAATTACCACCAGAACATAGGCTGACACTCTTACTGAAACTCTCACTTCCACGGAACGCAGGAAGTGATCATTTTTAAGAAAACATAGACATAGGCCTGTATTTCTATATTACGTACGTTCGTCACTAATCAGGAAGAAATTAGTTTCTACACTGCAGATAGAATTTGTACCGTAGGCCTATTGCATGTGATTCATAATTATTTAAATTGTCAGGCAAATGATAAAATTATTTATTGGTTGTAATTAGTTTTGTTTACGTTTTTAAACAGTATTGGTGTATAGGCCTTCTATTTTACTGGGGAGACACTAATATTAACAACACATTATGTGGTGCTATGATTACTCTGTTTGTTGATATTATTTATAGAATAATAATAATAAACGAATTGAAATCCTGATTATTTTTACAAGATGATGTCGAATGTTTGTTTCATTAGTACTATATACATTTGGCTAATATCATTACTTTTTACTATTTAAATATCGTATCTCAGTTTTATAATGTACTCCTTATTCATATATTAAAATTAGTACTCTTATATGTTTTTCATATTATATAATTCATTTAAAACTAAAATTAAAAGTTTATATTGTTGTTTTGTTTAGCTTGGCTCTTGGTTTTTTTCTTTTTCTGAGCTTGATGGTGCCTCAACACGATTTTCAGTGAGGTACCTAACCACATTTTTTCCTAATTAATGTTATAATAATGTTTTTGTAAGTTGAATTGATTATTGTGTTATAAAATTAGTTTAATTACAAAATTTATTGTGTGTGGAAAAATAATTAACCTATTTTAATTTTTCAAAAACCAATGTAAAATTTGTAACTTGGAAATGATGAGTGAATAAAAAAAATTTACAGCTCTCGCTTTTTCTAAAGTAAATGTAACGCCTGTAATTTTCTTTCCAAAATAAAATTTTATAGGCCTACTCGTAATTTTTTGCATCGATAAAGCGAACGGTTATACTTATTTTATTTATATTTTTGCTATAATTAATAAATCTTATAACGTTATAGTTCAATTACACATTGACTTTACTTATGCTTGATTTAGAAATTATTGCTTGATTATTTAGAAATTATTGCTAAAAAGAAACAGAAATATAAGTAGCTTGTGCAAAAATTATTAACACGTAATGTCTTTAATTTTAGCTTAATTTCTACTTGTTTTGTATATTTTATTTAGTCGACTAAATAACATTTCTTAAAAATTGAGAAATAAGTTGTGATTCTGTTAAGCTATTGACTTGAAACTTGCTTTAAAATCTTCGTCTTGGTTTACTTTTTAATTATGAATTAATGGATTAATAAAATTTAAATATTTTGTATGACCTTTAAAGAAGATTGAAACCAGAACTATTTGTAACGTGAAGTGTGGTACAGCGGGACTGCAACGTGACAATGCAGGTTACGGTCAATGAAAGTCAACTGGTTCTGTGCTGTGTTCTATTCAGGCTTCTATGCTCCGCCTTCATCTGCAGTCTCTAATTCGTGACGGTATAGCGTCATTCATTCATGATTAAACATAGATCATATGTTTTATTATTTACATTGGCTAGAGAAATTCGTGTGAGTGTTTCACAAGAGAATTTTGTCCATGTAAACCCACCCGTCTTTTAGTATATTTCAGTAACTGGAATCATCCAACCAGCCTCTGTAAAATTTGCAACTTCTGTGAGATAATCAATAAATAGTTGCAACTTTTAGTAATTATAAAAACTTTGTTATATTTAATATACAACCACCGGGTTGGTCTAGTTGTAAAGTCGTTGCCGCGAGTCAGCTGTTTAACGGTGGTTTTTCGGTTCCTGGTTCAAATCCTAGTAAATGTAGTTATTTTTTTAAAATGTAATTTAAATACTTTACAGTAGTTACCGTTGTACCTTGATGGTTCAGGTTTAATAAACTATTTAGGCTCTTAGGAATGGTCTACCTGAGTCTGTACAAGATTACATGTTTTACATAATTATCATCCTCATCTCATTGGAGGATTGGGTTTATTATTGTTCCTAAATTGAATGTATTACAGCGTGCACTTGTTGGGGATAGAGAAAACATATATAGGTGTCCCTAAAATGTTAGTCTTTTTTTTAATCGTTTCATTAATCATCGATAAATTAATGCTAGTGGTATCTAGTGCGCGTTGCTACGCCCAAGAAAAAAACTCATGTTTTTAATGGAAAATATGAAATTTATTTATTTATTTCATCGTAATACTGGGGGATAAACAATGTTTTTGGTTTTTTATTTCCTCTTGCCTTTATAAATATTATGAAAGAAAAGTATTGTTTTTCGAAATCGAGTTTTCACCGGATATACACGTTTTCAGACCCCCTGAACCCAAAAACATGTTTTTAGCGTTTGGTCTGTGTGTATGTGTGTGAACAACATATCTCAAGAATTGAACATTGTACGAAGTTGAAACTTATAACTTAAGTTAGATACCACTAGAGGACCCGACACGAACATTTTCATCAAAATTACTCAACCGGAAGTAGTAGTTTATTCGTGTCATTTTTCACTTTTTTGCGATTTTCTCAAAAACGGCTCCTACGATTTTTTTAAAAATCGCCTCATTTATTTAATCTTTTATGCTCTATAAGACAGGGTAGACGTCATGTCTGCTGCAATTCTTGCGGAGGCTGTGCTCTCGTAGAAAAAAAGCTTTTTTTTAAGATTGCGGCTTTAGTATGGATTTTACGGCAAAACTGTATATAATTAAAGTTGTAAAAAAGGTAAAAACCTACAAGTTTATTACAAAAATTTCTTTGTATAATGCTTAGTTGAACGGTAATTTGCGATTTTCTGTTTTTTTCATAAAAATCTGTAAAAAATGGATTTTTTAAAGATTTCAGCCTAAGGATGTATTTTATGACAAAACTGTATAATCAGATTTATAGGACATTAAAAGATCTAAAACTTTTATTTTTAGAATTTTTATCTACAGAGCATAGTTTAGCGTGAAACAGTGATATTCCGTATTATTAGCCAAACTAAGGATGGTTTTTATTTTACGTCATGATTAAAATTTAGGTTATGTTTTTTGAGGTTAGTTTTTTGTTTATTTCTAATGTTTTATCACTAACGTTAGGTTATATGTTTCATTGTTTGCATTGGCAAGAGAAATTCGTGTTAGAGTGTCTTGCTCCAGAATTTTGTCCATGTGAACCTACCCTTCTTTTTGATTTACTTGTTGTTTAGGTCAACAGCTGAAAAGCTAAACGAGGGTGAGGTGGTTTACTATTGCCTTCCTTACTGAGTTGTAAAGTATGCTTATCAGCCTACTAGGCTCTCCAAAAAGCACCTATTTTTCACCCTGCAGAGTCTGGCTGTATAGTAAAATTTATAATTCTGAGGATATAACTCTGACTAGTGTCTTTCATCTCTGTTCTTAAATGGAGGAAAAAACAACCCAATAGAGCAAAAACAAAGTTAATAGTTAATAATAATAATAATTTTTCGATAGCCTCCACATCACCCCGTTTAACCATTCCTATCCTTCGAGAAACAACAAAATACAACCAGGGAAGCGGGACGGACCTACTTAGTGGAAGAAAGGCAGAAGAAAAGATCGAAGTCCTTAATTTGCTCCACACCTATCGTGGACTAAGTGGAGTCAAGACATACACAAAAGAATAAACACCTAAAATAACTAAAGTCAAGAAGTATCAAGTGCGGCACATAACTCACATGGTGACAATAAAAATTTGTAACACAAACAATAAAAAAATATGAACACCACAGATAACAAAATACAAATAGTAATTAAAAATAATAATAATAATAATAGTTTGTAGGTATAGCCAACTGTCATTCATCTGATAAGGGGTAGTTTTTAAAATTTTATTAACGGAAATTTAGTATTTGTTAAATTTAGTATTGAGCAATTCGTTTGTCGGAATGGTATTTGTTCTTCTGTTCTAAAATAGTTCAGTCATATAATTGGCGGACCATGTGATAAGATACAGAACTATTTTTTGTAGCCCTGGATTTAGTATATCGAGTGCAATGAATTTAGCACTCCACCTGCCTATTATTGGCATTTTTTTCAGTTACTGTCAAGGCGTTATTTAGATTACTCATGATATTTTGGTTAATTTAGTCGCTTTAGTAACGAGAATCATGTAAACAACTGTGTAAAATTTTCAAATTCTGTGAGGCCATTAATATGCTTAGGTGCAAATTTAAGTAACAATGTGTTGTTGTTTAGGTCATCAGCCGAAAGGCTGGTTTGAACCTGTAGAGGTTTTACTAAGTAAAACGAGGAGTGAGGTGGTTTACCATTGCCTTCCTCACTGAGTGGAAAAGTAAGCTTATCAGCATGCCGGGCCCTCTGAAAAGCACATTTTTTCCACTCTGTAAATGACACCTTCACTTCATTCACCACAGGGTCTGGCTGTATAATGAAATTCATTACTTTCAGAGGAGATAACTCTGATTAGTGTCTTTTACACCTCTACCTCTTCTGTTCTTAAATGATTCAGTCATTTAACTGGCTGAACATGTGAAAAGAAACAGAACTATTTATTTTAGCCCTGCAACGAACAGATTGAATGTAAATAATTTGACACTCCACCTGTCTGTTATGGGCAGATTAAGTAACAATATAAAACTGAAAAAAAAACTATTATATTTTAATGCACAGTGGACGATTAATAACAACTAAAAAAAGGAACTGACTAACTTACAACGAACGAGTCATTAATGATTGAATGTCCGTAATGAAGGACGAAACAATTAATTTAACTGGTAGATAGTAAACTAGACTTGGAATAATTAGAAAGAGTGAAAAATTCATAAAGAAACCAGACAGAGAAAGAAAACGTGGATAATGCAATATTAAAAATATAATTAGTTAATTATTATTAATGATTATTTCTTTTAATCCAATTACTATTAACATTTCCTTCATTAAATGTAATTATTTGTAAATATATATAATTATACCCGCCATTGCGCCTGTGCTTCGTGTTACCATATTGCTACCTCATTAGGGATTACGTTAAAATTGAGTTTGAAAACATATCTGGGTGTTAACTAGTATTACAGCATAATCCGCTTAGTTAAGACGCGTAGGTGGGATCAAAAATTGAGGGGAATAATTTTCTTACTGTAAGTCCATTGTATTTGAAGAGCTCTTATTTCAAAAACGACCGAATGGAAAAATTTTAACACTACTCCAAATTAAAAAGTATTTTTTCTGCGTTGATTCGTTAAACATAATTATTTATTTTTTAAAGTATTATCGGAGATGCAGTAATTTACGCATAAAAAGTACCCAGTTTTTAGCCAATTTTTCAACAATGTGTTTTTAAACTTCCGTTACTTTGTTTACGTTTTACACAGATAAGCATTTAAGTATGTTAAAGATCACAATTTACTCTATAATGTTGATATTTTAAAAATAAAATCTATGTTATGTTTCGTTTTAATATGGCGGCCATTTCAATCTTTAAATCATTTCTTTATCTTTACGTGGAGCCAAAGTATCACGGTTTTTTTTTAAATGGACGCCATATTAAAATGTAACATCGGTATTTCTTTTAAAATATATATAAATTACAGAGAAAACTGTGATATTTAACATGTTTATAAATGCCATTTTTTTTTAATGTAACGCCTGGACAAAGTAACAGACGTTTAAAATTAACGGAAAACCGGCTAAAAACTGTGGTGACAAATTTTTAAATAAAATATTTTTAAGTCAAACGAGGCCTTCGGGCTACCCCAATTAGTCAGCTGGTAGAATTTCGCTATTATTTGTTGAGTATCACCTTTTGGGCTAGCGACTTTGTATGGTAACCAGTTGTCAGCCATTCGTGAACAAACTCTACTGTGGTTCCTGTTTAAACCCATGCCTAATCCACATCAAAAAAAATCTGGTGTGAAACACTCACACAACTTTCTCTTGCCAATGCGAATAATTAACAATAAACCTTACATTAGTATTAAAACATTAGAAATGAACAAAAACTAACCTCAAAAACATAACCTTATTTTAATCATGAGTGAATGACGCAAAATGACAATCGAACTCAGTTTGGCTTAAAAATACGGAAAATCACGCTTTCACGCTAAACTAGGCTCTGTAGAGAAAAATGCTCTAAACAAAAGTTGTAGATCTTTTAATTTTCTATAAATTTAATTATATACACTTTTGTCGTAAAATGCATACTAAGACCGAAATGTTAAAAAAATCGATTTTTCTCACGTTTTCGTGAGAAAAAAAACAGAAAATCGCAAATTACCGCTAAACTAAGCGTTATACAAAAAAATTTTTGAAACAGAAGTTGTAGGTTTTTAAATTCTCTACAACTTTTATTATATACGTTTTTGCGCTAAAATTTATATTAAAGCCGTAATCTTAAAAAAACAACGTTTTTACGTGAAAACAGCCTCACCGAGAATTTCAGCAAACATGGCGCCTACCCTATCTTGTAGAGAATAAAAAATTGAGTAAAATAGGCGATTTTTAAAAAAATCGTAGGACCAGTTTTTGAGAAAATCGCAAAAAACTGAAAAATTATACGAATAAACTACTACTTCCGGTTGACCGATTTTGATGAAAATGTTCGTGTCGCGTCCGGTAGTGGTATGTAACTTAAGTTTCAAGTTTCAAGTTCGTACGATGTTCCGTTCTTGAGATATTCTGTTCACACACAGACACACAGACACACACACACACCGACACACACACACACACAGACACACACACAGACCAATCGCTAAAAACATGTTTTTTGGGTTCAGGGGGTCTGAAAACGTATAGATCCGGTGAAAACTCGATTTCGAAAAATCGACATGAAAACAATACTTTCCTTCCTATATATTCATATAGGCAAGAGAAAGTAATATAACAAAGAGCAGCAATTAAATTAGGTAGTTGTCAGTAATGTACATTACCCAACGACAAAATAAGAGCAAAAAAAAAACAGCCAGACGAATTAACGTAGGAAGAACTGTCTTTAATTTGGTGTGGCTTTAAACATTTTCTGTTCGGTTCCTTTTGAAATAAAGCTCTTCAAATAATTCGGACTTCTTTCGTGATAGGTACTACGACAGCCATTACCTAACTATCAAAATCATGGTAATTCTTAATATTATTGAATTTCCAGTATATTTTGTAAAAACCCAACCAACGGGATAATAATGGAAAACCCAAAAATTAGATTACACCAGCTTAGTAACTAGACAATAGTTTATAGGTATAGCCAACTGTCATTCATCTGGTACGGGATGGTATTCTTTAGGTGGGTGTGTTTCCCCCTCTGTTTTTCTGGATCTTTCATTCCCCTGCCAAGTTTCAGCCAATCGTCGGGGTGGTTCTCCTTCCTTTTCGCCATCCAGATTGTTTAAACGGGTTTTTTAAAATTGGATAGGCTACTGGTCAACCAGAGGTTTTGTGAGAGTGTCGATTAGTTCATTTCAATTCATTTACTAGGAGCTTATTCAAGAAGCAGAAGGTAGCAGCTACTATTAGACGTCTCAAGGAGAAGAATAAGAAGTAATCTACTAATTTGGAGGTATTTAAGAATAAAATTTCATTTCGTTGATCATAAGGGATTAAGCTTGTTTTTCAGATAAAGTCGCGAGATGAAAGGTTGGCTAGGTTAATTTTTATCCAAATAGGTTAGGAATAGTTAAAAAAAATCTGATATAAAACACTTATTGACTTTATCTTGCCAATGTAAGTACGTAATATAACTTGTTTAAATTAAAAACATTACCTAATTTCAATCATGAGTGAATGACACAAAATGAAAATCAACCACTGTTTCACTTAAAATTACGGAAAATCTCTAACAGACCGTAAAATTAGCTCTAGAAGAAAAAGCTTGAAATAAAAGTTTTAGTTTATTTTAATTTGCCATAACTCTAATTCTTAGGTACACTTTTGTCATACAATGCATATTAAATCCGTGTTATTCAAAAATCGCATTTTTTCTACCAGTTTTGATGAGCAATATGCAAAAAATCACTAATGGACGCGAAACTATAAGAGTTATAAAAAAGAATGTTTGAAAAAAAAATTGTAGGGTTTTTAATGTTCTGCAACTTTAATTACAGTATATACACTTTTGCCATGTAATCCATATTAAGGCCGCAATCTTAACCCTTTAAGTGTTAGTGGCATAATTATTATGCCACCCTTATTTTCCCTTAAAGGATCGATTTTCTTAAAATTTAAAACGTGTATCGTAAATGCCACGGAGTAAAAGTATACATTTTATACTTTAAATAGAATATTTTAAAGGTATTATGTTGTTCATTTACCGAAATTGGACCGATTTAATAATATTTGTGAAAACGATTAATTATGTACAATAAGAATCATAACTATACTAATGTATATATACAAAAATAGATAACTTCTATTGTCAGGTGAATAAAATAGTTGCTAAACTCACTTAAAAACAATTTCTTTAAAAACAATTCACACCTTAAAGGGTTAAAAAAATTACAATGAGAGCACAGGCCCTCCCCCCCCTCACAAGAATTTTAGCAGACATGACGCTTGCCCCATCTTATAGAGCATAAAAAATTTAGTAAATGAGGCGATTTTTTAACAAAATAGTAGGAGCCGTTTATGAGAAAATCGTAAAAAATTAAAAACTGCACAAATAAACAACTACTTCCGGTTGAACAATAGTAATGAAAACATTCGTGTCCCGTGGTGATATCTAACTTAAATCCTACGTTTCAACGTCTTACGCTATTACGTTCTCGAAATATCGTTAAAAACATGTTTTTTGGGTTCGCGGGGCCTGAAAATGCATCTACCGAAGAAAACTCGATTTTGAAAAAAATGACATGAAAACAAAACTTTCCTTTCGTGTACACACATATAAATAGGGCAAGAAGAAGTAAAAATCTGGTGTGAAACACTCACATGACTTTCTCTTCCCAATGCAAATAATAAACAAAATAACCTAATATTAGCAATAAAACATTAGAAATAAACAAATAATTAACCTCAATAAACATATAACCTAATTTTAATCATGAGTGAAAGACGCAAAATGAAAATCAATCTCAGTTTGGGTTAAGAATACGGAATATCACTCTTTCACGCTAAACTAGACTCTGTAGAGAACAATGCTTTAAATAAAAGTTGTAGATCTTTTAATTTTCTATAAATTTGATTTTATATACTTTTGTCGTAAAATGCATACTAACGCTGAAATCTTAAAAAAATCGATTTTTCACACGTTTTCGTGAGAAAAAAACAGAAAATCGCTAATTACCACTTAACTATGCGTTATACAAAAAAATGTTTGAAATTAAAGTTGTAGATTTTTAAACTTTCTACAATTTTTATTATACAAATTTTTGCGCTAAAATGCATATTGAAGCCGCAATCTTAAAAAAAAACAATTTGTTTACGTGAAAACAGCCTCACCAAGAATTTCAGCAAACATGGCGCCTACCCTATCTTGAAGAGCATAAAAAATTAAGTAAACCAGGCGATTTTTAAAAAAAAATCGAAAAACCAGTTTTTGAGAAAATCGCAAAAAAGTGAAAAATTAGACGAATAAACTACTACTTCCGGTAGACCGATTTTGATGAAAATGTTCGTGTCGAGTCCCCGGTAGTGGTATGTAGCGTAAGTTTCAAGTTTCAAGTTCGTACAATGTTCCGTTCTTGAGATATTCTGTACACACACACACACACACCAATCGCTAAAAGAATGTTTTTTGGGTTCAGGGGTTCTGAAAAGTGTAGATCCAGTGAAAACTCGATTTCGAAAAATCTACATGAAAACAATACTTTTCTTCCTATTTATTCATACAGGCAAGAGAAAATAAAAATCTGAAGTAGAAAGGATGTTCACGTAATGAAAGAGTAGATACATAAAGTCGCATCAATATCTTATGTCATTAGTGTTTACTTTGAGGTATGGAACGGAGAGTTTGAACTTTACAATAATAATTTGTCCAGACCGGGGTTTTCGTTTTGTACGCTACAGTGTTCTAACCACTATGCCACGGAGGATTTATTTGTTTATAACAAATATGGTGAATTTTCACTCGCTTGATGACCGAGAAGTTGAAGAATTACCGATAAATTGAATGAGTTATCTATAATTACATTTATATCAACAGATTCTCAAGTAAATACAAGACCTCACTACGCTCAGTGAAATACAAAATAAATAAATAAATAAACTCATAATTCTAGGCTATTATATAACTCTTTAAATACAAGTGAGTTATGAAAAGAGAAAAAAATCGTGATTTTGTTCAAGGTTGGTTTAAAAAAAATTCTGTAAATCAGGCTTCTTAAAGCCGGAATAATGCTAAATCAGAAGAGAAATAAATAAAAATTTATTATTATAATTTAGATAGATAAATAAATAAATAGGAAAAATTCAAACTAGATTTAAGTAATCGGGACTGCTTTTAAAAACGGATTTAAACGCTTAAACAAACCGCTTTACCTCTCTCAATAATTCTTTAAGTAGTTCAAAATTGTTTGAATTTGTTAATATAAAAGTATTTTTGGAGACCAATTTCTATGCGTTAACCCCTGCGGTATTAATCGTGGTTCTCAAACTTTTTATTTTTGGCCCCTCCTTCATTATATACGATTCACTGTAAGCCACGCCCCTTATATTTTTTGAGTGTATAAGTGTGCATTTTTTTGTAACACTTTTACTGGTAATTGTTATTTAAGTTCCATATTTGAAACCTATTCCTATTGGGACAATGGGTTTTATGTGAAATAATTAAAAAATTACATTTTTTGTGTCCCTTCCAAAGTACTTCAAGACCATGTAGCTAAAGTTACCTTTAACCCACCAGGTCTCTGTGAAAAGTAAAAAAAAACTCCAATTTCCATACCTCCAAACCTCAAACATTCAAAGTTGAAATTTTGAAACTTCAGACCTTTGTACTCCAAACATTAACCTAAAACTTCAAAATTTTCAAATTTCTAATTTTGAAACTTCTAACATCATCTTTGAACTCCAGATCTTCGAACTTCAAAATATTGTGATCCACCCAACCCCTTTGGCGGTCAAATTTCATCTTGTGAGAAAGTGCGGGCGCGCAGCGCACGCGCTTATGAATTTTAAACCACCCATCCTTCTGAGGCCGAGACACGGAAGCGCTGCAAGTATTTTTAAGAAGCACATATTGCTAAATATTACTAAAAAAAAATTTAGACTGCTAATGTGACGGTGACTCCGTCTTTTCTTTGCACAAAGCTTGCTGAAACGTGGAGTCAGTTCCGACAGGGCAACTCTTAAGTTCTCTTGTCACATCTAATCTTGAACGATATGTCCTCTTCATGGCAGCAAGAGTAGAAAATCAAGTTTCACAAGAATATGCAGTAGCAAAGGGAATGAGTATTTGTAAGGCATTTTCACTCAAAAAGGGTATTATTTTTGGACGTTTATAACGATTTTATAATACTTTACGTATTCGTTTATTACAATCAACTCCAAATTAAAACTTGTTTGAATGTTAGACAAATAAAGAATATTTCTCTTCATTTATTTGCTCTACACATAATGTCATTTATTTTTTAAATTAAGCTTTACGTCATCCCCGAAAACTGTTTCGCGCACCCCCCCCCCTTATTGAGAACAACTATAGTAAACAATTGAACCGAGGACCAATTTATTATGATTTTTTACACACAATAAATCTGAAATTGCAGCAAAACTGAAAGTAAATGCTAGGGATGTTCAAGAAGTAGACAGCCTTTAATATTATTATTATTATTATTATTGTTATTTTTATAACTATCTCTTGTCTTGTATGAATATTATATTGAAGGAAAATATTGTTTTCATCTCGATTTTTTAATATAGAATTTTTACCGGAAGTGCAAGTTTTCAGGCCCCCTGAAACAAAAAAAGAAGTTTGTCATGTTGTGTGCGTTTGAAGATAATATCTCATGTATGGAACATCTTACAGAGTTGAAACTTGGAACTTAAGTTAGGTACCACAAGCGAACCCGACACGAACATTTTAATCAAAATTGGTTAACCCAAAGTAGTGTTAGTTTTGTCGTGAAACTAATTTGTCATTTTTTGCGTGTTTTTCAAAAACGGCTCCTGCAATTACTTGTTATTTTTAATTGCCTCGATTATTACATTTTTTATACTCTACATGATAGGGTAAGTGCCTTGTCTGTTGAAATTCTTTGGGGGGCTGAGCTGTAAAAAATTTTTTTTTAAAGATTGCTGTGTTAATATGAATTTTAGGGCAAAAGTGTATGAAATTAAAGTTGTAATCAACTCGATCTAGGACCTACAACCTATATTTGAAGCGGTTTATTCCTGAAAGCCTCGATTAGTGATTTTCTGGTTTTTTCATCATCAAAATCGGTAAACAATGGGATTTTTTTAAGATTGCGGACTTACATTTTACGACAAAAGTGTATATAATCAAAGTTATAGGAAATTAAAAATCCTAGAAATCCTAGAAATTTCATTTCATGCATTTTTTCTACAGAGCTTAGTTAAGCGTCAACTATAAGTATCATTATAGTGATTTTCCGTATTTTTAAGTCCTACTGAGGATTTCTATCCAGCGCCATTCTCTCATCATTAAAATTAGGTTATTTTAAAAAAAATTTCACTATGTTTATTCATGATTAAAGTTAGGTAATAGTTTTCATTATTACAATGGAAAGAGAAAATCTTGTACCTGTTTCACACCAAATTTTTTCGGTTTAATTACCGGATTATTAATATGGAAGGGAATGCAGTATGGAAACCCGTTATTTATAAACGGAAAACTATCTTTTTATGTTTATAGAATTTGAAATGCATTGTTTTATTATGGTAAAACCGTGCGTCCACATAACCGCCAAGTGACCTTTGCCATTTCTCCTTTATCTGGGCGCCTCGTTATCAGAACGTAACTTGCTTATCGTCTTATCTCTCCCGGTGTGTATTTCATTGTTATCTAATTGAGTTCATAATTGATAAATAAATTAAAAACGGTAGTATTAAGTTACCAGTTTACTTCTTTATGTATACAGTAACAGTATTGTCTGTAGTGTATTGATTATTTCGTGTGCATTAATTTGTTTTCATGAGCAAAATGAAACGGTGAATGATAAATGGTATCTTCCCGCTTCTGAAGAAGATGCGGTAAAATTTGACCAGTGTGTACTGCCATAACATCGAGTCTGAGAAAACTCATAAAATCGCTTTTTACCTGACGGACAGAATTGGACATTAGTTCCGAAGATCTACCTTAACCTTGTTGGTGAATCCAAGTTAGGTTGTAGGCTAATTTACTAACTAAATCGACACTAAAGGTCTTTTCCACGACACTAGTTTACTAGCAGCGTATTAGTAACTAGCACCGTTTCCAAACGTTCGCGCTGAGCTAGTTTACTAGCTCTAGTCAATCAAGTGATTTTTGTCTCCCTACTAGCGCTTGTAAAATCAAACATGTTCAAAAGTCACTAGCGTGCTAGTGAATACTAGCGTTTTAATTAAACTTGCAGAATAGCTTTGGAGGTTTAAGGTTAACGAACGACTAGCAGCTAGTTTAGTTGAATCGCTGGTATTCACTAGAGCGCTAGTGACTTTTGAACATGTTTGATTTTACTAGCGCTAGTAGGGGAGAAAAGGTCACGTGATCTTTTCTCCCTTGTGAACTTTTCTTCTCTTAGTGGTTGGTCGACCACTACGTTTCCTGTCGCAAACACTATCCGCCTCTAGAAATCGGTTTGTTAGCCTAGAAATTGACTTTTTTTCTGGTGGAGAAACACCTGCAAATTTAATTTGAAATGATTCTTTTACACTCACGTACGATTTCATAGCAAAATAATGTTCAAGAAAGACTTGCAGAATAGCTTTGGAGGTTTAAGGTTAACGAACGACTAGCAGCTAGTTTAGTTGAATCGCTGGTATTCACTAGAGCGCTAGTGACTTTTGAACATGTTTGATTTTACTAGCGCTAGTAGGGGAGAAAAAGTCACGTGATTGACTAGCGGTAGTAAACTAGCTGAATGTGAACGTTTGAAAACGTTGCTAGTTGCTAGTAACCTTTACTTTGTTCAGCAACGTACAACACAATTCACATATGTTTTCAGAGCACTGGTTATTATTAACTAGCTGTGGGAACTGTTACTGACGCGCTAGTAGGTCCTGCTGAACTAGCAGCTAGTAAACTAGCGTCGTGGGAATTGGCCTTAGGATCGGTGGCGCCCATTTAATGGAAGAATGTATAAGGCCGACCGCGGCCGACGACACGTGGCGAAACCTAGCTTGCGTATTGTTGGTGGTCGGAAGCGGCGAGCTGGCGTGGTGGAAGCGGAGCCCGAAGAGTGACGGCTCGGCTACCGGGTTCAGGCCTAGCCTTCCCTCAGCGGCAGTTGAGTCCCCACTGCAGCGTGACAGTGGTAGCCCCCAGAGCCCCGCAGTGTCGAGTCGGCGTAGGCCGTCGGCCGATAGCGCGGCGAGGCGGTTCTCTCCGGGTCGGCGAAGGCTGACCGGTGCGGGAATGTGCGTCCGTCACCGGTAGCGTAGACCAGGTATGGTGCGTCCGATCTCGGCTGGGCATTAAACAATATTTTGCTACGAAATCGTACGCGAGTGTAAAAGAATCATTTCAAATTAAATTTGTTGGTGTTCCTCCGCCAGAAAAATGTCAATTTCTAATTAACACTGTGTTTAAAACTTCGATTTCGTTATAATTTACGAAAGACTTTAACCAACGGAAATATTGCAATCGCTTGTTTAAATCTGGATGCTGAAGCTCTTGGACTAATCGTACGCAATACGTATACAATTTAAATTTTTTAGCAGCTTTCTTTACACTCGAGTATGACAAACCAACTTGTGAGGAAAATTTTCGTAAACTTTTCCGTGGAGAATTGAGCAATCTTGTTTTCACATTCTATAAAACGTCACCTGTCAAGAGAGTTGGTCGACCACTACGTTTCCTGTCGCAAACACTATCCGCCTCTAGAAATCGGTTTGTTAGCCTAGAAATTGACTTTTTTTCTGGTGGAGAAACACCTGCAAATTTAATTTGAAATGATTCTTTTACACTCACGTACGATTTCATAGCAAAATAATGTTCAAGAATGAAAACCTGTTCTAGGGTAAATGACATTCTGTTCGTAACACGATTGGAAACGGCACAAAATTTTACACAGCTCAAGGAGAATCAACTCACATTGCCGTATCTATACCGGTTCAGTAGGGCTACCAACTTCGTGTCACAAAACAAAATTTCCCTTTCTTAGAAAAAAATTACCAGACATTAACTGTTGGGTAACAGGACTAAAAAATTCACTCTGTATTTGTCGAAAAGAATATTCCCTCCAAATTTCAGCTTTCTGGGTGTTGTATAAGTACGAGAATTAGTTATGAGTGAATCAGTCAATCAATCAGTGAGGGTTTTTTCATTTATATACACAGAGATATTTACTGGATTTTAAGTGCGGGTTTCCGTGAGTTTTTTCATAAAAGTTAAATGTAAAATTTAATATAAAGGTAATTAAGCGGCAATCGCGTTAATCAGAAAATTTATTCGTTAATGCAGGCGAATTATTAAATAATTGAAAATCGTTTACATGACAATTAACTAATGAGATGAACCCTGATTTAAATTCCCTAATTAACATCCGATTAATTTGAAACCATCTCTTTATACTCTTAATACGTTACAAAAATAATCAAACATACAGAATAAATTTTATGATAAACATCAAATATGTTCAAATAGTATTTTTTCCGAATACCCCTGTAGAGAGAGCACGCTAAATCAATATTTTAATTACTTCATGTTTTGCTCACATTCTTTTTCTCCCGCAATTTCTTCATTCTTCCGGATTTGTCCTTAAGTTGTTCAATGTTGTGGGTTTCACGTCTCTTATTTTCATTCTCTCCCCGGAAGATCACTCTCTGGCTGCGTAGAAAATGAGTTATATTTCAACTCAAAATTTTCTGTATTAAAGGATTCATGTGGTCTGCTAATATTCTGTTAAATTTTGATTATTTAATTTTAGCAGTTTCTGGGACGAAAAGGGATTTTCAAATCGGAATGCAACGTTAAATTATTTATGTAATGTGGGGCGTTCGTTTTCATATGTAAAATTGTAACTGATGGGCTTGGATTTTCTGAATGTAACTTTTCTCTACAGTTCCAAAAATTTCGATACCGTAATTCCAAATTGTCGTAAATATATAAGCTTATATAATATTACCCGTAAAAGGCATTTTGAGTGTTAATTATTTGCACTCGATCTGCTAGTTTCAAAGCTACAAAAAATAGTTCTTTTTTTTACCGCATGGTCAGCCAATTTAAGGACTGAAAAATTTAAGAACAAAAGAAGTAGAGGTGTAAAAGACAGTAGTCACAGTTATGTTCTCTGAGAGTAATGAATTTCGTTGTACAGCCAGATCCTGTGGTGAATGAGGTGTAGTTGTCATTTGCGTGGTGGGAAGTAGATGCTTTTTAGAGGGCCTGGCGTGCTGATAAGCGTTCTTTTTCATTCAGTGAGGAAGGAAATAGTAAACCACCTCACTCCTCGTTTTACTTAGTAAAGGCTCTAGAGGTTCAAACTAGCCTTTCTGCTAATGATCTAAACAACAACATACGTTAATAATTTTAATAATGTTAAACGTTTTAATGGCAGATTTGATTTTCTGTTGATGAATTTTGAGGGTCAAACGTTTTGTTTTGATATGTTATCCCCATGTCAGTCAAAAGTTTGATTTATATATAAACTTTCAAAAGTATTTAAGTTATAGAAAATTAAAAACCTACGTATTTTATTTCAAGTTTGTTTTTCCACAGAGCTTAGTTAAGCGTCTTTTACTGATTACAGTATTTTTAAGTTGCACAGAGATTGAATTTATCATGCGTGATTCACTCATGATTAAAATTATGTTGTTTTTAATTTTACATTGTTTACTAATGATTAAACGTGGGTTATATTCTTCACAACCCACCGGGTTGGTCTAGAGGTAAAACGTCATTTAAGGTTCCTTTATGAGGATTTGAATACTATATAATGGTTACCAGTGTACTTTGATGATTGGGGTTCAATAAACGATACTCAGAAATTGTCGGTCTGATTCTGTACGAGACTTTACCTCATGTACACGTCATATACATCATCGATCGTCATCTCATTGGGTCATCGGGTTGCTTATTATTCTTAAATTGAACACATTCCAACGTACACACATAGGGATTAAAAAGAAATTGTTCATTTTATATATTGGTAGGAGAAAGTCATGTGGGTGTTTCACTCTAGATTTTTTTAGATTAATGTCATCGGATGGTGAGCATGAGTAGCATGGAAAAACCGTAAATGTTTAGGGTTTTTAAAATGGCCGTTTAAGAGGTGGTCGTAGTCATGGTGATGGTTGAGGAGGTGGGCGAAACGGCGTCTTGTCCAGCGGAGAGGTCATCTTCTTCTCTCCCAGAAGTGCGTCGATATCTGCTTTGTCGGGACCCCATGGGTACAACGCTTGGTTGAGGAACCGTTGTGGGAATCGCTCGCGGCAGCGGGTGATGACTGTTACGGTGTCGGGTCAGCGAGCGGAAGCATCATCTTCTGTCTTGCAGGGTCGATGGTGGATCTTCGTCGGAGTCGTCGGAGTCCGATAGCCGCGTGCTGACGGTCGATGTTTGGTCGTAGCAGTAGAGTGGAATGGAATGACGATATGGGTCAGTGAAGCGCTCTCATGTATATAGTAACCAGAGGGATGGTTAGCCTACTAGCACTCTGCAGTGTCGACAAAAGTCTGCCAGCCTTGTCGGAAGTATTTTCGGCTTCTCTTTGTCGGTATGTCGGAATTTGTTAGCCGGGAACACAGTCCTAATCAAAAGGGATGACGGTTGCATTAGTTTTACAAAACTCGTTTTTAGTATGTTCTAAAACTACTTAGAAAGTACAAGGTATTATTAGACACTAATAGTTATTTACTTAATCCAGTATTTTCACGAGAACAATACTGATGCACAAAAAATTATGAAGAAGTAGAAATGAAAAATATTATAATTTAAAATGTGTTTTTTTCTAGATATGTTGTTTATTTGAACATGGATTATAAATTAGGGAGGCAATATAAAAATAAACAAAAGGGAAATTCCGATACAGCGTGTGGAGGGAAAATACTGTAAAATACTTAAAACATGTGTAAACAAAATAAAACCCATATACAAACATAACCTTAACCACTGATCAACATAATACGCTTTAATTGTTTTATACGAACGAATGTTGATCATTTTGTACTATATCAACCCTTTAAATACATTGAAACGCATTACGTATTAAATCTATTGTTGTGTCTGTGTTTTGTTTGTATTACGCATAATAATATGTCCAATCTACCAACACATTAACACATATATAAACACAGACACACACACATATTTATATGTATACATAATTTCCAATACTGTAGCACGTATCCGTGAATGATATATACCACCCCTTCCATAAACCATATCTCTAACCGACTTTATGATATTTTGTCAAGTTACTTAACTGGGTGGCCAAAAAGTTATGTTGAAGTTAATTTTTTTTTTTGTTGAACTAAAGACCAGGTCATTTCAACTTCCATAGGCTTTGATGTTTGTTGTGTACTCCCTTATTCATTGCCTCTGTTGTTCTTTCCTTTCCTCAGCCCAGTTCTTTCCTGTTTTTAGCTTTGGATTTTCTTTGAAATCTTGGTGCTTTTGTAGTTTCTTCTCGTTCAAGTTCATCGCGTTCCTGGATATCCTGATATGTTATTTAAATTCCTCAAGATCTCTACTTATCTCACTGAATCATTCCCTCTTTGTTTTCTTATCTTGAAAGTACTTCAGGATTTGATTGGTCAATCTCGCTAGGTCATCTGTCCCACGTCTGCGTAAAAGTTACTAATTTTTCTTCATGACATCAAAACAATACCTACCTTCGTCCCATATATTAGGTCCTCGATGTACGTCGGCTCGGATTTAACGTCACTCATTTTTTAAAAGAAAAATTTCGCCCAAACCCATACGTCACTTTCTTTTATCTAAGTTTTGATTGGATATTTGATAGTTTATAAAAAAATATAACAATCAAGAGCGTGGAATAAATTAAATAAAATTTAAAAAAAATGTTTCAGTAAGATTACAATTGGCTGTCCTTATGGTTAACAACAGTAGAACCCCAATTTTCTGCTATTTTTTTTTTCTAGTAAAAACGCTGTTGCAAATCATTTCTTTTACCCGTAACAGACAGGTTAAATAATAAATTATTTGTATCTGATCTGATAGTTCCAAACTTCAAAAATATTTTTATTTATCACATTGGTATCCAATTATATGACTGAATCATTTAAGAATAGAAAATGTAGAAGTGTGAAAGACACTAGTACTTACCTACCTATATTTAGCCTTAACTTGAAGAATATTGGTGTAGGATTTATATGTATAATAAATTTATTCTACATAAATTATTGTACGGAGTTGAGGCCTGGACTCTGACAGGAGCAGCACTTAAAAAATTGAGAACGTTCGAACTTTCGCTGTATAGGAGAATGCTGCGAATATCCTGGACGCAGGGAATTACTAATGCGGAAGTGCTACGTCGAATGAACAAGGCAGCGGAATGGGTCATCATGGTGAAGGCGCGAAAGCTGCAATTTCTCGGTCATATCATGCGGGATGAGCGCAGGTATGAATTGCTCCAACGCATTCAGCAAGGAAATATCGAGAGTAGATGGGGATCAGGACGCAGAAGAATTTCATGGTTGGCCAACTTGAGGGTATGTTTTAACAAAAGCTCGAAAGAACTCTTTCGGATACCTACCAGTAGGGAAGTATTGCCATGATGGTCGCCAACCTTTGGAACGGAGAGGCACCCTGAGAAGAAGAAATGATAATTATTTATATAATGAATTTGACATTGTGAATGTAAATAGGCTACTATGTATATATTCTATCTAAATTTAAACTTAACTTGAAGAATATTGGTGTAGGATTTTTAAAATTCTTTTCCCATTTTCATCGTTAAAAATACTGTAAAATTTCATATGAAATATCTACAATATGTGAAAAATTATTTTGGATCGGGGAGGAACAGAAAAGACTCGTCGAAGTTCTTCAAAGAATGAACAAGAGTAAAGAAATCTTAAATACGATGAAGATTCGCAAGCTCCTATACCTTGGACACATTATGAGAATAGCAGATACACCCTACTTCAATCCGTCATTCAGGGGGAAATACACGGCCTGGGGCAAAGGACAATTTTTAGATTGCAGAACATGAGTGCGTGGTACGGGAAAACATCCACCAAAGGCCGGCCCGTGTTGTAGTGGTCAGTGAACTGGCTACTATGCCGGGGTCCCGGGTTCGATTCCCGGTCAGGTCTGGCATTTTTTTCATCTGTAAATCACCACATATCATTACCTACGCACAAGCCCAAGGCTTATGTAGGCATTATCACTCAATAAAAAAAAAGAAGAAAATTGTTCAGAATTGCACCCAACAGAGCTATGCTGATCGCTAACGTTCAGAACACAAGAAGAATGAATTAAATTTGTTAATAATGGACAATGGGTTATTGATCATATTTCCGTCTTTATTCAGTAACATGTCTGTATTATGATTGATGTCCTTACAGTTATATATAGAATCACTAGGCATATACATATACAAATACACAAATTCCACTACCCCTTTTTTGAAGGTTCGGATTTAACATCGGTGTCCGACAAGATTTTAGGACTGTTAATCGAGGATGTACTGTAGAAAAGAGATAGTAATATAAAATTTATAATAATTATATGAAAAATTATGTATTTTAACTTTTTAATCACCCTGTTATATTTATAATACAAACGTTACAAAGTAGGTCTAAATATAAACACGCGCCAATACGTTACCTTGTTTTCAATTTTTGGTATGGTAGGGGTTAATTTTGATCAGGGGTAGGTGCACCTAATTAGGAAAAAGGGAATATTAAACACCGATGGAAAATTCAAATGATACCGATGTGTAACCATCCCACCGACAGTCGTGATGCCAACCATTTTACTAACACTATCGCAATAACACTTTACGCTGTGTCACAAAATAACAGCCCGTAACGATATTTGTCATAAACTCACTGTTCCAAAATAAGATTGACATTTTTATGATTTTGTTTACAAAGTTTTCCGAATGTTTCGGGATCTGGTTGTAAGCAAGTGTTTCAACTTTTATTTAAACTTATGACAAGTAACGTAAGAACCGTGTTTTTTATGTGTAGAATTTAAAAAAATCTGGTGTGAAACACTGACACGACTTTCAATTTCCATTGTACGTAAATTTTTTTTCTCTGTAATTCTTAATTTACATCTGTAAAATTGTACAAGTAAATGTGATAATATTATAATTGTGTAAATGACAAGACAGGTATTAGAGGGGTAGGGCTCCCATTGGTGCCTCCCCAAGAATAAAATCTGTATATTAAATTAGCAGGCTCTACTCTAGCGTCTAGCGAGATTACCAGGTAGATGTAAGATGAAAAGTGAACGTACCAGTAGGTTATCGTAATGAAAAATATAAATTATGTTTAATCTTTAGTTATCAACGTAAATAAACTAATTTTAATCATGAATGAATGACGCAAAATACAAAATCAACCTGAGTAGGACAAAACAATGCGGAAAATCTCTAATAGACACTAAACTAAACTCTGTTGAAGAAAATTAAAATAAAAGTTGTAAAGTTCAAAATTGTCTATAAATTTACGATTATGTGCAACTTTGTTATAAAATGAATACTAAGGCTGTAATTTTTAATTTTTTTACCGATTTTAATGAGAATGGTACAGAAAATCACAATTTTATGCTGAACGTTTAGTAGAAACAAACGTTTGAAATAAAATTTGTAGGTTTTGTAATTTCGTACCACTTTAATATTATACGATTTTGCCCTAAACTGCATAAGGCCGCTATCTTTAATAACAACATTTTTTTACCACGAACGCACCAACCTCCTCAAAAATTTCAGCAGAAATGGCGCTTACCCTTTCTTGTAGAGCATAACCACTTGTAACCACTTCGCCAATGGACCGGCCATATAGAATTTGCAGTAGTAGAGAATAAACATAGTTTCATTATTCTGATCTAACCTTCAAAATGGGAAACCTTAGTTGGGTAAATTCATTTTACCACCATGAGGTTAATATAAAATAATAATTTTAGATTTTTTTTGAGTATCGTTTTCATGACGTTGAGTCGAAATCGAGTTTACACGTTTTTAAACCCTCTAACCCCAAAAAATGTTATTTTAGTGATTGGTCTGTGTGTGAACAAAATATCTCAAGAACGGAACAGCGTACAAAGTTGAAACTTTGAACTTGAATTGGGTATCTCAAGGGAAAATCGGTCAACCGTAAGTAGTAGTTTATTCCTGCGATTTTTAATGATTTTACGGTTTTCTCGAAAACGGGTTTATCGATTTCTTTTAATTGCCTCATTTACTGAAATTTTTAGGCTCTACAAGGTAGGATGTCGTGTCTGATGAAATTCTTCGGAGGGCTGTGTTCTCGTGGTAAAAAGGTCCCGGGTTCGATTCCCGGCTAGGGTCTGAAAATTTTAACACGTTAAAACCACCGTTAAGGTACCAAAACCCACAGTAGTTGCTAATCACCAAGCTGTCGATGTGACTTTAAATAAACTAAAAAAAAACTATTTTGAATAGTTTTAGTGTTAGAACGATTTCTTTTTTTCATGAACATAATAAAAATTAATTTTTAACAGGAAATTTTATTTTTCTGTACCGTTGAAATTTTGGTTGGTAATGGCAGGCTTACCCCTGCAAGTTTTCGAAATAACGGCTGGCACTTTTTGTCTACCCTTATTCAAATTAAATGGCTTTAGATCAAATTTTTAAATATTGTTTTGGCACTGAAAGGGTTATTATTTTTGTAAATATACTTTTTGAAGCACCCAGTGGATGCGTTTTAAGGGTTGTGTGTATGTTTGGTGACAAAGAGTATGAGTCCAGGAGAAACAGAGAGCGTTTAACAGTCATTGACCACACATCTGTACACATAAACACAAACAAACACTTCGCGTGCATCCGCCAAAACATCAGTTCTCGTCAAAATAACCAAAAACAATTGAATCTGAATAAATTCGGCAAACCACACTATTTGTCTCATTAATCTGCAAGCAAATTTATTTTACTTTCGTCCTTTACCAGTAGTCTAACATATTACGGAGACTAAGGTTCCATGGTTCAAATCTTAGTATACGTAGTTACTTTTATTCGGATTTAAACAGGCGTACTAGACAGTGGTGAATGACCAAATATTAATTAAATTTGGTGAATTTAATATTGCCAAAATATGGTACAATGTCCCCTTAAAGAATACAACTAAGGATTGAACCAAAGATATTTTAATTAGATAATGAATTAGATACATCTTAAACCACCAAGGTGGTCTGAATCACAAAATATTTTTGAATTAATAAATTAAAGACCACTTAATTACGGACCAATTAGATTACTATAAATATTATTTAGACCTTGTTTTATATTACCTATGGGGTTCTTATTCTATATGTGGTGTACGTGCGCGCGCGCGCGCGCACCTATATTAAAAATGTGAAGTTATTAATTTTTTAAGCATAAAGTCAAGTCCGTTAAAAGTAATAAATACCATAGCTAGATTGGAAGCTTGTTAAAAAGTAATAAAATCCGAGTTTTATTACATTCTTATTAATAACTAATCAATAAATTAATAATATAATTTTAATTACTATTACCCCTACCCTTTGGGAGGGGGAGATAAGTACAATAAAATTTGTTGCAAATTAAATGGGATAATTAAAGTTTCTATAAATTGTGTCTGAAGTTTTTACTTTTTTTACTTTTTCGATGTCTGTCTGTTGTAACGTATAGATTTAAAAAATATTGTTATTAAGTAATATGCGAGGTGTGTCCGGAAAGTAATGCAATTTTTTGTGCTAGTACTTAAAGTGGCCATGGTCACAGAGCGTTTCGACTAGTTGAGTTAGGTGAGGGGGGACTCCCAGCTTCAAACCGATGTCTTCGCTGGTCTGCTCCGAGCAGTTGGGGCGTCAGGATCGCTGTCTCCACGCACTCCTGTTTAGTGCTTTTGTCACGAATTGCGATGGAATCGTCTACGGGGCAACGTTACGCGTTAAAATTTATTCAAAACTGAACAAATCTCTTGCGGAGACCCACCAATTGATAATGCAAGCTTACAAGTACAGTGCTGTACCGTATTCGCAAGTTTCTCTGTAGTTGAAAGCATTTAAGGGCGGTCAGGAAGAACTCCAACCCAAGGTTGACGAACCTTGACCACCTTAAAGTTAAGGTGGTCAACGAACCCCGCTCTAGACGACCGTCGACCGGCGAAACTGACAATAATTTGGCCCATGTGCGTGATATGTTAAATTCCGATCGTCTTTGGTTGAGTATCCAGATGATTCTGAAACTCTAAACACTTCCAAAACAATTGTACACGAACTGGTGACCAATAAATTGCTCGTGAGGAAGATTTGTGCCAAACAGGTTCCCAAGCTTTTGACGGACGATCAGATGATTCACCGGGTTGGACGAAGCACAACTTGGCAATGCTGCCGCAACCCTCATACAGTCCGAATAGGCTCCGGCCGAGTTCTTTCTCTTCCCAAGGATCAAGACCGCCCTGAAATAAATCCGTTTTTGGTCGATTGCCTTCCTAGGAGCTGTGATGAGGGTCCTCGTCAAGGCTCCTTGAAGCCTTCCAGGATGCGTACCGTGCATGGCACAGCCGCTGCGCTGGAAAAACTGTGTAGATGCCCAAGGGAACTACTTCGAAGTAGCTATATTAAACGTTTGTAACGATATCTACAATAAGTCAATTAGTTAAAAAACCTAAATGCATTACTTTTCGTACACACCTCGTATTTCTATAAACGAATTTATTTTTGTTTTAATGCTTCATGGCCTCTAGAAGCTAAAATTTAAAGGTTTTAAGGAGATCTTTGCCATTGTTTAAATGTAATCTTAAGGTGCCTAATTTTTTTACATGAAAGCTGGAGTAGTTTTACATATTTTTACTTTCTCTTGCCCTATATGAATAATAAATAGGGAAGGGAAGTACTGTTTTCATGTCGATTTTTTGATATCGAGTTTTCGCCAGAAATACACGTTCTCAGATCCCCTGAACCCAAAAAGCATGTATTGGTTGTATGTGTGTGTGTGCACGAAATTAATGAATTTTATTTACATTTTTATATTAACGTTTGACCTTATTCTCTTGTCATTTTCTTTTTTATAAAGTCTAATTTTTATGAAAATTTATTTAGTGTTTTACTAAACCTAATGATGGTATTCCCTAATCTGGTTTTCTAAACTTTAGGAATACCTAATTTTGACACCAGTTTTAAGTTTTTTCAGTTACTATTGTTATTATTTCTGCTCATAACAGACAGGTCGTGTGTTCCTTGCACTCAATCTGTTAAGTTCCGGGGCTACGAAAAAAAAATTATATTTATTATCACATGGGTGTCAGCCAATTAAATTACTGAATCATTAAGAAATAAGCGGTAGAGGTGTAAAATACGCTAATCAGAGTTATCGCCTCTGAAAGTAATGAATTTCATTATACAGCCAGACCCTGTGGGGAATGAAGTGAAGGTATCATTTGCAGAGTGGAAAATATGTGCTTTTTTAAGAGGGCCCAGCGTGCTGATAAGCGTACTTTTCCACTCAGTGAGACAGATATGGTAAACCACCTTACTCCTCGTTTTACTTAGTAAAACCTTTAGAGGTTCAAACCAGCCTTCGGCTGATGACCTAACATTATTATTATTATTATTATTGTTGTTGTTACATATCCTAATTGTATTTAAAAAATATCATGGTCCTATTCATCGTAAATTAGCCATTATTGATTATAAATTGAGACAAAAAACGTTTATTCCCGGTTTTCCTAATAATACATATGGTAATCGGCTGGATTCTTACATTATGCCTAAACTGAAATTTGCTTCCTGATTAATCCTTGCTTCTTAAACACAGTAAAAAATTGAAAATAAAACTGCTTAATTATGATAAAGCATAAAGCCAAACTGAGGTTGATTTTCATTTTGCAACATAAATCTTTAAATAACATAAATTTTTGGCATTATTTTTTGATAAAGTAGTTAGTTAACAAATAAATTTACTAATATTATGAAATATTTTTAACATTAAATATGTACTCTACTATTATTGTTAAAAATAAAGAATTAATTATTTTGTTGTGTGTTTTATTGTATTAAATTATTTTATATAAAAAAATTATGCCCATAATAATAGGTGGAGTGTTAAATTATTTGTACTCAATCTGCTAGTTCCACGGCTACAAAAAATAGTTTCTTATCATATGGTCAGTCAATTATATGACTGAAGCATTCAAGAACAGAAGAGGTAGAGGTGTAAAAGATACTAGTCACAGTTGTCTCCTCTGAGAATAATGAAGTTCATTATACAGCCAGACCCTGTGGTAAATGAAGTGTAGGTGTCATTTTCAGGATGGAAAATAGATGCTTTTTAAAGAGCCTGTCATGGTGATATAAGCATACTTTTCCGCTTAGTGAGGAAGGCATTTGTAAACCACCTCACTCCTCGTTTTATATAGCAAAGCCTCTAGACTAGAGGTTCAAACCAGCCTTTCGGCTGATGACCTGAACAACATATAGAAAAATTAAATTATTGTAATACTTTTTAAATATTATTATGTTTTTTATTATCGCACTTCTAAAGTGTAATTGTTTTCATTTTGGTTCAAGGTATGCTGACATTTTTTTGCTTCTCATATATATTGTATATATTGTAAGATTTTTCTTTTTATTAAAATAATTTTTTTTATCTTTATTGTTCCTGTCTACGCACTTTGTTCTGACGGAATGTAAATCATGTACATCTTAAATAAATAAAAATAAATTAAAAGAGTTGAGTAATGTATTATTTAAAATTAGAAAATTGTAAGTTGTCTTTGTGTTGATTGTTATTGTTATTTATATATATTGGCGATTAAAATAAAATTATATTATTATTGTTATTTAAAAAACTGATTCCAAAAAAAATTGCACTTTGTTAAAAAAACAAAAAATAAGTCAAAGTTTTTGCCATTTTTAAAAGGATTTTCGAGAGCAAATAAACAAATTATATAAGTACGTACATAAATAATACATATATTTTAATATATTTAAAATTTATTCAAAGTATCCTTTTCTAATTAGACAATCCGTAAATTAAAGATACATTAATTAGGTACGAACCATTCGAATTATACCAACATTTTTTCTTCATTTAATTGCAAAATGAGGAAACACAATACTTTATTAATTTAATTAAAATTAAAAATTAAAATAATTAATTAAAATCGGAGACGTAGAATGATAGATAATTAAAGTGTTTAATTGATTTAATTAATTAAATTAACCCAGAGGAAAATTATAATAACGGAAACGAATTACCGATTAATTAATTAAACTTTTAAATGCAAGGTAGAACAAAGGAGGTCTTAGTTGTTGAATAGAAAAATTTTCAATCGATATTAAAAAAAAGAATCTAGATTAGGAATAGATTATTACAGTTAAGCGTCAGAAATCAAAACTAACTGAGATCACAGGTAGTCGGATTATCGATTCTTTCAGATGTTTTAACGAACTTCTAATAACAATGTATTGCCATTACTCATAATCTAACGCTGCATCGCATTTTTGTGCCCCTTCCAATGTATTTGAAGACCATGTAGCTAAAGTCGCCCTTAACTTACCAGTTCCGTGAGAAAACGAAAAAACTCAAATTGTCATACCTTCAAACCTCAAACATCCAACGTTGAAATTTTTAAACTACAAACATCATCTTTAAATTTTCAAATCTTCAAACTTCAAAATATTGTAATCCACCCAACCCCTTTGGCGGCCGAACGTCACCTTGCAGCAAAGTGCGGGCGCCCAACGCACGTACTTCCAGGGTTTTGATTTACCTACCCCTCCCTCTAAGGCCGAGATACACTTCATTTACTGAAGCAATTTTTTTTAAAATCGTAGGAGCCGTTTTTGAGAATATTGCAAAAAAGTGAAAAATGACACGAATAAACTTCTACTTCTGGTTGACCAATTTTGATGAAAATGTTCGTGTCAGGTGCTAACATAAGTGTAGTACCTAACATAAGATTTAAGTTTCAAGTTCGTACGATGTTCCGTTCTTGAGATATTCTGTTCACACACAGACACACACACACACACACACACACAGACCAATCGCTAAAAACATGTTTTTTGGGTTCAGGGGGTCTGAAAACGTGTAGATCCGGTGAAAACTCGGTTTCAAAAAATCAACATGAAAATAATACTTTCCTTCCTATATATTCACATAGGTAAGAGAAAGCAAAAATAAAATTAACTTTTTTGCTTCAAGTTGTTAAAAATCTGTGATAATCCACATGTCTAAAATTTCGCACATCGTTTTACATCTTCAATCTGTTATTCTACACGTAGTGTTTAATAGGGGAACGTAAAAAATGTATGGTTTTTATTGCAAAATTACTAATTTTGTATCCGTGCCAAATTTTGATTCGATAAGAATTATTATTATTATTATTATTATTATTATTATTATTATTTGAACGAATATAACAGTTGTTCCGTGTGAAAAGTGAAAAATAATTTGGCGTTTTAATCAAATGATGCACAATAACTCGTAAATCCCTAACCGCAATTGATATTATTTACTGAGTTTTAATTTCGCATTCAAAACGTTCGTATTGTGTCTGGCGTTTCAGATTTAATGAATGCTAATTTTGTGGCCAGATTTATGTATGTTACTAATATGGTCATCGCTTTTAAAATGCGTTATTTCCTTCCAATAATTCCTAAATTTTATAAATTAATAAATAATTTTTTTTTCAAAAATTAATTACAGCTGTAACGGCAATGAAAAACACAATTGGTTTTTGTGGTTTCATTTTCAAAAATTAAAAGTGAAGGTTTCTGTTAATTTTCAGTGGATTTAATTAATTAATTATTTATGTGAAATTATACTTTGGTTTTACTTTTATGTCGATATTATTCATATACAGGGTGCTTTTGAATTGATAATCACATTCGAAAAATTTAGCATCCTCACATCAATACAGTGAACAGAATGCAAAATTTGTGGTAAGATATAAAATATCATGTCTGGTAAATCTGTGAAAATAGCCTTATTCCACATCTACAATTAATTATAATAAAAATCTGGTGTGAAACATTCATACGATTTTCTCATGCCAATCAAAATAATTAACAATATAACCTAACATTAGAAATTAACAAAAAAACTAACCTCAAAAAACATAACCGTATTCTTATCATGAGTGAATGTTGCAAAATGAAAATCAACCTCAGTTTGGCTTTAAAATACGGAAAATCACTCTTTTACGCTAAACTGGGCTCTGTAGAAAAAACGATTGTGACAGGCTTCAAACATTGGGCCACCATATGGCCAAATTGGCCGTACTAGTGATTTATACAGGATGGCTTTAAATAATATAATCTTTGAAAACCTTATTTTTTATCTATTTATATAAGAAAACCGAAAAATCCATTAGTCAAAGTTGTAGTAAATCAAAAAACCAAAAATTTATATAATAATTAATTTTTTTTTTTATTTAACGTCGCATCAACTGCAAGGTCATTAGCGACGACGTTGGGGTGTAACTGTGTGTAATGAGGATGAAATGAGTTTTCGTAACGTATGAAAATATGCCGTGCCTGAGTGGGATTCGAACCCAGGACCGCATGATGAGAGGCGAGCACGTTACCAACTGCGCTAATGCGGCCGGCAATTTATATAATAATGTACTGTATTTATTTTTGTTCAGTTATAAAATATTTCAAACGTTTTTTTCTCTGCAAGACTTAGTTCAGTTTTCAATTAGTGATTTTCTGTATTTTTCTCAGTCAAACCCGTAAGAAAATGGATTTTTTTTGTAGATTGCGGCCTTGTATACATTTTACCAAAAGTGGTTCGTAATAATCAAAGTTATAGGAAATTTATAAATTTATAACTTTTATTTGAAGCATTTTTTCTACAAAGGTTGATTTTCATTTAGCGATATTCAGTCATGATTATATTTTTAGTCTAAGTTTTTAGTAATAAATTAAATAGGCCTATACGTTATATTTTTTATTATTCATATTGGCAAGATAACGTCGTGTGAGGGTTTCGCACCAGATTTATTCTTGATTTTCAATAAAAGTGTGTCTCCTTTAAAACTTTTGCTAGCCAATCACATTCGTTTTGTTTCCTATTCAGTCATGGAATATTATCATCTGCAAAGATAATGCGATGAATTAATTTTCCGTTTACATTTTATGCATTAACTGATTATTCCATTAATCGATAGATTTAAATAAAAAATCGATCATTACCTCCATTACGATTGTTACAATTCAGACAATAACTGTAATTTGATTATAGTTTTTTAAAGATGGTTTTATTTCTTTTAAACTAATAGGAAGTTGTAACGATGTTCGTATTCGGTCAGGATGTAAATGTTTAGTTGATGTGCTCATAATGTTTCCGTTTGTTTTCGAGTTGTAATTTTTTCTACCACGCCTAATATAAGTAGAAATTATGCATATCTACAAGATGTCCAAAATGTTTTTTATCATAGTTTTATTTTTATTTACTTTCATTAACGAAGGTAGGTCAGTGATTTTTTTATTCATTTATTTAACGTCGCATCAACTGCAAAGGTCATTAGCGACGACGTTGGGGTCTAACTATATAAAATGGAGGATGAAATAAATTTTTGTAACGTATGAAAATATGCCTTGCCTTAGTGGGATTCGACCCCATGACCGTATGATGAGAGGCGAGCACGTTACCAACTACGCCAATGGGGCTGGCAAATGATTATTTATTTGATACTTTCAGGTAGTTTATTTTTTTCAGTTTAGAAATGTAAAATCGTATGGAGATACGTCTCAAGTGCTGGGGTGTAGGGGGGGGGGGTCAAACGATTTTACCTCAGCGCTCAATCCAATCATTAAACTTTGATTTTTTTTAAACTGCTAATGGATGTGTGTTCGTTGCAATCTGTTCACTTTAAGAACAATAAGCAACCCCCCCCCCATGACCCAGTGAAATGAGGATGATATATATGACGTTGAGGTGTAATATTGTACAGACTAAGGTTGACCGTTCCTGAGAGAGTATGATTAATCATCAAAGAACATCGGTAATCAGCTGTCAACCAGCTAATGTTGCAATTTTCGTAGAAATGACTGCTGCTACGATTTTTTTAAAAATCGCCTGAACTACTTACATTTTTTTATGCTCTGCAAGATAAGGTAGGCGTAAAAATATCTTCTGAAATTCTTCTTAGGTGGGCTATGCTCTCGTGGTAAAAATATATTTTTTAAGATTACGGCCTTGATACTATGCATTTTAGCGCAAAAATTTGTATATATAATTTAGGTTGTTGAAAATCAAGAAACCTAAAACTTTTATTCTAAACAGTTTTTCTACAACGCTTAGTTTAGCGTCAGTTAGTGATTTTCTGTATCTTCTGATCAAAATCGGTAAAAAATTGAAATTTTTAAAATCACGGGCTTCGATTGTATTTTAAGACAGAAATGTATTAATTTTTCGTCACGCATTCATGATTAAAATTAGATTTTGTTTTTCATTTAACATTGTTTACTAATGATTAAACATATTTTATATATTTTCATTATTTACGCTGGGAAGAAAAAGTCGTACGAGTGTTTTAGCATGAGATTTTTAGGGAAAATTTGGTATAAACAAATTACTACAGATATCTTCAGAGGTTATGCTAAGACAATTAAGAACAACACTTTTAAATCCGGGAATTCTTCCTCGAAAAATTTGGTTTAATTAAAAAAAAAATAGGGAAATTCGGGATAACGAAAAAAGTCTATTTCAGTAACGTCCAGAAAACTGTTAGTATGGCTGAGAATTTATTTTATCTCCTGAAAAAATTTTCTTACTGTTGTTTTTTTTATTTTATACTAATTTTTCCAAGTTTTGAAATAACTGTTCTCTGGTTAGTTTTTTTTTTAATGCGATGGTATTTTTGTTTTTGTGCTCATTTATTGAATTTATTCCCATAAAATAAAATTATCCAAATTTTATTTGTTAAAAATATATTGTAAAGTAGTTATTTTAAATAAAAATATGTTTTCTTTTGCTTTATATTACTAATGTACATAATCTAAATATAACTTTTTTCAATTTTTATCATTGCAATTATTATTATTATTATTGTTATTTGTGTAAATTTAATATTATATCTGTCATTTGTATTCGCTGCTTTTGTAAAAAAAAAAATCTGTTTAATATTTTTCTTGTACTCTTTTTAAATGTAACAATAGTATTGTGACACTTATCTCTAAGGTCCGTTTCGGGATCTGGGTAAATTAAATAATTAACACACTAAAATTTAAAATTAGAAGTATTTATTACAACTAAAAATTACAATCAATAAAGTAATTAAAAGCTACAAGTAGGCCTAAATTACAATTAAATTACTTATAAAAAATACCAAACCAACTACAATAACTAATTATAATGAATAAACTTAACCAATTTACTAAAGACTACTTACAAAAGATACAGAAATAACGTTAAACTATACACAGTAATTCACAGTAACGTTGACCTTCTCTAACGCACTGTTACACGGAATATGCGATTCGCTCATTGAATCACAAAAGAAATCGAAACTGAACTTACTAAATATATCGCGTTGCTTATATAGGTGGACTAATGGAGATTTCGAGAAAATACAGAAAATTTCGATATAATAATAGAAATATAAAATCCTTCTGACGTCTTCTGGATAAATCTTAACAAACTGTAAACAAATTAGGATTGAATAGAAGGTGTTACAAAAAAAAAAACAATCATCTAAAAAGGTACCCGACTCTCTTTCATAATAGCTGTACAACAATTGGTTTGGTAACCATTTATAACTATTTCTTGGAACCCTATTTATCACTCTTATTATTTATTTTAACATTTATAAAATCTCGTTCCTTCTAGAAAATTCTTGAACAGACATTCCTTTTAGATATTGTCAGAGTATTTTATATAGAAGGTAATTATAAGTAGTATATTTCTGTAATTTTGTCTTGTATAGGCTACGCTTATGCGCTTTCAGAACTTCTTGTGAAGAAGAGGTTTTGCGTATATTTGATTAAACATATTGTATATAGCTTAGTTAAGTAATAAATTGTAACGTAGGCATAGCCTATATTTAACTAAAAAAATAAATACAGTAAATAAAATAATAAAACGAAATATAAGTTTTGCAAACATATTGATAAATAATTTTAAGTTGTTCACTGTAGGTGAAAATAACAAGTTAAAGTACTACGTACCTAAATACCATCAACGATATTTTTTTTAAATAGGGCTAAATAAGTAAAAATACAAAGAATATTTTACTCATTTATCATAATAGCATAGATAAAATGTTCGGTAGTTAGTCTACTTACGAAATGATTTTTCTACTTTTGGAAAAACCCTTATTTATACCTTTACGTACTAGAGAATGCAGATGAAGGCGGAGCATAGTGACCTAGATCACAGCACAGAGCCAGTTGACTTTCGTTAATCGTATCTTGCGTTGTCACGTTGTGGTCCCGCTGTGGATGAAAGCCTAACAAAATTCAGCTGGAGTTCGGTGGAACAGAGTGTGACTTACCGAAGGGGCAACCTCACATCCGACCTTGGCTGTTATTGGCTAGATCTCATCTGCAGTCTTTAGTTCGTTGGGGTATAGACGATTGCTTACGTGACGATTACATTAAAATCATGTTCCCTTTTCTTGGCGGCAATATCAAGGCAGTGCCACATCACCATTATGTCAGGTAGGGTTGTATATTGTTGTTTTTTCAACGTACGCTTAAAATTATGCCTTCGCTTATCAATTCACAGTCAGTCCTTCATCGTCGGATATTCCGAACGTCGGATGAGCAAAGGTTGGATAACCATGATCTTACTGTAAATAAAAATAACAAAACTTCTACCATTTAGCACCATTTACTGATAATTTTTGATTTGGTTTAGAATGAAGGGTATTTTAATATAATACAAAGATATGTAGTCCATATGTTTGAAAAACTATTTTATATTTTTAGAATCGTAGTGGTATTCGAATTTTGGAATGAAAACTTTTTAAGCATCCTGTAACTTACGATTAGGGTACATTACAGCGCTTATTATGTAATAAGGCTCTTTTTGTTAACGCCCACATCTAGTAATTGCATTATTAAAACAGTCCTTTAACCTACTTTGCTAACGAATGCGTTTAATTACCAGGCTTATTTTTTTAGTTACTGAATTGTCTCGCTACTCTACGTTTTAAAATGTGTGCTTTAATGAAAATATATAATGTCTGTTAAATAAAAATATATTAGTAAATAAAATTTATAGGAGGAATCTCCTAAGAGTTTGAAATTAAAACAGGCTTTAGACAAGGTGACTTGTTCTTTTTAACTGTATGCTGGAGAACGTTTTCCAGGGAATTTGCCAATAAAGGATTGTTAAACCAAGTACGCATTGGAGGATCAAAGAACGGTAGAAAGATAAAACTGTCTTGCTTTCCAGACGACCAAGCTATCGCTTCTAAGAACACGGAAACAGCATTAGAACAAATCAACTTGTTAAGAGAACAAGCAGAAAAAGCAGGACTACAGATGTCCTTTGAGAAAAATAAATACATAACGAACATCAAAACAGCCTCGCATCACTTGAAGACACAATACGGAAAAATTGGGTTCAGTTGATAGGTTCAAGTACCTCGGAAAGATAATACAACTAAAGACCAGCAAAAAGTAAGCGAACAACAACAGACGAGGAAAGATGAGGTGCACTTCGAGAAACTCACCACTTAAATAGAAAAAAAAACACTCAAGACAAACCAAAATTAGACATTATAATACTGTGATAAAACCTGTGTGTCTGTACGCAAGTGAGTGCCTTAGAATGACCGGGAAGGCTGGTCTAAGAGAAGCAGAGAAATTTGAGAGAAAGATCTTTTGCAAGATAATGGATCCGAAGATCCATTAGACAGACGATATAGGTTACGAGGTCGAGAAAAACTGTATAAGGAAAATGAACGATTAATGCAAACGATTAAATGCAGAAGCTGAAATTTTACGTATTCCTTTAGAGAATGGACTTCAACCCGTTAACAAAACAAATTTTTAAGACCCTAAACAATAGACGTAGGTACTGTTACTATACCAGTTCCTACTGTGGTCTTTCACCTATTCTTATTGCCTACATGATAAAACTGCATTGTTCATCCTAATTTGGCTTAGTCTGTTTTTAATCGTGAGTGAATGACGCAAAATGAAAATTAACCTCTTTAGAAGTTAAAATACCTACGCAAAATTATTGACAATAATTTTAAAATGTACAGGCGTATAGGAAATACAAATCTATGGCTTTAATTTCTAGCATTATTTATTATTTTTAGAGATCAGGTACAGATATGTTCAGAGACACTTAGTTTAGCGTCAATTAGTGATTTTCCGTATTTTCTTCTGAGATTGATTCTAATTTGGTGTAATTCCCTCATGATTAAAATTAGATTATGTTTTTCATTTCATATTGGCAAGAGAAAGACGTGTAAGTATTTCATACAAGATTTTTTATTAAATAAAACAAAACTGAATATAAATTTATATTTAAATGTAATTATTCGTTCTTTGATTATTGTTAATTTACATAAAATATTAAAGATTTAATGCGCGCGCGCGCGTACAAGTGTCTTAACATTATATTACATATCGAATATACGTATTAATTCGTGTGTTTGGGCTGTAAGAGATAAAATATTGGCCAGCTTCCATCTCATTAATGTTCTATGTCACCGTCAGAGATCGCTTCAAGCAATTTCTACCAATTTATTATTACTGCCGCCTTATTATACGTGCGCATGTATCTTGCATTATTGTATTGTATCTTGTTATTATGTTAAGATAAATAACTACTGTGTGTATGGATGTGTGTGTGTGTGTGTGTTTGTGGTAGTATATACATATAGGCCTATTTATGGGAATGGGAAATGGAACGTGCCAGTACAAAAAAATTGTTAAACGACGTAGTACACATTAGAGGATCAAAAAACTGAATAAAGATAAACTCTTGCTTTTAAAGGCGACCTAGCAATCGTTTCTAGGAACATGGAAATTTCAATAGAACAAATTAACGTCTTAAAAGAACAAGCAGAAAAAGAAGGATTAGGCTACACATTTCCTTCGAGAAAACTAAATACATAACGAGCATCAAAACAGTCCCGCATCACTTTAAGATACCACATACAATTGGAAAATTGATAGCTTCAAGTACCTCGAAGAGATACAACCAAAGTCCAGCGTAAAGGAAGTGAACAACAGATCAAAAAAGATGGCCGGTGCACATCCGAGGAACTCGCAACTGGTACAATATGAAAGTACTTTCAAGACAAGCCAACATTAGACACTGTAATACTGTGGTAAAACCTGTGGGTCTGTACGCGAGTGAATGCCTTAGAATGATCGGGAACGCTGGTCGAAGAGAACCAGAGAAATTTGACAGAAAGATCCTCCGCAAGATAATCTGAAGATAGTAGACGGACAATATAATTTTCGAGGCTGAGAAGAACTGTACAAGGAAAATGAATAATTAATGTAAACGATTAAATGCAGAAGGCTAAAATTTTACGTAGCCCTTCACTTGTACAGAATGGATGACTACCGGTTGACAAAACAACTTTTAAGACACTAAACAATAGATCTAAGGTGTTGGATAAATGTTTCAAAGAAGTCACACAGGATATTGAGTGAACCAGAATAAACTGAGAAAACTTCAGACCCGAACCGAATTCAGTCACCTAATTAACGACTTTAAGGGCATGAAGAGCAAAAACAAAACACCGGGTGGACAAAAGGAAGGAAACAGCCTACAGTGAGCAAATGCTGAAAATTTGGGCTGCAAAAAGAACTTCCAAAAAGTCCAAAGTCACCTCATTTGATCAAAATTTACCCTATACGACAAAACCGTAATTTGAAAAATTAACTTATCATTTGGGGTTCTGCAAGCTTGAACAATGTAACAGCTGGAGTAATAATCAATGGGAAAACGATAAATAACTTCAGGTATGCAGACGATATTGTAATAATGACAACAAGTAGAAAAGATCTGCGAATGATGTTGGCGCGACTCAATACGTAAAGTAGGAAAGCGGCCTGAGAATAAACATCAAACAGACCAAATACATGATGGTTCGTAAAAAACCAAAATTTTTACAAAGGCAATCGCTGTTCAACAACACGGCAATTGAAAGAGTTAAGTATAAATATTTAAGTACAGGAATACATGAAGATAATGATCACAGCTGAAATAAACAGAAAATAGAGATTGCTCGTTCTGCATTTGTTAAAATAAAACACTTTTTAATAGATAAATCCTTGAGCTGAGATTGAGGATGGTTCGATGTTACATCCTCTCAACTGTGTTATATGGCGCGGAAGCTTGGACGTTAAGGAAGATGAATATCAGGAGAATATTCTAAAAATACTCTGGACGGACAAAATACCCAACGATACAAGCGTGTCGAGAAAGGGAACAGAAAAGGAGCTTGTTTACACCGTCGAAAAAAAAGGAAAATGGAGTATCTGGGTCTCATTATGCGTGGACCAAGATATGAAATGCTTCGCTTGATAATATAAGGTAAGATTCAGGGATAGAGATGTGGGAAAAATAAGAATTTCTTGATTGAAGAATCTTTGCGACTGGTTTCGTTGTACCTTAGCGGAGCTGTTCAGAGCTGCGGTATCCAAGGTCCGAATAGCCACCATGATTGCCAACCTCCGGTCGGAGAGAGCACGATAAGAAGAAGAAGATTCAATATTAGATCCTATACTGTTCACCGTTAAAATTGAAACACGAGTTGTACGTACTATTGATCCATATTGTAGGCCTAACTCTTAATTCATAATTTACCCTAAAAATCTAATTTTGTGGAACGAAATTTAAATATTCATGTGGTAAATGTAAAAGCGATATAGTACATTTTCATTAATTACATTAATTTTCTGATTTAAATTACACAACGTATAAGAAAGAAATTTAAAAATAATATAAAATGAAACGAGAACGTACGAGTAAATGAGAAAATTAATGTTGAAGTTAAAACACGTACGATAAAAAAAGAGGGTAAAAAATTAAAGAAGGATAGGGCGATAAAATAGCAAAAGGGGGACTTAATAACCAAGTCCAATTAAAAGATATAATTAATGTAATTTTTAAAATTTTTTGGAGGGTGTGTGAAGGAAAACGAAATGCTGTAGACGGGAAGGGGTTGTAGGCTTCATAATAAGTGAGGGTTGAATGATAATGAGATGCAGTCGAAGATGGATGGCGGGAGGGAATGAGAAAAGTGAGGGGGGTTGTTAATTATAAGGTAGGGTAGATGGAGTGAGATGGAATTATAAAATCGAATAAGCTAGAGAGAGATAGTAAGGATGTTGAGGTATGGAACAATGGGACGAGGTTAAAGACTTTAGTGAGGAACACTTAATTACAGGGCGCGCGCGCTCTCTCTAGGTTGATTTTATAACTAGGTACGTTTGAGGCCATGGCGATGAGAAAGAAGAAGAAGAAGACGAAGCCTACATTACTTCTACTAAGTAGTTGAACATTCAAGATGAAGTATAAAACTTATTTTAACCAAATATAGACCAAGTTTTTATTTTTGACTTTATTTCCCTCAATCTATACGATACATAGTAAGAAAGCATTGAGACAAGACAAAATTTTCAGTTGATTTTGAAATTTCGTAACCTCTTGAAGCCAAAAAAGTTAATTTTAATAAAGAACTGTATTGTCCGGTCTGTATGGTTTATTCTTTCCGTACGAAAAGAAATGGAATTTAGAAATTAAATCCATAATAGAGAAAGACAGAACCACCTTTTTCCTCGTATAGGACCAATTTTTAGGCTACGTGGGGTGACTTTCGACTTTTCTGGAAACTCTTTTTCTAGCCCATATTCTCAACATTCGTTCACTGTAGCATTTTCTTCTTTCTTCTGTCCACCGGTGTTCTGGTTTTGCTCTTCATGGAACCCCTTGAAGCCTGTAATTATTCCGGTTTTCACAATATCCTTTCTGACTTCTTTAAATGATTTATACGACACCTTAGGTCTATTGTTTAATGTCTTTAAAATGTGTTTTATTAACCGTTTGTCATCCACTCAATACAGGTATCCGTAAGATGTTGGTCTTGTGTTTTTAATAGTTTTCATTAATCGTTCATTTTGCTTGTACAGTTCTTCTCGTCCTTGTAACCTAAAGTTACGAGTATCTTCAGATCCATTCTCGTGTGGAGGATATTTTCCTCAAATTTCTCTGCTTATCTTAGACGAGTCTTCCTGGTCATTCCAAAATACTTACTCGTGTACATACGCTGAGGTATCACACTATTGTTAATTAGGTCATCAGCTGAAAGGTTGGTTTGAATCTCTAGAGGCTTTACTAAGTAAAACGAGGAGTTATGTGGTTTACCAATGCCTTTCTCACTGAGTGGAAAGATATTCTTAGCGAAAAGCACCTACTTTTCACCTTGCAAATGACACCTTCACTTCATTCACCACAGGGTCTGGCTATATAATGAAAGTTATTATTCTCAGAGGAGATAACTCTGACTAATCTTATACACCTCTACCTATTCTGTTCTTAAATGCTTCAATAATATAATTGGCTGACCATGTGATAAGAAACAGAATATATTTTGGTAACCCTGAAACTGCCAGATCGAGTGCAAATAATTTAACATTTCACCTTACTGTTATGGGAAAATCAGAGTATTATTATGTCTACCCTTGATTTGTCTTGAGAGTGCTTTCTTCTTATACAACTGGTGAGTTCCTCAGAGTGCAACGGCCATCTTTCCTCGTCTTTCGATAAATTAAATAATGAGAAAAAACATTTAAAATATTCACAAAATAATAAAAAAACGAAAGAAATATATTCATAAAATCAAGAGTTAAAATCGTTCGTTAAAATTATTATTATGTTAGACACAGCCTGTATGATATTGGCTGGTCAAGTAGCTCGACTAGTAGATCAAGAAGGCGTTCTCTTGTGTTCATTATAAATTAGAGGGAGATGAATTGATAATGTTTAAGAGAGAGAGTGTGAGTGAGTATGAGTGAGAAGGAATGATAGAGGGAATGGGTAAGATATGAATTAAAGACGGTAGGTGGTAGATAATAAACGAGGTAGGTAAACTAATGTATAGGTTAGGTTAGGTTGTATATACTATTATACGAAGCAACAAACAAGACAAAACAAAACATTACTTCGGAGCTACAACCATAACTACAACACTAACTGAGACATTAAAGAATAGATACTATACTGTTCAGCTTACAGGAAAAATGTTTTTTTTTAAACTGGGTGCTTGTCAAGTAGATTTTATTCATCTGTATATACAGTTAAACTCCTCTTTACGACCACCCCTCTCTCCGACCGAATATTTGAGGAACCGATTTTATTACTCATAAGACTAATGTATTCTATACCCCTATTAAGCGACCACCCCTCACTCCGACCAACGACCGCCGGGTAAAAAGACATTTTCGTTTTCGGACGACCATAAATTTTACAGCCACAAGGTTTAGGGAATTTTCAATACTGTAGATGGACACCAATTGAGTAGGTCTATCTGGTATACGCCCTTTTTAGGGAGATAGTGGTTTTGAACTCTTCCCGATTTTTTCTGTATGACTGAAAAATTTTATTTTAATGTCTTTGTATTTGAATTCGAAACGTTAAAATGAAGAAGCAGCGCACTGAGCACTTTTTGGTTGTGATTGAGGTTAGAGAAAGGTAAAAAGGGCCTTTTTACCGCATCATGCATAATGTAGGCCTACAATACTTAATAAAAAAACCACCAACTTTCTATAAACCCCTATTAAGCGATCTCACCTCAAAAAGACCAATTTACTCTTAAAATTGTGGTATTCGCTTTAGAGGGGTATAACTGTAGCCTATAATTAAATGGGAAAGCCCTGACTGATTGGTTGACTAATCATCAATAATTCTCATACTTGCACAATAAGTAGAACGCTAAAATTTGGAAGGATATTCTCTTTAGGCAGTGGCGTAGATACTGGTGGGAGGGAGTCCAGTGTGCTCAGACACCCCCCGAAATAATAAAATAATAATAACCTCAATAATAGGAAACCTACCAAGTTAAATTAAATAACTAACTAAAATAATTCTAACTAGCGTCGCTTAACGAACTTCTTTAATATTAGTTATTCATTCAGATCATTGTAAAATCACCCCTTGTTTTAAGGTCATTTGGGTTTGGCTGCGCTCGGCATTTTAGGTTATGTATAACAACACTCACCATTGTATACTAGGTGGAAGGGGTTCGTTCATCTGCACCGAAAAGAGTTTCGCGCGATCAAAACCGACTAATGCGTCTGCCAGGGATGATCCGACAGGGATGACAACCGGTTCACAAAGTAAATTTTTAAGACGCTAAACAATAGACCTAAGGTGTCGGATAAATGGTTTAAAGAAGTCTGAAAGGGTATTGAGAAACCAGAATAAAATGAGAAAACTTAAATGAACCAACCAAATTAAGACATATATTTTCGGAATGTAAGGGCTTCCATGAAAAGTTAAAAACGGAGCATAGGGTGGACAGAAGGAAGAAGAAAGTGAGCGAATGCTGAAAATGTGAGCTGCAAAAAGAGCTCCCAGAACTATCTAAAGTCACCTCACGTGGTCTAAATTTGGCCCTCCACGAGTGAAAACAAATACTGGGTGGACATTATAAGTCGAAATTTTCTTTGAAAAAAAGAAGGGTTTTAATTTTTAAAGCATTTGGACGAAATAGAGGTATTAGTAGTTACATTACGTCAAAACCGACAGCCCCCCCCCCCCCCCGGACAAAATGTTTATCATACGCTACTTGCCTTTAGGGTTAAAAGAAAAGTTAGACATAAACGATTTCGACATACAACCGTTAAGGAATTGAAAGGGTGTTCAACCCTTAAACCGATACATTCTATTTACTAAGTTCCAGACAAGCTAATTATCTGAAATTCAGTATAGATGTTACTTAATGTTCAAATACAAAAATTACCCCTTAAAATTTCCACATATGAACGCCTAAGGGGATGAAAATGGTGTTTAACCTTTAAATCAATATTTATTGTTTACTTAGTTAAATACGAATGAGATGGCTGAATTTCAGTGATGTTATTTATATAGCAACTAAAAAAGGCCCCTTAACTATTTCTAAAATGTACCTCTAAATGGTGGAAATTGGTGTCCGACCCTTAAACCAATAGTGTTTATTTATTAAGTTCTAGACGAGATAGATGGCTGAAACTTAGTGGAGATGTGACTTATAGTTCTACGAAAAATATTCCCCTTAAAAATTTCAAAATGTAGGTACCCCTAAAATATTAAAATAGGTGTCCAACTAATAACCAATATTTTTTATTTACTAAGTTTCGGCGAGTTAGATGGCTAAAACTCAATGGAGATTTTATTTACAGTGACGCTAAAAAAAATACATCTCAACGATTTCAAAAATTCACCCGCAAGGGTTTGAAAATGATGTTAAACCTTTAAATCAATATTTTTAGTTTACTTAATTACAGACGAGCTAGATGAGTTATACTTGGTGGAGATATTATCTATAGTGCACTTAAAAAATTACCCCTTAATGATAACATAAATGTACTAATAAGGGGGTTGAAAATGTTTTGCAACCCTTAAACCATTATTTATTGTTTATTAATTTTCGGACGAGGGATGTCTGAAACTCGGTGGAGATGCCCAAATAATGTAATCAGAATTTTTTTAAATTATAAAATCGTAATTTTTGATTTATTAATCACCCTAATTTAACAAGTATTGAAATAAAACAAAATAATACCTTTGTGAAGCCAGGAAGGGCAGGTAGTGACCGTATAAAGTAAATTTAGACATTTCTGGAAGCTTCGTTTTATACATCCAGGATATTCGAAAAAGAGAGTTAGGACATGTCAAGATAAATGACATGTGAAGTTTAAATATACCATAACCTTTCCGATCGCAATTAATGCGTTTTGTAGTTCCCCAAAAATGCGGTTTAAATATATGAAAAATACCCGGATTGTTTAAGTACAAATAAAAGTATATAATAAGAAAGTAAAACTAACCGTTTTATGGTTATGTAGTATACGGTGTCTCATAAAGGACGAAACTTGTTTTGTATGACATAAATGAAGTACAAAAATATTAAATTAATGAAAAATTTATTATACAGGGTGATTCACGAAGATATGCAGAAACTTTGGGAGCTCATTGTACATGTAAAATTAATGAAAAATGTTTATATAAATATGGGTCCAGAAATGCTTCGTTTCCGAGTTACGGCTAGCGAAAGTTTCGCCCGGATTTCAGCTCACCAGGTGAAATGAGGTCTTCCTGGAATTCTGGTAAAGTAGATTAAGGGGTGAATTCATTTCTTATGGTTTTTGATTTGATAAATTGAATAAAACAGGTCCCAGAACTGTAAGTTAAATAGTTTTTAAGAAAACCAGTGTCAAATGCAAAAAATAGAGTGAAAAACACATTTTTTCATCTTTGGGCAAGAATAAATTTGTTATTTCACCAAGAAACAGTTAAAATTTTTGAATAAAACATGTAGAAAATTTTATTCTGAACAAACCGGTGTAAATTAAGTACACAGAAAGCGAATAGATGTTTGAGTAAATGAATTTTTATTCATAAGAGTACAAAGTAAAATTAACCGGAAAAACAAAGATGAAAAATTGTGTTTTTTTCACTCAATTGTTTTTCATTTTACACTGGTTTTCTCAAAAACTATTTAACTTACAGTTCTGGGACCTGTTTTATTCAATTAATCAGGTCAAAAACCATAAGAAACAATTGAATTTGCCCCTTAATCTACCTTACCAGAATTCCAGGAAGACCTCATTTCACCTGGTGAGCTGAAATCTGGGCGAAATCTTTCGCTAGCCGTAACTCGGTAACAAAGCATTTCCGGACCCATGTTAATATAAATTTTTTTCATTATTTTTACATGTACAATGGGCTCCCAAAGTTTCTGCATATCTTCGTGAATCACCCTGTATATAATATAATGCAACAATTTCAAATTACAATGAAACTTATCATTAATAACTTTATTATAGATATTAAAAATGATTCCCTGTAACCCGAATGCTGGTTTATACACGTTTGTAGCCACTTTTCGTTATCCTTGCTCATCAATATTAGAAATCTCATATTCAGGCCGCGGCCAGAGAACAAGCAGGTTAGAGCAGGCTAGCAATTCAAGCAGGTTCAAGCAGTGAAGCAGCATTGAGCTAAGTTGGAACCTTGGCCACATATAAAGCAGTCAACCGCTAACACACTTTTATCTGCGTGTCACTTAGTTTAGTCTACCTCCTGTTTTGTCTCGGCTTGTGAAGTTATTACTTTTAAGTGAAAGTTACCTTATGTTAATGAATTTTTTTAAATTATTTTGACTGACTTAAGGGTACCCGGAACGATAGAAATTGAAAATGTTCACATTTCCGGTTTTTTGCTTATTATTCAGAGTTTTATTTAGAGTGTGCATAAATTCAGAGTTTTCTGCATCCAACGATATAGGTAGGCCCTATAATTTGTTGGATATATTTGTTGGATAGAATATAATTTGTTATTTGTTTTAAAATTAAAAATATGCTGAATCCTTACGTTATTTTTAAACGTTACCCGTTTGCATAACATCTCTATTTTTTTTAATGGTAGATAAATTCATAATTGTTTTTATTTTGTACGATATTTTTTGTTTTAAAACTGTAAATTAGCACCAAACCACCTGTGAATGTAATTATTAAACCTCTGAACTGTACAAAATAACATATATATTGAATTATTTAGCTTATAATGTATTATATTTTAGGTTTTTCGTGTTTCCCGTAAATAGCAATTTTTTCACGCATAAGGAACATTTTCGTACAGCCTTTCATACCATAATTTCAATTTACTGAGTTAATATTACAGTAAAATAATGTGTTTAAATATTTATTTTCCACTTCAATAGGCTAGTTATGATTTTCAAAAGTGGTAATTTCAAAAATTAATTTTATCTTCCTAATAATATACTAAGATGCTACGAACTCAGTGGGTGTAGCATAGCAATAGCCTGAAAAGTAACCACAAGAAAATTGGTCAGAAAAACTCTAATAGTTTTTGAGAAAATGTTCCTTACATTGACATTACCGGAGATAGGCTTCTGGGTCTCCTTAACTATTTTAAAATTCGTAATAAAAGTTATTAAATTATTTTTTAGTTATTTCAATTAGTTTCTTGTTGTTTTATACTGACAGTCATTAATTTGTAATTCTTTACACACTTCAATCCACGCAGCAGTTGATAATTTTCTGCCCTTGAAATACTTATCCGACTTATCCCACAAAATGGCACGTTTATATACAGCCGATATTAGTATTTGAGTGTCGAAATCCATGACTGGAAAACTAATTTTCACAATAACAGAACGGTAACTGAACTTAGATGTGAGCTTGTAAGGTGGTAAAATCGAAATAGTTTGTTTTTGAGCAGGTTAGAGCGGTAAGCAGTACAACAGGTACTGCTAATGATGTGGCCTCGCCTGTTATCAAATATTAGTTTGTTCCAACCTGCTTACATGCTCAATGCTGCTACAACCTGCTTACTGCTCTAACCTGCTTGCTGTCTTGCCGCGGCCCCATTGTTCGAATTTCATTCGTAAAGTGTTAAGGATTTTGTTTAAAACAAAATCTTTTAAATAACCCAAAAGAAAAAGTCTGCTGATGTGACATCTAAGGATCTTGGAGGCCACAACGCTTTCGATATCAAACGATGGCCAAAAAATCCCGTAATATATCATCAGTAGTTAAACAAGCTGCCCATAACAGACAGGTGGAGTGTCAAATTATTTACACTCAATCTGTTCATTGCAGGGCTAAAATAAATAGTTCTGTTTCTTATCACATGGTCAGCCAATTAAATGACTGAATTATTTAAGAACAGAAGAGGTAGAGGTGTAAAGACACTAATCAGAGTTATCTCCTCTGGAAGTAATGAATTTCATTATACAGCCAGACCCTGTGGTGAATGATATGAAGGTGTCATTTGCAGAGTGGAAAATATGTGCTTTTCAGAGGGCCCGGCATGCTGATAAGCGCAATTTTCCACTCAGTGAGGAAGGCAATTGTAAACCACCTCACTCCTCGTTTTATTTAGTAAAACCTCTACAGGTTCAAACCAGCCTTTTGGCTGATGACCTAAACAACAACACAGTTAAACAAGTTGGTTATCGTCCTGGAACCAAACATATTCTCGTTCGCGTAAATCTAATATTGCAATTAACTGGTAATTAAGCCACAATAAATCGTTACCACCGACAGATTTGTCAAAAACGCCATGTTACATGACGTCGAAATATTTTCTTTCGCACTCATGTAGGCCTACACTTCAAGTCTTACGAAATTTATTTTACAAAAGCACGATTTTGTACTTATTCGGAAGAGTAAAATTTGGAAATATTAACTGAAATATTATTCGTTCGTCTCTACAAATAGAAACGATTGGATACTGGTTTAGCACTGGTGCACAAGAACGACATTTTAATTGTTGCAATCTCTTAACCTTGGATACAGTGATGCCAACTGACTTGTAAGGACACATAAATTTTACCTATATGTTATTTCTGCCTTCTTAATGTTATGGTTGCGTCGTGTTTTTGAAACATCCGTCAGTGTAAAAGGATTGTTTTTAAAAACAAAACTTTTTAATACCCCCTCCCACAAGATAAGTATTCTGTTGTTTTATCTCCTCAAGGTACTTGAATCTATCAGCTTTTCCAATTATTCCGTATTTTGTCTTTAGGTGAAGAGGTGCTGTTTTGATATTCTTTATCAAAACCTGATCCGAAACAAAGAGAACCTACAAAAAAGGAAAACTTTTTTGGCAGCAAGGAGTACGATAATTTAAACATTCTGACTGTATAGATGAAGTGAGAAGAAGTTTAATTTTGTCAAATGTAAGTAAAATTATTTATTTTCGTAGATTTACGGTAATGTTAGTGAAATTTGTTTTACTCTCTTGCCCTATATAAATGTATCGGAAAGGAAAGTATTGTTTTCATGTCGATTTCTCGAAATGGAGTTTTCACCGAAAATATATGTTGTCAGGCATATCTGAACTCAAAAAACATGTTTTAACCATTGATCTGTGTGTGAACAAAATACCTCAAGAACAGACATTGTAAGAAGTTGAAACTTAAAACTTACGTTAATCACTGGGGAACCAAATCGAATATTTTCATAAAAATCTATCTACCGAAATATTTGGTCGATATGTTTATAAGCGAAATTTTTCACTTTTTTGCAATTTTCTTAAAACGGCTTCTACGATTATTTTTAATCACCTTATTTTTATTTATATCACCTTATAAATGTATTTTTCAAGATTTCTGCTTAATATATCTGCATTTTTGGGCAAAAGTGTTTTTAACGAAAGTTATATGAGATTAAAAAACCTACAACTTTTATTTCTACAACGTTTAGTTCAATTAGTTATTTTCGGTATTCTGCTCATCAAAAATAAAAGAGTTTGATTTTTTAAAGATTGCAGCCTTAGTATGAATTTTACGACAAAAGTTATGGAAAATTAATTTTTGTACAATTTTTTTAAAAATTAATTTATTTAAAGTCGCATGAACACTTAGTCATTAGGACTACGGTGGATTATGTAAAATTAACTGTGGGATTTGACACGTGAGTTTCCAACCCTAGCCGGGAATCGAACCCGGGATCTCCGCGTGGCAAGCCAACGCGCTAACCATTACGCTATGAAGGCAGCCTTTGTACAAATTTTATTTTAATCATTTTGTTTTCTACGGAGCGTACTTTAGCGTGAGTTAGTGATTTGTGTGGTTTTAAGTTGAAAAGGGGTTGATTTTCACTTTGCGTCATTTACTCGTGTTTAAAGTTAGGTTATATTATGCTCATAACAGGCAGGTGAATGTTAAATTTGTTGCAGTCGATCTACTAGTTCTAGGGCTAGAAAATATAGTTCTGTCTCTTATCACATGGTCAGCCAATTATATGACTGCAGCATTTAAGAGTAAAAGAGGTGTGAAAGGCACTAACCAGAGTTATATCCTCTGAGAGTAATGAATTTCATTATACAGCGAGACCCTGTGGTGAATGAAGTGAAAGTGTCATTTGTAGGGTGGAAAGTAGATGCTTTTCAGAGGGTTTGGCATGCTAATAAGCATACTTTTCCACTCACTTTGGAAGGCAATTTTAAACCTTCTCACTTCTCATTTTACCTAGAATAGCATCTAGAGGTTCAAACCAGCCTGTAGGTTGAAGACCTGAACATCAAAATATTAGGTTATTTTTCATTTTAAATTGGCAAATGAAAGTCGTTAGAGTGTTTCACACTAGATTTTTTTCTGAATAATCGTAAGGTTGTTACGGTAATGATCGGAATGTGTTTTTTTTACAGAAATAAACTTTAATTTGCTTATGAACCGAGTGAATTTCTAATCAGGATTAAAATGTGTACCACACAGTGATAATTCTAATGAGATATCGGAGGATAGAAGACGATATGTAAATGAAATTCGCGTGAGTTTCTCATCCCGTGGACACTTGGTTCGAAATTTGAATCTCATTTGCATTTAAATTTCCTTTCAATTCTTGTTCAAAAACAGCTACCGTAGTCTCCCCTTAATGCTAAAATATACTGCTTCACCCGTTTGCTCCCTACCCATCCAACGTCCAATTAAATCTTCCAGTTTCATGGTCTCACGCACTCTGCCGGATTAAGCCTATACCAACGGTCATTTTCTATGTACTCGTACCATGTTATAATATTTCACCGGAATACTTGTTTATCATTCTTAACTTTATGGAGATAAAATATAATTAATTTTTACTTTGTGTTGCCCTAAATGTATTAGTATATAGGGAAGGAAACTACGGTAAGTATTGTTTTTGTATAGATTTTTCGAATTTGAGTTTTCACCGGATATACACGTTTTCAGGTCCACTGGACCCAATAAACCAAATTTTTTGGGATTGGTCTGTGTGTGTCTGAAATATCTGAAGAACGGAATAGCATACGAAGTTCAAAATGGAAACTTCACTTTGCTACCACTACGGGACCTGGGATGAAAATTTTCATCAAAATCCATCAACCGGAAGTATTAGTTTATTCGTGCGACTTTTTCACTTTTTAACGATTTTCTCAAAAACCAGCTCCTACGATTGTTTTTAAAATCACCTGATTTACTACACTGGTTTACAAGATATGGCAAGCACCATGTGTGTTGAAATTCTTCGGGGCCTGTGGTCTCGTAGTAAAAAATGTTTTTATGTTCTCTTGCCTATGTGAATATAATATAGGAAGGAAAGTATTGTTTTCATGTCGATTTTTCGAAATCGAGTTTTCACCGGATCTACACGTTTTCAGACCCCCTGAACCCAAAAAAAACATGTGTTTAGCGATTGGTCTGTGCGTGTGCGTAAACAAAATATTTTAAGAATAAGTTAGATACTACTACTGGACCCGACACGAACATTTTCATAAAAATCGGTCAACCGGAAGTAGTAAATTATTCGTGTCATTTTTCAATTTTTTGCGATTTTCTCAAAAACGGCTCCTACGATTTTTTTAAAAATCGATTCATTTACTACATTTTTTATGTTCTACAAGATAGGTTAGGCGCCATGTCTGCTGAAATTTTTGAGGAGGCTGTGCTGTCGTAGAAAAATTTTTTTTTTTTAAGATTGCGGCCTTAATATGCATTTTAGCGCAAAAAAGTACAATAAAAGTAGTAGACTACGAGGTTTACAAACCTACCACTTTTATTTCAAACATTTCTTTGTATAACGCTTAGTTTAGCGGAAATTACTAATTTTCTGTTTTTTTTCATGAAATCTGTAAAAAAATTGTTTTTTTAAGATTCCGGTCGTAGTATGCATTTTACGATTAAAGTGTGTAATTAACTTTATAGAAAATAAAAAGATCTACAACTTTTATATAAAGTATTTATTTTTTCTACAGAGCCTACTATAGTGTGAAAGAATGATTTTCCGTGTTATTAAGCCAAACTAAGATTGATTTTCATTTTGCATTTTTCACTCATGATTAAAATTAGGTTACGTTTTTTGAGGTTAGTTTTTTTTGTTTTATTCTAATGATTTGTATATTGCGTCGTTTTGAACATTACTAATGTTATGTATATTGTTTATTATTTGCACTGGCAACAGAAAGTCGTCCGAGTGGCCTCTAATTTTCTTTTGCACTATTATGTACTCATTTATCGTGAAATGCACACTAAAACCGCCATCTTAAAAAAAATCACGTTTTCTACAGAATTTGATGAGCAAAATGGCAGGCCTATGGAAAAACACTAATTGGCGCTAAACTAAGCGATTCAGAAAAAACGCTCGCAATAAAAGTTATAGGTTTCTTAATATTCCAAAACTTTTATTTCATACACTTCTGCTTTAAAATTTACATTAAGACCACAATCGTAGAGAAATCATTTTTACCACGAAAGCACAACCTCTCCAAGCATTTCAGTAGACATGGCGCTTACTCAATCTTGTAGCGAATAAAAATGTAGTTATAGGCAATTTTAAAAATAATTGTAGGCACCGTTTTTGTTAAAATTGCATATAAGAGCTAAAAATCGCGTGAATAAACTACTACTTCTGTTTGACCAATTTTGATGATATTATTCGTGTTGGGTCCCCTTGTGGTACTTATATAAAGTTCCAAGTGCTAACTTTGTACATCATTCCGTTCTTTACATATTTTTTACACACACACACGGGCACGGGCATACAAAAAAATAGCTAAAAACATGTTTTTGGGTTCAGGGGGCCTGAAAACGTGTATTTCCGGTGATAATTCCATTTTGGAAAATTGGCATGAAAACAATACTTTATTTTTTCTTTATATGTTAATCCAGGGGAAGAGAAAGTAATTAGTAGCAGAATTGATTGAAATTACTTTTGAATTATGGCTCCTGGATGTGTATAGGCTACTGAGAGGTTCACAAACCTTTCATGGCAGCCAACCTGTTAAAACATAAAATAAATAAGAATTTTTATTGAAAATTTATTGAAATATTAAAACTGGTTATGTACCATTATTACTTATGTAATTTACCTCTCATGTATTTAATAATTCTAATAACTACATAAAATATGATAAAATATTTAATTACATTAAAAATTAATTTGATTATTTAATTACTAGTTAGCTGCATAATATTTTGTATTTCATTAAAAATAATAAAATTTTAATCATATTTTATTATTTTCCTATTCATGGAACATTTAATTGATTAATTATCCCTTATTTAAAATAACTCATCATTTTTCTTTTATTACTAATTATTATTTTTTATTTAATAACTAACCATAATTTCTATAATAAAATATAAGTGATTATTTAAATTTTACTTTCTCAAATTCTATATACAACATCGAGTGAACAAATATTGTGATCGGGTAAAATCTTTTATATTTAGATTTTAACAATTTTAGAGTAGTTTAGAAGAAATGGGAAATGTAAAACAAGGCAACGAAAAATACAAGAATTTTGAGAATTCAGCTATCTAGGGAGTAAAATAACAAAGGATGCCAGAAGCACAAGTGTTACCAAAAGTAGGATTGCTCAAGCTAGAAATGTCTTTGAAATGAAAAACAGCTTACGGACTACAAATGTTGATTTGTAGATAGGAAAAATTTCTTAAAACACTATGTTTGGAGTGTAGCATTATAACAAGAGTGAACCGTAGGTGATTGGGGCTGTAGAAAGGAAGAAGATAGTAGCTTTTGAAATTTGGTGTTGTAAGAAATGTTAAAAATGAGGTGGGTGGAAAAAATAAGTAATTTAGAGGTTCTTAGACGAGTGGATGAAAGAAGAAGTATATGGAAAAATTTTACCAGAAGAAGAGATAGGCTAGTGGAGCATATCTTAAGACATCCAGGTATTGGTTTATCAATAATAAATTGAGGGAGTGAATTGTAGCAGGAGGCCAAGATTACAATATTTAAAGCAACTTACAAAATATGTTGGGTGTTACAGTTAGGTAGATATGAAACGACTTGCGCAAGAAAGAACAGCTTGGTTAACTGCATCAAACTAGTCAAGAGACTGTTGACAAAAACTTATTTAAGACCCTTAGGATCGAATTTTTTTTAATATCCGTCCGTATTTGTGTTTATTTGTTCGAAAACTAATACTATGCTATTTGATAAAAGAAATTAGATTTGTTGCCCTAAAATTTTAATCAACAGTCGGAACAATGTGTTTACATTTACATGGAATTTTGTTTAAAAGAAACCCAGGTACAATTTAGAATAATAATGAATTTGTGTAATAAAAACGGCTCTACCATTTAAAACAAATTGCCTTATTTACTATATACGAGGTGTGGCTATTAAATAACGAGACTGACGTAAAAAATTTTATTTTATTTTATACATAATCACTTATTGTCACCTTCAATATACACTCCTTCTCTATCCCTACAACGCTCCATGCGAATTTTCCATTGTTGGAAACAGTGCTGGAAGTCATCTTCTGTCAGCTCCTTCAGGTCACGTGCCGCTCAAAAATGTTTGAAATGAAGCTCGCAAAAATGTTTGTACTGACACTTTGTACGCGATTGGAAATGACCTAATTTTTTGGAAACGATAATAACATGTGATGAAACGTGGATTTTTATTTCTGATCCGGAAACGAAGCGCCAATTCATGCACTGGAAGAGCCGAACTTCACTGAGAGCCAAAAAAAGCTCGAATGAGCAAGTCAAAATTTAAAGCAATGATGATTGTTTTTTGTGATATCCATGGGATTGTGTACCTTCACTGATTTCCTGAAGGTCAAACAATTAATCAATATTACTACCTTGAGGTACTTTCTAAACTACGTCAAAGAGTAAGGAAAAACGCCCCGAAATGTGGAAGGACAAATCATGGGTTCTCCACCATGACAATACGCCAGCTCATTCCGCGTTATCTGTCAAGAGGTTCCTAGCCAAGTACAGCATCTCAGTGTTAGAACACCCACCATATTCATCAGATCTTGCACCATGTGACTTCTACCTGTTCCCTAAGGTGAAAGCTGCATTAAGAGGGACAAGATTTGAGTCTATGGAAGCTGTAAAAGAGAAAGCGGCACGTGTCCTGAAGGAGCTGAAAGAAGATGGCTTCCAGCACTGTTTCCAACAATGGAAAATTCGCATGGAGCGTTGTAGGGATAGAGAAGGGTGTATATTGAAGGTGACAATAAGTGATTACGTATAAAATAAAACTAAATTTGTTTACGTCAGTCTCGTTATTTAATAGCCACACCTCGTATCTTATGTAATACTAGATAGGATAAGCGGCATGTCTGCTTTAATTCTTGAAACAGCTGTGCTCTCGTTGTAAAAAAAAAATGTTTTTTTATATTGCAGCCGTAATATGCATTTTAGGTAAAAATCGTGTATAATCATAGGTATGGAGGAATCGAAAAACTGTAACTTTTATTTACAGCTTAGCTTAGTTAGCGTCTTATATAGTTAGCGCATTTATAGCTTAGTTTAGCGTCAATGAGTGACTTTCCGTATTTTTTTAAGTCGAACAGAGGTTTATTTTCATTTTATCATTTGCTCATGATTAAAAGTAGGTTATATTTCATTTCACATTGTTTACTAACGAGTGAATATAGGTTATATTTTTGCATTAATTACATTGGTAGTAGAAAGTTGTGTGATTATTCCTCACAACCCCGCGGACGCCAACAATTAGCCTGCGCGCAGTGCAGGAACTATTTCTTGTTATTATTTTTATTATTAATATCTAATTTAATAAATAAAACAGAAATGTAATCAGAAATGAACAATAAATTTATTAGAAAAGCTTAATGCAGAAAATTAGCTGTTGTTATTATTCTAAACCAGTTTCATTGCTGCAGATGTTGTTTCAAAGTTGCAATAAAAGTTGCATATGTATGCTGGTAGGCTAAATAATAGGGCAGGTCAGTTTAGAAGTTAAGCAATAAATTTTAAAATAAATTATTTATTTAATAAAAATACTATGTATTCTAGATACATGAGGTCTTGAAGTTGGTAGTTGCGTTTGTGTGAGTTAAGGGCGTGGGTGTAGTACAACGAAGAGTTGAAGATTGGTAGAGTTCTTTTATAGGGTGTCTCATAAATTACTTTCTTTTGCTCTATATAAAGAAGCCAAATATTGTTTAATGTCAATTTTTTTTAATCAAGTTTTCACCGGAAATAGGCCTACATGTTTTAAGGTCCTCTGTAAACCAAAAATTTATGTTTTACCGATTGTTATGTGTGAACAAAATATGCCGAGAACCGAATAACATATGAAGTAGAAACTTAAAATTAAATTAAGTATCACGGACTCGACACGGAAATTTTTGTCAAAATCGGTCAACAGGAAATTAATTCGTGCAATTTTTCACATTTTTTAAATCTTCTCAGTAACAGTTCCCGTGATTTTATGTAAAATAGCATCTTTTTTCCAAATTTTCTGTGATCTACAAAAAGGATAAGTGGCTGCCTTCGTAGCTTAGTGGTAGCGCGCCGGCCTACGAAGCGGAGGTTCCAGGTTTGATTATCGGCTAGCGACTGGAAATTTTCACGAGTTAAAATCCACTGTTCCATAACCCACCGTAGTCGCTAATAACCGAGCTGTTGATGCGACTTTAAAAAAAATAAACTAAAAAAAATATTACCGTCATATCTACTAAAATTCTTGAAGGGCTTTGCTGTCGTAGTAAAAAAATTTTGTTTTTGTTTGCTGTCTTATGCATTTTACGGGAAAAGTATATATATTCAAAGTCGTAGAAAATTGAGATTCCTACAACTTTTATTTTAAGCATTTCTTAAAGCTGAGTTTAGCGTTAATTAGTAGTTTTCTCATTGAAATCGGTGAAAAATTGTATTATTTAATATTGCAACCTTAGTACTGTATTAAGATTTTACGAAAAATGTACGTAAAACTGAAATTATAAAAAATTAAAACACCTACAACTTTATGTAAAACTTTTTTTTATACAAAACGCCTAATATTTGTCATGTTGTGCCAACGTATAAACTACAAAATATGTAACAATTGCTGTTGTTATTTAGGTCAACAGCCGAAAGGCTGGTTTGAACCTCTAGAGGTTTACTAAGTAAAACGAGGAGTGAGGTGGTTTATAATGCCTTTCTCACCGAGTACAAAAGTAGCCAATGCTTATCAGCATGCCAGGCCCTCCAAAAAGCATTTACTTTGCACTCCACAAATGACACCTTAACTTCATTCAGCACAGGTTCTGGTTGTATAATGAAATTCATTACTTTCAGAGCAGATAACTCTGACTAGTATCTTTTACACCTCTACTTCTTTTTAGCTTAAATATTTCAGTCATATGATTGGCTGACCACGTGATAAGAAACAGAACTATTTTTTGTAGCCTGGAACTAGCACATCGAGTGCAAATAATTTAACACTCCACCTGCATGTTATGGACAATGTAACAATATAAAAAATAAATAAATACAATTTTTTATATTGGCCAATTTGAGACCACATGAGGTCACTTTAAACGTTTCTGGAAGCTTTCTTATAATATCTACAAGTGGTGAGTTTCTCGGAGTGCAACAAACATCTTTCCTGGTCTGTGTTTGCTTTCTTTTGGCTGTTCTTTTTTTGTATTTCATCCGAAAGGTAGAAGAAGTTATCAACTCTTCTAATTTTTCCGAATAGTGTCTTCAAGCGACTCGGGACTGTTCATATGAAAACAATAATTTTTATTATGTAAAATAATTAATTAATAATTATTATAATTAATATAATAATAATAATTATATAAAATATGTTGTAGTAAAAAAAATCAACAGACGTGATACAATAAACAGTAGAGACAGGGCGTCGAACAAATGTAAATTACCTCCTATTTTTTTTAAAACGTCTCCGATATCTTCTGATATACCTGCACAAAATGTACAATGAAAAGTTTTGTAACAATATGATTGTTATTAAAGTACCACCATTTTGAGGAGGGAATCTCAAATTATCAATTAATATAAAAACTTGAAAATATATTTTCTCTTTCTCCTTGCAACACTCCTCTTAAATTCAATGAGTGTAGGGAATTGAAAAGAGTAGTTAGGTACCGCAGAACTCACACGGTTACAGAATATGAGCAGTAATGACCTACGCTAGAAAAATAGTAATGAATGCCTTACCCACTTTTGTTATTAATTTTTTTCTCTTGCCTATATGAATATATAGGAAAGAAAGTATTGTTTTCATGTCAATTTTTCGAAATCGAGTTTTTATCGGATATACACGTTTTCAGATGCCCTGAACCACAAAAAACATGTTTGTAGCGATTGGTCTGTTTGTTTGTGAACAAAATATCTCAAGAACGGAACATAGTACAAAGTTGAAACTAAAAACCTAAGTAAGGTACTACTAGAGGACCCGAAACGAACATTGTTATCAAAATCGGTCAACCAAAAGTAGTACTTTATTCATGTAATTTCCCTTCTTTACGATTTTCTCAAAAACGGTTTCTACGACTTTTTTTAAAAATCGCCTCATTTACTAAATTTTGTGTGTGCTACAAGATAGAGTAGGCTCTATGTCTGCTGAAACTATTGGGGAGGCTTTTTCCTGATAAAAAAACGGTTCTTTTAAGATTTCAGCCTTAATATGTATTTTGGTGCAAAAGTGTATTTAATAAAAGTTGTAGAGAATTTAAAAATATACAATTTTTATTCGAAAAATTTCTTTGTATAACGTTTAGTTTAGCGGTAATTAGTGATTTTCTGTTTTGTTTTTCATAAAAATTTGTAATTTCATAAAAATTTGTAATTTCATAAAAATTGATTTTTTTTTAAGATTTCGGCCTTAGGATGCATTTTACGACAAAAGTGTATTATAATCAAATTTATAGGAAATTAAAAGATCTACAACTTTTATTTAAACATTTTTCTGTCTGTACAGAGAAGAGTGCCGGGTCCTCTAGTTACACGAACATTTTCATCAAAATCGGTGAACTGGAAGTAGTAGTTTATTCATTTCATTTTTCACTTTTTTGCAATTTTCTCAAAAACGGCTCTTACGATTTTTAAAAAAATTGCCTCATATACTACATTTTTTATGTTCTACAAGATAGGGTAGGCGCCATGTCTGTTGACATTCTTGGGGAGGCTGTTCTCTCGTAGAAAAAAAACGGTTTTTTAAGATTGCAGCCTTAATATGCATTTTGGTACATAAAAAGTGTATATAATCAAATTTATAGCAAATTAAAAGATCTACAACTTTTATCCAAGCATTTTTCTCTGCAGAGCCTCGTTTAACGTCAAAAGAGCAATTTTCTGTATTATTAAGCCAAACTAAGTTTGGTTTTCATTTTGCAACATTCACTCATGATTAAAATAAGGTTATGTTTTTTGAGGTTAATTTTTTTGTTTATTTTAATGTTTTCTATTAAAGTTAGTTTTTATTGCTCATTTTATTTGCATTGGCAAGAGAAAGTTGTGTGAGCGTTTAACATCCGAATTTTTTATTATTTATAATTAGAAAATGTATCAAACGTATTAAATTATGGGCAGAGTTATGTTGTAAATAAATTGGACACATGGACACACACACACACACGCACATACATACATACCTATGCAATTAAGCCATAACAAGTTGACGGACCCCAATATAACCAACAGAATACCGCCTCTTGTGAAGTTGTTACGCAGCTTTAAACCTAAACTATATTATACGGCATCGTACAACTCAGGATTTTTCATTAATATGCAAATGAACTTAATGAGATCGGACCTTGCGAAACACAAAACACTAAAACACGCACACACGTGATAAACACACCCTCACACTTTTATTAAATAAAACACATAGTTATTATACAAGTATATGTATAACATATTAAAATTTAATAATTAAAACAACACGAGTTAATTTATTTTTAGTTCATCAAGCAAAGAATAAGGTTATCTATACAATTATGTCCTATAAAAATCTCGTGTGAAACGTTCACACGACGTTCTCTTGGCAATGTTTGCCCCCTTCTATTTTAACCGCGTGACCTTAGACGTGATTTAAGACGTTTCTGGAAACTCATTTTGTAGCCCACATTCTGAGCATTCGCTCACTGTAGGGTTTTCTCCTTTCGTCTGTTCACCCGGTATTCTGTTTTTTCTCTCCATGGAGTCCCATAAATTCCGTAATTAATAGTCAAGATTTAGTTCGATTCATTAAGTTTTCTCGGTTTATTCCGGTTTTCTCAATACCTTTTCTTAACTTTTTTAAACCATTATCCAACACCTTTAGGTCTATTGTTTAGTGTATTAACATTTGTTTTGTTAACCGGTTGTCATCCATTCTGTCCAGGTGTCCGTAGAATTTTAGTCTTTTTCTAATGGTTTCCGATAATTGTTCATTTTCCTTGTACAGTTCTTCTCGACTTTGTTACCTATATTGATCGTCGACTATCTTCGGGCGCATTATCTTGTGGAGGATCTTTCTCTCAAAATTCTCTGCTTCTTTTAGACCAGCCTTCCAGGTTGGTCTAAAAGGCCTTCCAGCCTTCCATTCTAAGGCACTCACTCGCATACTAATACATAGGTTTATCAGCGTAGTATAATTTCTAATCTTGAATTGAATTGAGAGTGGTTTTTACGTACATAAGTGGTGAGTTCCTCGAAATGACCACATTTTTTCCCAGTTAGTGTTACAATAATGTTGTTGTAAGTTTGGTTAATTATTGTGTTTTAAAATTACGTAGTTTATTTATAAACTACGTGGATAAATAATTAACTTATTTTATTGTTCCAAAAACCAATGTAAAATTTGTAATTTGGAAATTATGGTTGTGAATACAAAAAAAAAATGCGTCGGATATCTTTCCTCGTCTGTTGTTCGCTTCCTATTCGCTGGTCTTTAGATGTACTGTACCCTCACATTACGATATTTCACTTGATGATGTGTCATCAAATTAGTCATCGGATTCCCGAAGTCGCACGTGCACCTGACCCGCCAATCGTCAACCCCTTCATTAAGAAGTTCTGATAGAATGTACTCCCTCCCTGTTGTGAAGATACCCTCGACCATGCTACTCGCACCCTCCCATCATCAGCTCAAGGTTGTTTCTGTTTTTCAGTTTTGTCTCAGCACCCCATCCTATTTATATTACAGTTGAACCCGGTTTTAACGGCCTCGGACTTTACGTCAACTCGGACGTAACATCATTTTTTTAGGCGTTGCGTCAAACTTCTATCTGAAAACCCCTGTTTTAACGTCAATTACTCGGTTGTTACGTCAAAATTTTTCCGATGAAATCATTTTTTACTTCACGTACAACGATTGTGAACTTGCCATAATTTGTCAGTAAATTGTTTGAAAAAGAAAAAGACAGTACTTATACAGTAATATAGTACAATAGTCTACTTGTGAATAGTGTTTGCTTGTGCGAAGGGATTAAAATGATTTTGTTAAGCTGTTCATATGTGTGTCTATAACTACTGATTGATCTACGTCAAGGTCAGTTTTGGGACTGCACCCTCTACGCGACATGTGACAGTTAGTAGGTAGCACTGTACCTAACTTTCACATCAGACTATCCACATTTAAGAAAATTCTCTAATACTGAAGAAGTGACTGAGCAAGAGGAAGATGAAGAGAACACAGTCACGCCAACATTGCAGGAAGCAATGCTAGCGGCTTAAATTTTTTTTCAGATTTCACCGACACCGAGAGACATTACGGAGAGGATTTATTTCGCAGAACGAGGTGTTCAAAAGAAAATCACTGATTTCTTCCAATAAAGTAGATAACGTACCATTATGTAGTTTATGTACATACAAATATGTATTTTGGTTTCCGTATTTTAGTACATATTAGTACATAATACGTATTTAGTACCTACTTACACAGAGTGGTTATTAATCTATTTTATTAGGGTATTACGATTTAAAAATCGCAAATAAAAAACGTTTAGCACATTACGTAAATTAGTAGTAATGTATACGAAATATTCTTAGTTTAGTTAGATTTACTTTGACACAAGAGGTAACTTTGTTATAACGTCACTCGGATATAACGGTAAAATTTAATCTGTCCCTTCAATGACGCTATAAGCGAGTTCGACTGTAGTAGTGTTACGCGTATCGCCTTGGTTATTTAGCAACTGTGCCGTAGTGTCTGTCGTGTTATTATACATACGTATTCTTTGTAGTTTTGGTACCGTGTTTCCTGTGTACGTTACTGTATAGTTATAGTAAAAACGGGTCCTAAATCGCGCGTAAAAAGTAAAATTTTTATTAAAGAAAAGCAAGAAATTATAAAAAAACTGCTTCTCCAGTGTGGTTATTCCCAGTCTACAATTTCCACGATTGTAAAGTAAAAGTCAATTTTAAAAGACGTTAAAGTGTCTGATAGATCGAACACAATTCAAAAAGGCATTTTTTTATAATTATACCTATTATCAAATCATTTGTACTGAAATCAGCGCTATTTGAAAAATGTATAGGGGTATCTGTATGTACAGGCTAATGTAAATTTCTTGTGGAATTGGGCAAGAATGCGGTCTCACAATACGATATTTTTGCTTCACGATCGTTCTTCCGGAACAAATTATGATTGTAATGTGAGGGCCTACGTATTAGCTCCCCAAGATAAGAAAGATAATGAGATAAGAAAGTTGAAGCTTCAACTTTCCTAATTTTTCCGTATGGTCTCTTCAAATGACGCGGGACTGTTTTGATTTTCGTTATGTATTTTATTGAAGGAAATCTGTAGTCCTGTTTTTCTGCTTGTTCTTTTAATACGTTGGTTTGATGGTTTAATGTACAATATTTATCTATTTTTTTTTAAATTCATAACTTCTGTAGGCCTAAATTACAATATGTTGAATTTAAGAACAATATGCAACCTCATGACCCAATGAGATGAAGATGATATGTAAATGAGTTTTAGTCATGTACAGACTCAGGCCAATCATTCCTGAGAGGAATGGTAAATTAAACTCTAACCAACAAAGTACTCCGGTAGCCACTATCTAGTATTCAAATCAGTATGAAAGTAACTATCTTTATTAAGATTTGAATCATAGAACTTCGTTTCTGAAAATCAGATCTTACACTGCTGATTCGTGGCGACGACTTTACCACTAGACCAACCTGGTGGGTGTGAACAATATAACATACATTTAATAATTAGTTAACAATATAAATGGAAATACATAATCTAATTCTAATCGTGAGTGAATGACGCAAACTGAACCTCTCTTCAATTGCCGCCAAACTAAGCTCTGTAGAATAACGTTCTTGAAATAAAAGTTGTAGGTTTTTTAATTTTATAAAATTTGTATTTAATACCATTCTATTGTGAAATGAATACTAAAGCCACAATCTTAAAAATTTCAATTATTATTTAGCGATTTTGATTAGTAAAATACAGAAAATCACTAATTAACGCTAAACTAAACGTTGTAGAAGAATAATGTTTGAAATAAAAGTTGTAAGATCTTAATTCCCTATAACTTTTATTATATAGACTACACTTTTGTAAAATGCAAATTAAAGAATCTTTAAAAACCCATTTTTTACCACAATAGCACAGCCGCCCCAAGAATTTCAGTAAAAATTTCGCTTACTCTATCGTGTAGAGCATAATAAATGGTAGTAAATGAGACGAGTTTTTGAATAAAAAGGAGTCGTTTTCGAGAAAATCGTACGATTAAACTACTACTCCGGTTGACCGATCTGGTTGAAAAATTTTGAGCTGTGTCCCCTTGTCGCCTACCTAAGTTCCAAATTTTAACTTTGTACAGTTTTTCGTTCTTCAAATATTTTGTTCATACACACACACCAACCGGTAAAAACTTTTTTGAAAAAATAAAGTTAAAAATAAAAAGTTTTTCTGTTCAGGGTGTATAAGAACGCGTATTTTCGGTGAAAATCGATTTTGAGTAATCGAAATGAAAACATTATTTTCCTTCACTGTTGTAGTTTAGGTCGACAGCCGAAAGGCTGATTTGAACTCTAGAGCTTTTAAAGTAAAACGAGGAGTAAATTGGTTTACCCTGCCTTCCTCACTGATTTGAAAAGCATGTTTATCATCTTGCCAGGCTCTCTGATGAGCACACATTTTCTAACCTGGATATGACACCTTCACTTTGTTTACCACAGGGTCTGACTGTATAATAAAATTCATTACTCTCAGAGGAGTTAACTGTGATTAGTGTCTTTTACACCTTTACCTCTTCTTTTCTTTAATGATTCAGTCACTTAATTGCTTGACCATGAGATAGGAAACAGAACTATTTTTTTATAGCCCTGGAACTGACAGATTGATTGTAAATAATTTTACGCTCCACCTGTATGTTAGGGGAAGTTTCCTTCCCTTTATAATCATTTTGGGCAAGAGATATTAAAAAGGTTATATCTCTTTACGCTTCGATGTAGTCTGACAAAAATTAATACGCGTACAACTTAATTTTTTTTGAAGCATCTTATGTTTAAAAAGTTGTACGTGATAACTTTTTTATTCGTTTACCGTACAATATTTAACTTTCTTGTCTTTATCGGTAGACTATAAACACAGAAGCCAACTTTTATTAATTATGTATCTTAATATTGTATTAGAAATCTATTATACAGCATACATATCGTGTTTTTTTTAATTTATACTATTTTTCAATAAGTTGAACTTTGCCGTAAGTTACCTTAGATTAACTTTCACCATGTTAGTAATTAATTATTTGTAGTTGATTTGTATGTTTGTAATTGTGTATGCGCGTGCGTGAGTGTGCGTTGCGGTTCTGACGTATTACTTACAATATTACGGTCCCCAGTGTACCCCTCGAGTTGTTCGGATTGACCCATACTAAAGGACACTTAATAAAGCGTCCAATGAAAAATGTTAAATATTTAAGTTTTGATTTTTTTTAAATTGTTAATACTATAAATAGTTTCTTTTCATACATGTCTTATTTCTTTGTCTTTTAAAATATCGAATTTTATATAGAACATCTTTTCTCGAAAAAAACTTTAATGAGTAGTAACTTATGTTCAAAAACAGATTTTACAAATAAGTTAATAATAAAAAAAAAGAAAAAGCAACCAAGGTAGGTCCTATCTATCGTAGCAGCTTTGTTATTCTTTTACCTTATGTGAATTTATAGGGAAGGAGAGTAGGGTTACCGTTTTCATGCTGATATTTCAAAATCTAGTTTATACCGAAAGTATACGTTTTCAGGCCCCCTGAATCCATACAAACATGTTTTTAGCGTTTGGTCTATGTGTTAACTTAATAAATATCAAGAATGGAATGTCAACGTAGTTACAACTTGAAACTTAAGTTAGGTATCGCAAGGGGACCCGACACAAACACATTCATCAAAACCAATGAACGTGAAGTAGGAATTCGTGCGATTTTTCACTTTATTGCGATTTTTTTTAAAACAGCTTCTACGATTGTTACATTCTCTTGCCTATATGAACATGTAGGAATAAAAGTATTGTTTTCATGTCGATTTTTTTGAAATCGAGTTTTCACCGGATCTACACTTTTCAGTTCCCCTGAACCCAAAAAAACATGTTTTTAGCGATTGGTCTGTGTGTTTGTAAACAAAATATCTCAAGAACGGAATATTTTGTTAGAAATTTGAAACTTAAGTTAGTTAGGCTACTACTAGAGGACCTGACACGAAAATTTTCATGAAAATCGGTCTACCGGAAGTAGTAGTTTATTCGTGTCATTTTTCACTTTTTTGCAATATTCTCAAAAACGGCTTCTACGATTTTATAAAAAATCTCTTCATTTACTACACTTTTTGTGTTCTACAAGATAGAGTAGGCGCAATGACTGCTGAAATTCTTGGGGAGGCTGTTCTATCGTAGAAACAAACGGTTTTTTTAAGATGGCGGCCTTAATATGCATTTTAGCGCAGAAAAAAATATAATAAAAGTTGTAGAACATTTAAAAAGCTACAACTTTTATTTCAAACATTATCTTTGTATAACGCTTAGTTAAGCGGTAATTACACTAGATTCCGCATATTTGAATCACTGGATAATTGAATCAGCCGCATTATTGAATCAAATTTCCAAGTCCCAATTCATTAATATAATGCGACTTAAGAATTGTTCCTAGTATTAGAATCATAGTTTCGTTTTATTGAATCATGGGATAAAGCATTATCTCGTAACAAAGGTAAGATCGCTTTTATCTTAGGCAACTGCACAGCTCATTCTCACATTAAAACCGACAGTATAAAATTGGTCTTTTTACCAGCGAATACCACAACACTAATTCAACCACTTGATATGGTATGATAAAAAGAGTGAAAATATTGTACAGACGGGACATGAGAATAATGATAATTCGCATAAATGATGAAGGTAATCAAGACAAAACAGTAAAAGACAGCAAATATCATTCTTGATATTCCTATAGCCAAATTTAATATTATACACGTAACAACATACTCGTATTAAAAGCAGCGTTTCTGACACTTTCGGAAAATGTCGGCTTATTGAATCAGCCGTCTAATTGAATCAAATTTTGTTTTCCAAACGTGATTCTAATACGTGGAACCCACTTTAGTAGTTTTCTGTTTTTTCTTTCTTGACAATGTGTAAAAAAATGGTTTTTGTAAAGATTTCAGCCTTATCATGTATTTTACGAGAAAAGTGTATATAATCGAATTTATAGGAAATTGAAAGATCTACAACTTTTATATGGAGCATTTTTCTCTACAGCCTAGTTTAGCGTGAAAGAGTGATTTTCTGTATTTTTAAGCCAAACTGAGGTTGATTTTCATTTTGCATTATTCACTCATGATTAAAATAAGGTTATGTTTTTTAAGGTTAGTTTTTTGTTTATTTTCTTATGTTTCATTATTAATGTTATGTTATATTGTTCATTTTTGCATTGGCAAGAGAAAGTTGTGTGAGTGTTTCAAAGCAGATTTTTTAATAAAAAATCGCCTCATTTAGGCCTACTATTAAATTTTTTATGCTCAACAAGATAGATTAAGCGATAGGGTTTGCTAAAATTCTTGGTTGCTGTGGTCTCGTAGTAGAGAATGTTCTTTAAGTTTGTGGCTTTAATATTAATTTTAGGGCAAAGTCGCTTATACTTATATAAGTTGTAGGAAATTAAAAAATCTACAACTTTTATTTCAAACATTTTTTTTACAGTGATTATTAGTTTAGCGTCAATTAATGATTTAAGCCCTCAATTTCATATAAAGGCAGCAATCTAAAAACAAGAAAGTCATTTTTTACCACTTGAGCACAGCCCCTAATAATTTTAGCAGATATGCTGCTTAACCTAAATTGTAAAGCATAAAAATGGTAGTAATGTCGCGATTTTAAAAAATATCGTATGAGCCTTTTTTGAGACAGTTGTAAAAAAGGAAAAAACTCTTACGAATAACCTACTACTTCCAGTTCACCGATTTTGATGAAAATATTCATGTCGAGTATCGTTGTTTGTAAATTACCTAACTTAAGTCCCAAGTTTTAACTTCGTACGATATTGTTTCTGTTCGTAAAATATTTTCTTCTTAAACCCCACACTCAACTATTGGTAGAAACATTTTGTTGGGTTCAGGGGGACTGAAAATGTGTGGGCCTATATCTAAGGATAATTTCGATGCCGAAAAATCAAAATGGTAATAATACTTGCCTTCCCTATTTATTTATGTAGGAAAAGAGAAAGTAACAAAGTACCATATTTGGTTTAAAGAGGTCATGAAATATGTGTTGTTGTTTAGGTCAACAGCCGAAAGGCTGGTTTGAACCTCTAGAGGCTTTACTAAGTAAAAACGAGGAGTAAGGTGGTTTACCATTGCCTTCCTCACTGAGTTGAAAGAGTATGCTTATCAGCATGCCAGGCCCTCCGAAAAGCACTCACTTTCCACCCTGCAAATGACACCTTCACTTCATTCACCACAGGGTCTGGCTGCATAGTGAAATTCATTACTCTCAGAGGAGATAACTCTGACTAGTGTCTTTTACACCTCTACCCCTTCTGTTCTTAAATAGTTCAGTCATATAAGTGGATGACTATGTGATAAGAAACAGAACTATTTTTTTTAGCCCTGGACCAAACAGATAGAGTGCAATTAAAATAACACTCCACCTGCCCGTTTTGGGCATTGAAATATGTATGAAGGTAAAAATATAAATATTTTTTTACGATTACAGTACTTTCTCGTAAGTTTAAGGTGTAAAAATATCATGGTGGTTGTAAACGGAAAGGTGAAAATATGAGTTTGTGTACGGGAAACATAAAAGAAAGGTAGCGAGTGTTGTGTTTAGTCAGAGAGGAAGCAAATTACTCTTGGTGTATATTACGCTGAGCTGGCTTTATGTTTGAAGAAAGATGTCTGGTGTATAGGTGAATGAAACGTAGGGATTCAACAAATTGGTGGGAGAATGTTGTGCGAGTTAAGTAGCGGTGACCTTGACACAAAGAGGTTCACGTTGAAAGAAGACAAACACTACGTCACGGGAGAACAGAATCATGAATGAACTAAGAAAGTAATAAAAAAATAAAAAAGTAAAACGATAAACTTCTTTGATCCTGTGTAATAAAATTTGATAACATTTTTATATTTTTATATAATATTATATAAAAAAAACAAAGAGATAAAAGTTTTTAGTGAAGGAATTTTAAAATGTATTATAAAAATAATAAAATAAAATAAAATCGACGATAAAAATAGTTGGGTAAAGTACTAAAAATATTTCTTCTTTTTCTTTTTTGTTGTTTTTATTGACAAAGAGGTATAAAGTTTATATTATATAAAACCGCGCGGAATGTTACAACATATTTAACCTAACTTACATATAAAAATCTAACCTAACCTACACATTGTTTAAAAAGATCTCCTTGTATTCATAAAACAGCTGTAAAATGGAACGAAAAAGAGGGAAAGTTAAGGAAAAAGATGGAAAAACAACTTTTCCACGCTGAGAAAAGCGCTGAGGGGTTTTTCACACAGCTGTGCTCGTTTGATATAGTAAAATGTAGAATAGAAGTTTTGCCGGCGTTATATCGTGTGGCGGCGCCCAACGTGGTACGTTTTAGAAGATGTCGAGTATTGAATTACAGTACGCATGCGTACAAGACACGTGTCTCTTTTTATTGAACCTTCCATCTTTCTCGTCTCGACGTACTTTTCATCCTTATTAAAGAATAAACCTTGTGTTCAGATCCTGCCATCGTTCGGTTCTCTTTTTCTTCCACGTTGTTGCTTCACTCACTCTTTCTTTCTTTACAGATCCGTGACCTATGACAAGATATTCGACAAAAAGTGAGTTCTTTTCAAGCGAAAGTCTTTCTACACTACCACCCCCCTAACCATAATTCCTTTTTCACACCCTATTCGAACATCGACCGTGCCTTTCTTTCTTCCGCATTCTACAACACACAGAGTCACCCCTATTTTATATATCTACTTTTAACCCTCTATATTTTATACATCTCTTACACAAAACATTTTCTACTGTATCCTCAATCCAAAACCGAATTCCTTCTTTTAACCTCTAATTTTTTTCACTTTCTTATATCATTCCATCGTTTTTTTTATTTATTTTCTTTATACCTTTACATATATTAAAAGTTAAACTTTTGTTTTATAAATTCTTTTTGAAATATTTTTACAATCTGATTTTATGAATGAACGCGTGAAATTTTTATGAATGAAATTTAAAACTCAAGGTTGTTTTTAGATTTTATTTTCTATCGGGAACCATTTCATTTACTGAGAAAAAACGTTTATTTTATTTCCTTTGAATTTTTTCTCTCCCCATAAAATATCCGAAATAATTGAGACAAACCCATTTCGGATAACCCGGATTTAATAAATATCCACATAACTGGAAGGAAATGGTTAATTTATTAGGAACTTCACATTTTTGAAACTAACAAAATCGAATGTAATACTTACGCCTACGTTCATTCGGGATCTGGGTATATTTATATAATATTTGGTAATTATACATTAAACCGACCACCAACCAGGTTACTTATGCATTCTAAATAACAAAAAAAACGTTATTGAACAAAAGTTTAATAATGTACTGTACAATTTACATGATTTTATGACGAATATTTACAATTCTATGACTCCCAAATACAGTTATGTCATTGAGGAGTGTTATGTAGCGATTTCCGCTTCTGCCGATGCCTCATGATATTTAAATTCCCAATGTGTATACGTTACAATCTGTTTAATTTAAAACCAGTAAGCAACTCCTTGAGTCAATGATCTGAGGATGATGTATAACATCTTAATAAAGTGTATAAGCACACAAAAATAATGTAAAATGAAAAACATAACATGATTTTTATTGCGAGTGAATGACGCTAAATTAAAATCAAACTGTTGGATTTTAAAATACCGAAAATCACTCATTGACGCGAAACTAAGCTCTGTAGAAAAAAATTCTTGAAATAAAAGTTAAACGTTTTTTAATTTTCTATAACTTTATTTATTTGTACCTTTTGTAATAAAATCGATACGAAGGTCTTAGGTCTAATCTTAAGATTAGGTCTAAGACCTTAATTAAGCCCCATTTTTCCAGATTTCATTGAGAATATACGGAAAATAACCAATTGGCGCTATAGCAAAATATTTGTAATAAAAGTTGTAACTAACCAAAACAACCTTTTGCCCTGAAATGCATATTGAGGCCGCAATCTTAAAAAAAAACTACTGTTTACCACGAGAACACCCCCAAGAATTCCAGTAGAAAACGTAAGGGCCATCCCTTATGTTGACATGTAAAGCACAAAAAATATCGTAAATAAGGCGATTTAAAAACAAAATCGTAAAAGCCATTTTTGAGAAAATTGTACGAATAAAATAACTTCCGGTTGAACGATTTTTATGAAAATTTTCATGTTGGTTCCCTTAACTTTAAGTTCCATCCATGGGAATTATGTATTAAACCGAACATCTTTTTAGAAAAAAAAATTCTACTGAAAAATGACAAAACAATTTACATGAGTTTATGACGATTATTTACATATCTGACTCCCAAAATGCAGCAATGTCATTGAGGGGTGATAGCGATTTCCGCCTTTAACCGCCTCTGCAGACCACAACATGCATTCTTCGAGTAAAATTCCAAGTGAAGGCTAGCTGTACCTCTTGTGTTTTTTATTCCGCCATTTTTTTGATCCCCAAATACAATAATCTTAAACCAATAAGTTTTCTTTACTAAGTTGTGGACGTTACTAAGTTGGCTGAAAATCGGTGGAGATGTTACATCTAAAGAAATCACCCCGATAAATTACATAAATGTGTTCGTAAAGGGTTGAAAACGGTGTTCAACCCGTAACTAATATTTTATGTTTATTAAGTTCCGAACGAGGTAGACGGCTGAAATTCGATGGCGCCATCGAATTTAAAATAGGGCCAATTTTAGACCACATGAGGTGACTTTAGACGTTTCTGGAAAAGCTCTTTTGGCAGCCCACCTACTCAGCCGTCGTTCACTGTAGATTTTTCTCCTTTCTTCTGTCCACCTAGTTTTCCGTTTTTTCTCTTCGTGGAAGCCCTTAAAGTCCGTAACTAATTGTCTGAATTTGGTTTGATTCATTAAGTTTTTTGGTTTATTCCGGCTTTCTCTATATCCTTTCTGACTTTTTTAGACCATTTATCCGACAACTTAGTTCTAGTGTGTAGTGTCTTAAAAATTTGTTTGGCTACCGTTTGTCATCCACTCTATACAGGTGTCCGTAAAATGTAGTCTTCTTTTTATAATCGTTTATTTTACCTTTACAGTTCTTCTCGACCTCATAACCTATGTTGTCCATCTACTATCTTTACACTTATTATCTTGTGGAGGGTTTTTCTCTGAAATTTCTCTTCGACCAGTCTTCCGGTCATCCTAATGCACTCACTCGCGTAAAGACACACAGGTTTTATCACGATATTATAATGTTTAATCTTAGCCTATCTTGAGAATCCTTTCTTCTTATACAAAAAGTGAGTTCCTCGTAGTTCACCGGTCATCTTTCCTTGCGTATTTTCGTTTCCTTCCTTTTCGCTGGTCTTCGGTTGTATTATCTCCCCGAGGTACTTGAAACTATCAACTTTACCAAGTTTTTAGTATTGTATGTTCAGGTGAAGAGTTGTCCAAATAATGTTATATATATATACGCCTATATATTAGATATTTCCAAATAAGAAAATATTATTTTTGATTTATTTAAAAACCTAATTTAAAAATTATTGAAGTAAAACAAAAATATAGGCCTACATGGGTGAAGTCGGAAGGGCAGCTAGTACTATATTATTTAAATTGAAATTAAAATATATATTTAGGTTATAGTAATATTGTTGAACATTTCAAAAACATTGTTGAGTTTTTATTACCTAATTAAAATAACAATAAAATACAATTAATTATAGTTAATGTTTTAATTCTATATCTATGAAATCATTACTGGTAATTATAGTATAGTTTTATCTTCTAAACCGGTCATTGTGTAATTTATCAACACAGGCTGTGTAGATAAATGTAGCGGTCAACTAAACTAATTTTTACTTACTTATGCCCTGGAACATTAAGCACATGTTGTATGTGTATGGAAAACACATATATGGAACTTTATTATTGTTATTTTATTTAGGGAAGTAAAGTATTTTTTTCATGTCGTTTTTTATAATCGAGTTCTCCGGAAATACTCGTTTTCAGGCTTCCTGAACATAGAAAACAAGTTTTTAGCGATTGATATGTGTGCGTGAATAGAATATCTCAAAAACCGAATATAGTACGAACTTGGAACTAATGTAATGTACCACTAGGGAACCCGAAACAAACATTTTCATTAAAATCGGTCAACCGGAAGTTATAGTTTATTCGTGCGAGTTTTCACTTTATTGCGGTTTTTTTAAAAACGGTTACTACGATTTTTTTTAAATCGTTTCATTAAATTTTGGATACTCTACATGATAGGGTAACCGTTATGTCTGCTGAAATTTTTGACGGGCTGTTTCGTGGTAAAAAATTGTTTATTTAAGATTAGTTTTTAAGATAAGTTTACCTTAATATGCATGTAAGAAAAAAAAACTGGTGTGAACACTCACACGACTTTTTCTTGCCAATGCAAATAATGAACAATGTAATCTAACATTAAAAATAATACATTAGAAATTAACAAAAAAAGCTACATCAAACATGAGTGAATGTTGCAAAATAAAAATCAACCTCAGTTTGACTTAATAATACGGAAAATCACTCTTTCACGCTAAACTCTGTAGAAAAAAATTTTCTTAATAAAAGTTGTAGATCTTTTAATTTTTTGTAAATTATATTGTATATTTTTGTTGTGAAATGCATACAAAGGCCGAAATCTTAAAAATCCATTTTTACAAATTTTTATGAAAAAACAGAAAATCACTAATTACCGCTAAATTAAGCGTTATAAGAAGAAATGTTTGCAATAAAAATTGTAGATTTGTAAATTGTCTACAAATTTATTTATTTACAGTTTTGCCCTAAAATGCATATTAGGCCTTAAGGCCGCAATCTTTAAAAAAAAACATTTTTTTTACGAGAGCACAGCCTCCCCAAGAATTTCAGCAAACATGGCACCTACCCTATCTTGTAGAAAATAAAAAAATGTAATAAATGAGGCAATTTAAAAAAAAATCGCAAAAAAGTGAAAAATTACACGAATAAACTACGACTTCCGGTTAACCGATTTTGATGAAAATGTTCGTGTTGGGTCCTCTAAAGATACTTAACTTAAGTTTAAAGTTTCAACTTCGTACGGTGTTCCGTTCTTGAGATATTTTGTTCACACACACAGACCAATCTTCGAAAATATGTTTTTTGGGGGTTCAGGGGGTCTAAAAACGTGTATATTTGGTGACAACTCAATTTCAAAAAATCGACATGAAGAACAATACTTCCTTCCTATATATTCATATAGGCAAGAGAAAGAAATTAGGTTACAATTTTCATTATTTACATTAGCACGAGAACATCGTGTGAGTGTTTTACACCAGATATTTTTTCTTAATTTTTGTCAGTTTTATTTATAGACACCCGTTATATAGATTAGTTGTTATCCATAATTATTTTTTGAAAAGATAATGGACAGTTTATTTTAATGTAATTATTTGTAAATATGTTTAATTATGATAAAACGTTAATTATATTAATGAGTTTTTAATTATTTAATTACATAAGTGTTTTGGAATTTAAATTTTTTTTATAGCTTTTGCGTATTAGATATATATACTGTAGTAATTTCATGCAGATATAGGCTACTGCAGGCCTCTAAGAGATTGTTGCTAAAAAATTTGTGACTAATTTAATTTTAACTTAAGATTCCTACGCGATACTTCTAGTAGTGTTACATTTTTTAAAAAAATTAATAGGAATTTAATTTTCCAAAATTAGTAAAAATTATTGAGTTTTCAATGTTGAGATTTTCATCCCTACACCACATTAAATTAGATTAGTGTTTAAAAATGTACAAAATGTGATCAAAAAATACCGTGAATAATTTTCTTATGATCAAACAATGGATCCATTTGAAGTAATAGCTTAAGTCAGATAGTTCTTTCAGATAGTCAGCATCAAGGTTGAATGAGTTGTGAATTGTCAATCGGCTTCCAGAGCCGGAGAAATGAGATCGTATTTATCGTGGCTGTCGCGCATCATGAATTAAGCAACACGTTAGCATGAAGTTTTATTTTATGTTGCAAAAAATGCCAAAGAAGGTCAGGGAATTTTCAAATTAATATAATGATACTGTGGCTCTGAAGACCGTTTACGAAAATGGTATGAGCAATTTAAAGCTGAACTGAATGGATTGATGACGAGCAACGATCTGGATTTTGAGGTTTTTCAATCTCAAAAACGAATGATAATTTGCAACAATCGGAAAAACTGGTTCGTTCAAACAGGCGATTGACTAATAGTCAATCGTATATAGATTATGCGAAAATAAAAGAACAAAAGATCGTCCCTACACTACATTTGATTAAATTATAGATTTGACGACGATTATACTTGTTAATGTTATTGTTTATTAACTCGAGTTTTTTTTTCTTGGGTAATCTCTCTAATAGAGAGCTTACCGAAGGACTGAACATCTCGTACGGGTCCGTGCAAAGCATTTTAATCGACAGTTAGCAAATGGCAGAGTGCGAAATTTGTTCCTCGTGACTTACCGCGAGTTTTTGGTTGAAAAAAAAGATTCCTATCTATCCACATCCGCCTTGCACTCTGGATTTAGCACCATGCGACTTCTAGTTCTCCCCAAAAATAACAATAGTACTGAACGAAAAATGTTTTGACACCTTCCCGACAGTGATAGGGTCACGAGAGAGCAGCTAAACTTTCTTCCAACAGAAGCCTACCAAATACTTCTAATCATTGAATTTAACGTTGGAGTAATTGGTACGCTAGCCAAGGAGAATACTTTGATGGAGATTATTTTAGAATCCTGCATTCAGGAATTCTCAGAGTGTGGAAGAAATGAAAAATTCTCCGATTTTTCATTGAGGTTGTGTTCGGTTCTGATCAGTGTTTCTCATTTCTTGAAAACCCATGATTAGGAAATTTCCTTTGTCACAGGTATCAGTAAGGATTTTCAGTTTCACCGGTTGCATAAGGGAATTAATATTGTGCGCGACAAAATATGAAATGTTTTTTAAGTTTCAAACATTTCTTTGTATAACGCTTAGTTTAGCGGTAATTAGTAATTTTCTGTTTTTTTATGAAAATTTGAAAAAAAAATCGATATTTTAAGATTTCAGTATTAGTAGGCCTATGAATTTGACGACAAAAGTGTATATAATCAAATTTATAGAAAATTAAAAGATCTACAACTTTTATTTAGAGAATTTTTCTCTACAAAGCCTAGTTTAGCGTGAAAGTGATTTTCCGTATTATTAAGCCGAACTGTGGTTGATTTTTATTCTGCATCATTCACTCATGATTAAAATAAGGTTATGTCTTTTGATGTTAGTTTTTTTGTTTACTAATGTTAGGTTATATCGTTAACTGTTTGCATTGGCAAAAGAAAGTTGTGAGTATTTCACTCCAGATATTTTTTAAAAATCCGTTTGGTAGAACTCTGTATTTTAAGATAAATTAAGGGAACCCGGTTCTCAAAAAAAAAAAAAAAAAATTCCACCATGTTTTTTTTAAATTTCTATTTAATAGTACTGGATTTTCTGAGTAAGATGATGTACACTAAGTGACCTACTGATGATGTTTTATATTTTTTATTGATTTTTTAAAGTTAACACAATTACAATTTTTATACTGTTTTTCAGGGACCTGTAAAAACTTATAGTTGGATAACTTTTGATCCTCTTTGTTTAGAAATTTGTTTTATTTTTTGATAGAAATTTGCCTTTTTATACATATTATTGGTGGCAGCCCTGTTGTTCGCCTTGCTATCTTATGTATTTACAGTTGATTTTTTCTTACGAGTGAGGTTATTATTGGTACGTTTCCTTTATTTCTTCGTTTCCCGAAAATTCAGTTTTTTTCATACAAAAGGAACATTTTTTCAAAAATGGTAAGAGATTTTGACTTGAGATTTTCAGGGTACATTCATTGGATAGAAATCCATATTTTGACATGGCAGTGTAACAACAAACTGGCTGAAACAGATTTTATAGTGGCAAGTATGTTAAATTTTGAAAATTATTGACATTACCGAAGAAAAAATATTGTTTTGATTAAGAAAACTTTAATTTGGGAAACCCTCATGTTAAATTGTGTATGAAGGTCCAATAAATCTGTGGAAAAAATGTTCTTCATGTTAGTATGGAGAAAGATACGAGGACCGGGTTTCCTTAAATCTCTATTTAAAGTAAATTGGACAAGAGTTTTCGTTTTTAAATGTATTATATTATGATATTTACATAATATTGATACCTATTTGCGAACCCAATTTAAATACACACGATAACTGTGAGACTGACATGAAGCCCCAGGGCGTTGCGCGGGTGCAAATTATTATTATCATACTAGTTAATGTAATGTAAGTATGAATTCGTGTGCGCATGCGCGTGCTATTGCAACAGTTAAACCATATACTATGGGCTAATATTGCACATAGCGTATTGTAGCAGGATGACGCTAATTTAGCCATAAATAGCTTTAACAATAATCATGTTCCTGTTTAAGTCAAATAGCCCCCAATTAGACTTAACTATACACTTGTATATGTGTATTTGCATACACACACACACAAATACGGACTATGTAATAAACAGGACACCATAATAATCATACTAATAATAATCATCGTATGGTACGAAACATGTATTTGCATGTAGTCCAATAAACATTTTGCAAATTAGTGATAATCATTTTAATTGTAATTTGCACATTATTATGTTGGGTCCTCTTCATTAATCTTCAAGCTCTATTGAAGACTGATCAACGGTTTGACTTGGCTCATTGCTAGTCTAGTCTTAGAGAGTTGCAGATTAACCTATAAGGACTCCCACAGCGTAGATTTATTTATTTATGTATGGCGTAAGTCGGGAAAATGTCAGCTAAAAATTTCCACTCGAGACTGAAATCAGTGAGGTATACATGAGGTCAATTTCATTTGAGGTGTTATAGATTAAGTATGAGTTTTAATTTTTATAGGTTTTGTATCTATTCTTACAAGTTTTACTTTTTCTTGCCTATATGAATATATTGGAAGGAAAGTATTGTTTTCATATCGATTTTTCGAAATCGAGTTTTCACCGAATCTACACGTTTTCTGACCCCTGAACCCAAAAAAAAACATGTTTTTAGCGATTGGTCTGTGTGTGTGTGAACCGAATATCTCAAGAACGGAACATCGCACGAAGTTGAAACTTAAGTTAGGTACCTCTAGAGGACCCAAGACGAACATTTTCATCAAAATCGGTCGACAAGAAGTAATAGTTGATTCGTGTAATTTTTCACTATATTTGCGATTTTTTCAAAAACGGCTCCTATGATTTTTTATAAAATCGCTCATTTACTAAACTTTTTATGCTCTACAAGATAGGGTAGGTGCAATGTCTACGGAAATTATTGGGGAGGCTGTTTTCTCGTAAAAAAATTGTTTTTTAAGATTGCGGCTTTAATATGCATTTAAGCCCAAAAATGTAGCTATATAAAAAAAGTTGTAGACAATTTTAAAATTTCAAACATTTTTTTGTATAAAACATAGTTTAGCGGTAATTAGCGATTTTCTGTTTTTTCTTACGAAAACGTGTAAAAATAGATTTTTTTACGGTTTCGGCCTTAGTATGCATTTTACGACAAAAGTGTATATAATCAAATTTATAGGCAATTAATTATACAACTTTTATTTAGACCATTAGTCTCTACAGAGCCTATTTTAGCGTGAAAGAGTGATTTTCCGTATTTTTAAGCCAAACTGAAGTTGATTTTCATTTTGCGTTTTTCACTCATGATTAAAATAAGGTTATGTTTTTTGAGGTTAGTTTTTTGTTTATTTCTAATGTTTTATTACTAATGTTAGGTTATATTGTTCATTATTTGCATTGGAAAGAGAATGCCCTGTGAGTGTTTTACACCAGATTTTTTATAATGTTTTCATCGTTTAAAATTATATTTTTTGTTCCATTATCGTAAACTCTGCCTTATTTATCTATTGATAGTCTAGTATCGGTCGGTATAAACTTTTTCATTTTTCTACTAAAATTTTTTAGACTTTACTACGTAAAACGAGGAGTGTGGTGGTTTATCTATGTCTTCCTCACTGAGTGGTAAATTGTATACTTATCAACATACCAAGCCCTCTAAAAAGCATCTACCTTCCACTCTGTAAATGACACCTTCACTTCATTCACCGCAGCGTCTGACTGTAATGAAGAAATTCAATTCTCTCTGAGTAGATAACTCTGACGAATGTCCGCGTCAAAAGTAAAAGGAACCTGAGTTCAAGGGTTAATTGTTGGAAGAATATCGATTTTAACGTACTATTGTATATGTCAAGAACCGCCCAAAACAGCAGGTGGAGTGTTAAATAATTTGCACTCGATCTACTAGTTCCAGGGCTACAAAAAATAGTTCTGTTTCTTTTCACGTGGTCAGCCAATTATATGACTGAACTATTTAAAAACAAAAGAGGTAGAGATGTAAAAGACACTAGCAGAATTATCTACTCTGAAAATAATGAATTTCATTATACAGCCAGACCCTGTGGTGAATGAAGTGAAGGTGTCCTTTGCAAGGTGCAAAGTAGATGCTTTTCAGAGGGTCTGGCATGCTGATAAACATAGGCTACTTTATACTCAGTGAGGAAGGCAATGGTAAACCATCTCACTGCTCGTTTTACTTAGTACAACATCTAGTGGTTCAAACCAGCCTTTCGGCTGTTGACCTAAACAACATGCCAAGAACGTTACCGGTTGGCGAGATAGGAAGGGGTTGCAAAAAGCGCAAAAAATAAAGAAATAAAAAGGCTATGGTCCTGAGATTCAGTGTACAGAATAGAAACACTCTAATCTATACTCTGACGAAATTTCACTAAAATCGGATAAGTATGTACGAATTTATAGGCCAATAAGTTTGCATAATCCGTAAAATGTCTCCAGAAACGGGTACTGGTTTTGTTCCAACGTCAATATCGCTTTTAAAAAATTAGATAAAAATTTCAAGTTTTCACCTTTCAACGTAGAATAAAACAGGAATTAATTTGACATAGGCTATAGTACGTTAAAATCTTAAAATATTCAAATTGCATGGCTAAATTAAATAGTTCTGTTTCTTATCACATGGTCAGCCAATTGAATGACTGAATCATTTAAGAATAGAAGAGGTAGAGGTGTAAAAGACACTAATCAGAGTTATTTCCTGTGAAAGTAATGAATTTACTATACAGCCAGACCCTGTAGTGAATGAAGTGAAGTTGTCATTTGCAGGTTGGAAAGTGGGTGCTTTTCGGAGGGCCTGGCATGCTGATAAGGATAATCTTTCAACTCAGTGAGGAAGGCAACGTAAACCACCTCACTCCTTGTTTTACTTAGTAAAACCTCTACAGGTTCAAACCAGCCTTTCGGCTGATGGCCTAAACCACACGTTAAAATCTATGCCATATTCTTTTAACAATTGAGCTTCCAACTCAGGTTCCTATGACTTTTGACGCGGACATTAGTGGTTTTTACACATCTCTTCTTTTTGTTCTCAAATGATACAGTCATATAGATTTTTTAGTAATTGTTGTTGTTATTTAGGTCATCAGCCGAAAAGCTGGTTTGAACCTGTAGAGGTTTTACTTAGTAAAACGAAGAGTGAGGTGGTTTACCATACCTTTCTCACTGAGTGGTACAATACGCTTATCAGCACGCTGGGCCCTCTAAAAAAGCACATATTTTCCACTCTGCAAATGACACCTTCACTTCATTTTCCTCACAGGGTCTGGCTGTATAATGAAATTCATTACTTTTAGAGGAGGTAACTCTGATGACGGTCTTTTAGACCCCTACCGCTTCTGTTCTTAAATGATTCAGTCATTTAATTGGCTGACTATGAGATAAAAAACTGAACTATTTTTGTAGCTCTAGAACTAGCAGATCGAATTCAAATAATTCAACACTCCACCTGCCTGTTGTGAGCATGAGTTTTTAATGTGGATTTTTAAGATACTGTAAACAACAACATAAACAAAACTTGGTGATTGGTCTACAAGTTGAAAACATAAGAAAGCAGAAGGCCTATTGCGAACAAAATATCTCAAAAATAGAATATCGTACAAAGTTGAAACTTGGGACTTAAGTTAGGTACGACTTAGGTTAAAATCCGACACTAACTTTTTCATCAAAATCAGTCAACCGGAATAGGTTATTTGTGCGATTTTTCACTTTTTTGAAATTTTCTCAAAAACGCTTCTACGATTTTTTGAATAATCGCGTGATTAACTACATTTTTTATTTTCTGCAAGGTAGGGTAAGCGCCGTGTCTGCTGAAATTTTTGGGGAGGCTGTGCTCTCGTGGAAAACTTTTTTTTTAAGATTGCGGCCTTAATATGCATTCTAGGGCAAAAATGTATAAAATCGAAGTTATAAAACGTGTAGCATTAATTTGTGAATTTTTTCTAACAAAATCGGTAAACAATCCAACTTTTCAATATTGCGACCTTAGTATGTAGTCTACGTATTAAAAAACAAAAGTGTGTTAGTAGCCTATTGGAAATTAACAAACCTACTACATTTATTTTCTGCATTTTCTTCTACAGAGCCTAGTTTAACGAAAATTAGTGATTTTCCGTATTTTAAAATTCTATAGAGGTTGATTTTCATTTTGCATCATTCACTCATTATTAAAATTGTTGTTAAGGTCATCAGTCGAAAGGCTGGTTTGAACCTCTAGAGGCTTTGCTAAGTAAAACGAGAAGTGAGGTGGTTTGTAATTGCTTTCCTCACCGAGTTGAAAAGTATGCTTATCAGCATGCCGGGCATACAAAAAGCACACCTTTTCCACCCTGCAAATGATACTTTCACTTTATTCACTACAGGGTCTAATTGTATAATGAAATTCATTACTTTCAAAGGAGATAACTCTGGTTAGTGTCTTTTCACCTCTACCTCTTCTGTTCCTTAATGATTCAATCATATAATTGGCTGACCGTGTGATAAGAAACGAAACTATTGGTATTTTTGTAGCCCTGGAACTAACAGATTGAGTACACGTAATTTCACACTCCATTTGTCTTTTATGGGCAGTGATTAGAATTAGGTTATACTTTATTATTGAATTTGGCAAATAATGTTGTGCGAGTGTTACTGACCAGATTTTTTTTTAATTTCACCAATATTTTTGTGATTGTAATGTGTAAGATATTTTAAAATAATGAGAAATCTTTTACACTAATTAATAAAATCGTTTTCCTTTGTTGTTGCAGGTTTATCAATTCTTAAATCAATTATAATTTTTTAAGAAGAAATCAGTTAAGTTTTAAACAATTAAATAAAACGTAAGTGGAATAATTTTGTTTAACCTTAACAATGGTTTGAAGAAGGAAGGCGTGTGGTTTTTATTGATATGGCCGAAGGTGAAGAAGACAGCGGGGAAGCAATGCTTGCAGTAACACCATCGCCGACGAGCAACGCTGGAATTAAACGGGAACCTCAACCTCTTAATCTGAAATCTGAGGTAAGTGTAAAATTCCCAGTTTTTGAAATTTTATTTTATTAGCGAGATTACTTTTTATAAATGTTTCTCTGCCGCCACTATGATTTCCTGCTAGTAACTATTCTGTACCACCTAAGTATCGTTCGGGATCTGGTTATAATATATATATATATATATTATTTGTATTGAGTGTACGTTGCTGTTCAATTAGAACAATAAGCAACTCCATGACCTAAATAGATGAGGATGATTTGTATAACGTGTAAATGAGGTGTAGTCTTGTGCAGACTACGGCCGACCATTCCTGAGAGAGTATAGTTAATTGAACCCCAACCATCAAAGTACATCGTTGACCACTGTCTAGTATTCAAAATTCGTATAAAAGTAACTTCCTATACTAGGATTTGAACTACGAACTTTTGTCCCCGAAATCAGCTGTTAAACAGCTCGACGACGACTTTACCTCTAGACCAACCGGTGGTCATAATAAATAATAAACATACTTCCTTTAGATTTATAATAATTATTTACTTATTTATTTATGTTATTTGACAAAATTTAAATCAGTTATGTTTAACTTTTAGTAAATAGTTATGATAAAATATAACAATACTGACATGATTAGGGAAGTGTTCAGCGACCCTTCTCTATAAATTAAACACAAAAACAGTAGTTATGAAAATGAAAGAAAATATAAAATTGTTTAGAGAAATATAAATAAACATTAAAATAATACTAGGAAACAAAATAAAAACTAACAAAATAATAAATTAATAGTTAAATAACAACTTAATAACTAAAAACTAAGATTGTTTTCATTTTAATGGTAACTAGAAAAAATGTATACTTATAATTAATTGAAAAATTACGGCTTATGATGGTATAGTTAATACATTATACTATATGTTAAGTACAACTTGTAGCTATTACATAATACAACTTAGCTCTAAAGGTGTAATAAAAATCTCTTTCAACTAAATCTAAAACATGGACTCTTTGCAACCTCCTTATAGTATTCAAATTGTTTAACAAGGTTATAGGCAATGGATTACTATGGTCGTAAAGACGATTTTGATAACTGTGGCTAAATCATCTTGATTTCTTCCTTAATCGTTGGCATATTTAGATAATCATGAATATCCTTTTACTAGTGACAAACCAGTTGGGGTTGCTGATACTTCGCAAAACACTTTATTTTGAAACCACTGCAGGATTTCCAAGTTACTATTACTACTGGTTCCCCATAATTGTATCCCATAGCTCCAAATAGATTTCAAAATAGCTTTAAAAACTAACATTTTATTTTCTGTTAGTAACACAGACCTTCGCCCCACCAACCACTGCATCTTATTAATTGGATATTTAACTCATGTTTTTTCATTTTGATGTGATTTTTCCATCTTAATATTACATTTAATAATTACAATTAATTATTAAGGTAGAAAAAAAATACAATTGGATTACTTCAATTAAATTAATTACGAAACTTAATCATCAAAATCTGTAAAAAGGGAAGTTTTTAAGATTGAGGCCTCAGTATGCATTTAACGACAAAAATGTATATAATCAAAGTTACAGAAAATTAACAAATCTACAACTTTCAATTTAAGCATTTTTTTTCAGAGCTTAGTTTAGCGTCAATTTATTAAAATCCTGGTTTGTAAATGAAATATAGGTTTTGATTTTCATTTTGCTTCATTCACTCATGATTAAAATTAGGTTATGTATTTGATTTTACATTGTTTACTAATGATTTAGGTCCTCAGCCAAAAGGCTGGCTTGAACCTTTGCAGGCTTTACTAAATAAAACCTTTATAGAGTGAGGTAGTTTACCCTTACCTTCCTCGCTGAGTGGAAAAGTATGCTTATCAGTGTGGCTGGCTCTCTGGAAAGCATCTACTTCCACCCAACAAATGACATCTGCAATTCATTCACCAAAGGGTCTGGCTCTATAATGAAATACATTACGATGTGTCTTTTACAACTCCACCTCTACTGTTCTTAAATGTTTCAGTTTTATAATTAGCTGACAATGTGATTAGGAAACAAACTATTTTTTGTAGCCCTGTAACTAGCAGAACGAGTGCAAGTAATTTAACACTCCACCTGCTTGTTATGGGCAATACTTATGATTATACACAGGTTATATTGTTCATTGTTTACACTGGCAAGAGAACATCATATATTAAATGTTTTTTTTAATACTTAACATTTTACGTGACAATAAAGGTTTATTTATTAATTAATAATTAATACATCTCCCATAACAGACAGGTGGAGTGTCAGATTATTTACACTCAATCTGTTCGTTGCAGGGCTAAAATAAATGTTCTGTTTATTATCTCATGGTCAGCCAATTAAATGACTGAATCATTTAAGAACAGAAGTGGTAGAGGTCTAAAAGAACCTAATCAGAGTTATCTCCTCTGAAAGTAATGAATTTCATTATACAGCCAGACCCTGTGGGGAATGAAGCGAAGGTGTCATTTACAGAGTGGAAAATATGTGCTTTTTTTAGAGGGCCCGGCGTGCTGATAAGCGTACTTTTCCACTCAGTGAGAAAGGTATGGTAAACCACCTCACTCCTCGTTTTACTTAGTAAAACCTCTACAGGTTCAAACCAGCTTTTCGGCTGATGATCTAAACAACAACAATAACAACAAATACAAATACTGTACATAAGTAGTGGTTTTTTGTATTCTTAAATCGAACTGGTTGATTTTCAAGTAGCTTCACTCACTCGTGATTAAATTAGGTTATGTTTTTCATTTATATTGTTTACTAATGATTAAGCATAGTTATTAATTTTTTTCGTTATTTACACTGGCAAGACAAAGTGTGTGAGTGTTTCACGTAATTTTTTTTCAGTTTTATAATCCGTTAAAGGTTATTTCGGTTATCTGTTTGAGATCCCTTTGATTAATTGATGATCTATAATCGAGAACCCTACTACAGTTAAACGGATAATGGAAACCAATATAATAAGCGAGTATGGACTTCTGTATTTTGTACTAGAGAACGCAGTGTAGGTTTCATTACTCGTATATCACAAGGGGTAGGTAGTGACCGCCCTTAAGCGGTCAGTCCGGCGTGAAATTGGTCTGCCCAGTTCCTCGTGACAGTCCTCTGTTTACTGTAGTTTACCTATACCAATGAGAGAAAAGGACAGAGAGAAACATGGCCTATTTAGGCATTCTACGCCATTTTCTCTTTCCCGAACCAACTCCAGATTGTACAGACCTAAAACGCAATGTATCAACATCTTTTGTTTGTCTCCTGGATACATCTGACCACATGTTTACCCCCACAACCAAGCTGTACAAAATTAAATTCATTTGAAATAGGTTTGTTAAGTATTTATATAATAAAAGGCCTCTTATATGTGACGTCATGTTCAAAGTCCATGTAATATAATAGAGTATACAGGTGTCTTGAAAAGTTGAGGCCAAACTCAAGAAATTGATTGTATTGATAAAAATAAGAGAAATTGATAGCTTCAAGTACGTCAGGTAGATAATGCAACCGCAGACCAGCAAACAAAAGCAGACGAGGAAAGATGGCCGGTGCATTCTGAGGAACTCACCACTTCTATAAAAAGAAAACACTGTCATAACAAGCCAAGATTAGATATTATAATACTGTGATAATACCTGTGTGTCTGTTCGTAAGTGCCTTAGAATGACCCGGAAGGCTGGTCTAAAAGAAGCAAAGAAATTTGAGAGAAAGATCCTCCGAAAGATAATGGGTCCGAAGATAGTAGACGACAATATTGGTTACTAGGACGATAACTGTAGGCCTACTAGGAATATTAAAGATTAGAAAAATATCAAAAATTTTACAAATGGATGAGAAACGGTTGACAAAACAAATTTTTACGACACTAACCTACAACTCTAACGTGTCTGATAAATGGATCAAAGAAGTCAAGTCATAAAGGATATTACGTTAACCAACCGTGATTATTCTGTATGGTTGAAATCGTTGTATAATATTGATATTGGACTTGATATTGCTCTCCTTACCTGGATTTGTATATTGTTAATTTGGTTTTTAAAAAGATTTGTTTGATGTTTTACCGAGAATCGAGTAAATTTGGGAATATTTGGGATTTTAAAATAAGTGTCCATGTGAGACGTTCATCAAGATGTAGTCCGAGATGCTTGGAGAAGTCTACTTGAGATAGAGGAATGTTATTTAATGTGACTGGAAGGCAGATTTCTTTATGTCTATGGAATGTGTACGGTTTTTGTTTCGTTAAAATCCTATGTTCTGAAGAAAATTGTCGTAATTCAAAAAAAAATTCAGGAGAGCAAATAGAAGATTTCACTCTTTCTTATCTGTGAATTATAATATCAATATAAAATTTATTTTGTTTTTCTTTCTGCATTTACAAAAGTGTGGACTATGTATACTGAATGTTATACTTTATTACAATGGCCCACATTTTTTTTACAAATAATTTTTAAATAACAATACAAAATAAATCAAAATTACTTTATAGTATTTTAGAAGAAAACGATAGTAAGACAAACTGCATCATTCTTTAAAGAATATACTCATAAATAATAACATACTTTCCGAAGAATAGTGATGCAGCTCAAAATAATATCCTATTCCCCGTCAATCATATTTCAAACGACCACAACATTTCAATTAAAACAGTACTAAGTAAATAATAATTTTGTACTGAGACAAAACAAAAACACCTTCAACAGTTTCCAGACAAAAGCGAGTCAATTTGAAATAAGTTTATACACTTTTCACCAACATTAAGCGAACTCTTCAAAACAAGTAGTTTGGAAGAAAAAAGATGTGTTGAATTTAATCAACTACTTTCATACTCTTTCACATGAGATACTACTCTATATTTACTTCATTATTATGCAGCAAAATGATTTTTAATTTTTTTTCTTCGACGATGACAGTTTTCTTCGAGACGTAGCCTACGATATAATTCGTCAAATTCTTTTGTAACGGTCAGCATATTTAACGCAGACTACTGAATTTAGGAATGAATTCGTGCGTAGCGCGGGTGCATTTGCTAATAAACAATAAGAGATGGTTCGATACTTGCAAGATTAACTATAGGCCAATAATAATTCGATTCGATATATCTCGAATCGAACAAGACCACTTTCCCAGCGACCGCCCTCTTTACCAAACCATTTCCCCCTTTTACTAGGCAGGCACTATGGTATCGACAACCACTAACAGTAATCTGGATTAGTACAGACAGACCAGACCGCTTTCCCCCTGTTTTCCACCGTATTCTCTTCAATATACAATTCCCTTATTACTACAGGGGAAACGGCGGGCATACGAATGAACGACGGTGGAGAGGTTAGCATCATTTCCATCCAACTATCTCCACTACGATTATATATAGATATACCAAAATGGTTCTTCCTCGACACAACTCAATAGTGTAATTTCCACCCCCCGGCCGTTCGTTAGTTTCCTCCCATTGCCTTATAATGCTTCCATAAACTACCATCAGTGCCTCCTCTACGTACACATCCACATATCGTACCATCCCCACAACACAAATTCTATCTTTCTCCTTTATGGTCATGGCATTAACAACCATGTTAATGTACCCTAATTCCAACTACTTAAAGGTCGATGAATTTTCGGCGAATAGAGATACAAATGCAAGTCGGTACGTACTGCGGAATAATCATTTCATTCGAAATGTATATAATTAGATATGCACTACATCGAATCTATCTCTAAATATTTCAGTAATAATTCTAAACCGTATTAAAACTAATACCTTAATTGAGTAGATTAAAATGAAAATTTATTTATTAAAAAATCTGCTGAGAAACACTCACACCACTTTCTCTTACCAATATAAATAAGGAAACATATAACCTATGTTTTTACCCTTAACAAGAAGTTAGAGTTTTAAATATTTGCACTCGATCTGCTAGTTCCAGGGCTACAAAAATAGTTCTCTTTCTTATTACATGGTTATCCAACTGTATGACTGAAGCATTTAAGAACAGTAATGTTAGAGGTAAAAAAGACACAAGTCAGAGTTATCTCCTCTAAAAGTAATGAATTTCATTATACAGTCAGACCCTGTGGTGAATGAAGTTAAGGTGTCATTTGAAGGGTGGATGTAGATGCTTTTTAGAGAGCCCGGCATGCAGATAAGCATACTTTTCCACTCAATGAGGAAGACAATGGTAAACCACCTCACTCCTCGTTTCTTCTTAGTAAAACCTTTAGAAGTTGAAACTAGCCTTTCGGCTGATGACCAAAACAACAATAACATATATTCAATCATGAGCACGGTACAAGAAAATATGATAGTGGAACTCTCATTCCCTTATACATACAAGGAGTGAGGGAAAGATCTAAGAACTTCACCCTTCTGGCCGCTTGGATCTCTGCAGACTTTAGGGTCTTAGTTTTTTAAGTTAACTTACCTATTAAACTCCACAGAATTGGTCTAGAGATGAAGTCGTCACCGTGAGCAAGTTGTTTAACAGCTGATTTTTGGGACAAAGGTTCCATGGTTCAAATCCTAGTAAATTTATAACTTTTTTACGGATTTGACTTCTAAACAGTGATTCCTGGTGTATATTAATTGTTGGGTAACAATTAACCATACTGTCTCTGGAACGGTCGGCTGAAACTTTTTCTTTATGTAGGCAACAAAATTACAATCTGTTCTTGTATTCAAAAACAATTAGTAATACAGTTAACGCAGAAAACACAAAATAAAACATTATCCATCCATTAATAGTAAATATTTTCGGAGACGAATGTTCCTGGTTCAAACCCTAGTAAAGGTATTTAGTTATAAGTTACTTTTAGACGAATTTGAATACCAGACAGTGGTTACCGGTGTACTTCGATTGTTGGGGTTGAATAAACCGTACTTTTTCAGTAATGGTCGGCCTGAGTCTGTACAAGACTACACCTCATTTACACGTCATAAATATCATCCTCATATCATTGGGTCATGGGTTGTTTATTATTCTAAATTGAACAGAAGGTTCACACACTACGGATAAAAAATAAATTAATGATCACATTGAAATAAAATTAATTTTGAAAGAATTTTAAATAAAATAAGATTTCTGTAATAAAGTTTAAAGTTAATTATTATCGAATCTGCGACTTAAGCCAAACAATCGTGTCTATTCAGTCTTGTTAAAGTATAGTCGCTGTTGTCCAGAAAGATTAACGCGAAATAATTCGGATGTCCTTCCAGTCATTGCTCATATATTCTGCTAAATCATTTTAATTTCTTGTTTTACTGAGTTAATTCTTAAATCGTTATAAATGTATGTGTTTCGTAAATACCATTGTATATTAAGAGTTTTTCGTGAAAATTTTGTGTGAAAACGTTCTACAATATCAATATTGCAATTTTTTGTTGTCTTCCAGAATTGTATCCCGTCCGTCCTGACAAGAGTTAAAAATTGTATTATAATTAAATAACCTGTATTTCCGGTGAAACCACGATTGAAAAAGTCGAAATGAAAACAATACTTTCATCCCGATATGTTAATGTAGAGAAAAAAAAATTAATTTATTAGTGTAGTAACAGACGTGCGAGTTTTAGACGCTTTACACCTAGAGTATTTTCTCGGGGTGAGCGGGAGAACTTACTATGGAATGGTTGATACACACGTGACGCGCGAAGTGGCAGGCACGTTTTCACACGCCACATCACAATAGGAGCGGTCATTTTTGGTTCTGCTACCTACCACGAGCTTGCTGCGGTGAGAAAGACGCCTTGCGGATAGTCAGTAAGTAGGCCTACTCAACCGAACATCGTTGTTGACATGCCTTTCGCTCGCGATTCTTTTCGCTTGTTTTGTGTATTGCTTAATTTCCTGTTAAGGTTTTTTCTTTCGTGTCTTAATATTTTCATTTATTCCATTTATTAATTACGATTCCCACCATCTTTGATATTAAAACACCTTTCAATTATCAATTTATCTGCAGTGAAGGGATGCACCCAAAACTTTCTTTCTTTTCAACAAAGTGTCCACTAAGTGGGGTGCCAAACTTTGGGAGATGATTCAGTACATTAAAATAAACAAAAAGTTTTAAATGAACTAACCTCTTATCTTGCTTCATATACAGGTGTCTGCCATTTTATGTTTTGTGAAAGAAAAATTATTTTCTTTGGAACGGTTGAAGATATTTTACTCAAATTTGGTATGCATGTAGAAGTACTTATGTTGCAAAGATTAAATGTATTTAATTGTTTTAATAGTCTACGCTAAATTTCAAAATGGTGGACGTTCAAATTTTTTAAATCAAATATCGCAGCAACCATGCTGTTTATTGATTTTACGTTTACCCATTTTTTGGTGAAAAGAATAACACCTTCTTCATTCAAATACAATCACAAATAGCTGAGTTAGAGCGGAAAATGTAATCCAAAATATTTTGCCTGTTTTCACCTCTTCAGATAAACCAGCTGTAGTTTTAATCGATAATATTTTACAATTTTAATAATTATTTATTTTTATTGACTTTTCATTGCATCATCTGTTGCAAAATTTACAAGCAGCATAATAATTTTGAAGTACAACTGAAATAAGGCATATATTATCAATAATTTTTGACTTTGAATTGAGAAATTTTTTATTCTAAAGAGAGTTTGTTTTTACGCAGAATTAATTACAGTATTTCTAACACAAATACCCTGGCTTATCTGAAGAGGTGAAAACAGGCAAAAAATTTTGGATTACATTTTCCGCTGTAACTCAGCTATTTGTAAATTGTATATTTGAATGAAGAAGGTGTTATTCTTTTCACCAAAAAATGCGTAAATTTTTTTTGTAATAAACGTAAAATCAATAAACAGCATGATTGCTGAGATATTTTGATTTAAAAAGTTTAAACGTCCACCATTTTGAAATTTAGCGTATTAAAACACTTAGACACATTTCATCTTTGCAACATAAGTACTTCTACATGCATACCAAATTTGAGTAAAATATGTTCAACCGTTCCTAAGAAAATAATTTTTCTTTAAAAAACACTTAATGGCAGACACTCTGTGTGTGAAGCGAGATAAGAGGTTAGTTCATTTAAAACTTTTCGTTTGTTTTAAGTTACTGAATCATCTTCCAAAGTTTGGCATCCTACTTAGTGGACACCTTGTATAGGCTATTTGATGATATTATAAACAAAAAACACAAACAACTTTTATTTTTAATCTGTGGATCTCAAGCTCTCTCTGACAAATAGGACCCATTCCGTTCTGCGGTAGATAACGGACTGATCGATGTCACGGGTATTTTGACGCGTTCGTGTGTCATTAAAGGAGAAATAGACGCAGCGTGTTTTCTCAGAACCCTCGCGGCGTCAAGCGTCTAAAATTCGCATGTATGTCACTACATTTAATCAGGATGTCGACAGGCTGATGAAAAAGAAATAGTAAGATATCAACATTTTATTAAGACTACAATGGGAAACAAAATTAGTTGTGGACAAACATGGAGATTTAGGACCTATCTAAAAGTTTATAACCTCATGATAATGTTGATTGAAGTTAGAGTGTGAGAGAAAAAATGGAATGAGATCCTAATACTGTAGAATTTTTTTTGTTAATAAAGTAACAAAAGCAAAATTGCTTTACATCCGTGTTAGTTCACATGAATTAAAAACAATACGGACAATAATGTTAACAAAATTGACGGAACATAATGGCCAATATCCCCGCATTGTCTCCCATTGGCTTTCAGCTGTATACAATTATTTTCCAATAAAAACAATCGAATTATGTCATTATTATACTTCATTGAGTACTCACATTCAGTAGCTACATAATCCAGACACGTTATTGTACCCAAAAAATAATAGAATTTTTAATTTGTCAAAGTCAAACAATTAAGTCCCTAATTTCCTCCGGAAAAATTATCGACTTCATTAAAATTTTAACTTTAATTATTCTAATAACCTATCAACTCATTTGAAAGATCTTCCTTTAAACAATTTCTACCTTTCTTTACCCATATAGGAAAGGAGAGTATTGTTTTCATGTCGATTTTTCAAAATTAACTTTTCACCGGAAATACACGCTTTCAGGTCCCCTGAACCTGGAAACCGGTTTTTTTGCAAATTGGTTTGTGTGTGTGTGTGTGTGTGTGTGTGTGTGTGTGTGTGTCACAACAACGAAATTCGTAAATTGAAACGTGGAACTAAAGTTAAGTAGCTGCAGGAGACTCGACGCAAACATTTTTATCATAATCGGTCAACCGGAAGTAACAGCTTATTCGTGTGATTTTCTCAAAAACGGCTATTACGATTTTTTTTCAAATCACTTTATTTACTACATTTTTTGTGTTTTACAATATCAGGTAAGCGTCGTATCTGCTGAAATTCTTGGGGAGGCTGTGCTGGCGTAGTAAACAAATTTTTTTAAAGGCTGATGTCTAATATGCATTTTAGTGCAAAATAGTACGTTAATAAAAGTTGTAGGAAATTAAAAATCCTAGGCCTACAACTTTTATTTTAAGTACTAGTATTTTTCTTGAACACTTAATTTAGCGTCAGTTAGTGATTTTCCGTATTTTTTAATCGAACAGAGATAGATTTTCATTTTGCGTCATTCACTCATGATTAAAATTAGGTTTTTTTATTTTACATTGTTTATTAATGATTAAACAGGTAATTATGTTTATTATTTACATTGGCAAGAGAAAGTCGTGTGAGTGTTTCACACTAAATTTTTGTTTTGTTTTGCTTGAAAGGTGACTTGATCGAGACCTTTCTTAGCTAAGATTCAATCAAAAAAATAAAAATAAAATTGAAAAAACGTGTAGACCTATTTATTTATATATTTAAAAACCATGAAATAGAACTTAAATTTAGAAAGCCCCCGACACAAAAAATTGAAGTTAAAAAATCCTTATTACTCTGGCCTTTTAAGTTTAATGGGTGTATCTGTGCGTTTGTCTGTGGCATCGTAGCTTCCGCTTGAAAGATTTGACTTTCAATCAGCTTTTCTTGTTTGAAAGGTGACTTGTTAGATAGCGTTCTTAGCTATATTTCAGTAAAAAAAGTGTAAGTCTATAAAAATATTACTAAGTAAAACGAGGAGTGAGGTAGTTTACCATCCTCACCGAGTAAAAAAGTACGCTTATCAACATGCCGGGCCCTCTCAAAAGCACATATTTTCTACTCTGCAAATGACACCTTTAATTCACCACAGGATCTGGTTGCATAATGAAATTTATTACTTTCAGATGAGATAACTGATTAGTGTCTTTTACAGCTCTACCTCTTATGTTCTTAAATGATTCAGTCATTCAGTCACAGAGCTATTTATTTTAGCCCTGCAACGAACAGATTTAGTGTAAACAATTTGACACTCCACCTGTCTGTTATGGGCAGATAAAAATACTATAAACTCAGAATTTTATCTGTTTGTCTGTCTGTGGCATCGTAGCTTCCGAAAAGATGAACCGATTTTGATTTAGGTTTTTGTGGTTTGAAAGGTGACTTGATAGAGAGTGTTCTTAGCTGATTCAAAATAAAGACATAAGCCTTTAAAAATATAACCTCATCAAAACTCGTTCGTCATGTGGTGTATAGGTCTATGTGTGTGTTTGTGTCTGTGGCACCGTAGCTTCCGAACGAATGAACCGATTTTGATTTAGTTTTACTTTCTCTTGCCTATGAATATATAGGAAGGATAGTATTGTTTTCATGTACTATATTTTTTAAAGTTGAGTTTTCACCGGATTTACAAGTTTTCAGACTCCTGAACCCCAAAAATTATGTTTTTAGCGATTGGTTTGTGTCTGTGAACAGAATATCTGAAGAGCGGATCATCGTACAAACTTGAAACTTGAAACTTATGTTAGATACTACTAGAGGACCCGACACGAAAATTTTCATCAAAATCGGTCAACCGGAAGTAGTAATTTATTCGTGTAATTTTTCACTTTTTTGCAATTTTCTCAAAAACAGCTACTACGATTTTTTTTAAAAATCGCCTCATTTTCTACATTTCTTATGCTCTACAAGATAGGGTAGGCGCCATGTCTGCTGAAATTCTTGGAAAGACTGCTGTTTTTTCGTAAAAAATATTGTTTTTTTAAGATTGTAGCTTTACTATGCATTTTAGCACAAAAATGTATATAATAAAAGTTGTAAAGCATTTAAAATCCTACAACTTTTATTTCAATCATTGTTTTGTATAACGCTTAGTGTAGCGGGAATTAGTAATTTTTTTTGAAAATCAGTAAAAGAAATTGACTTTTTTAAGATATCAGCCTTAGTATGCATTTTATGATAAGAGTTTTCTATATAAAGAAAATTTATAGGAAATTAAAAGATCTACAACTTTTGTTTAGAGTATTTTTCTCTGCAGAGCTTGTTTTAGCGAGAAAGAGTGATTTTCCGTATTTTCAAGCCAAACTGAGGTTGATTTTCAGTATTTTTAAGCCAAACTGAGGTTGATTTTCATTTTGCATAATTCTCTCATGATTAAAATAAGGTTATGTTTTTGAGGTTAGTTTTTTTTTGTTTATTTTCTAATGTTTTATTACCTACTAATGTTAGGTTATATTGTTAATTGTTTGCATTGGCAAGAGTAAGTTGTGTGAGTGTTTCACACCAGATTTTTTTGTTTGAAAGGTGACTTGATAGAGATTGTAGTGATAGAGAGCTATGATTCAGTAAAAAAAACGTAGGCCTATTAAAATACTTAACTTCAAAAATAGTATAGGGTATATAAAGTTTAAAAATTATTAAATAAATATTAAATTTAAAATTTAAATACCCCCCGACAAAAACAAACCTGTAAAAAGTGAAAAGTAATATATAATATTACTTTTAATGCACAATTAATGTATTACTCCTATTTTAAATGTAGTGTTAATAAATGCATATATACTTATTAAGTATGTATAATATTATAAGTATATATTTATTGGCCTTTTTGGTTTGAATTCGTCTCGTCGGGGGACCGCTAAGTAACAGAATGAAACTTTGCTGTGTTACTTAGCGGTATCCCAACGCGATGACGTCAACCCTAAAGCGCCAATATATTTTTTTTTACTTTTTAAAGTTTTTCTTTGACGGTAATTTTTTTAATTTGATTTTAGTTTTTCAAGTTATTTACATCAGCAAAGGAAAGTTATGGGATTGTTTGATATATATTTTTTATTGTTGTTGTTGCTTAGGTCATCAGCCGAAGGGCTGGTTTGAACCTCTAGAGGTTTTACTAAGTAAAACGAGGAATTAGGTGATTTACCAATGGCTTCTGCAATGAATGGAAAAGTATGCTTATCAGCACCATGCTGGGCCCTCTGAAAAGCATCTACTTTCCACCCTACAATAATGTCACCTTCACTTCATTCAACACAGGGTCTGGCTGTATAATGAATTTCATTACTGACAAAGGAGATAAATCTGACTAATGTCTTTTACACCTCTACTTTTTCTGTTCTTAAATACATTAGTCATATAATTGGCTGACAGTGTGATAAGAAACAGAACTACTTTGGTAGCCCCGGAACTAGCAGATAAAGTGCAAATAATTTAACACCCCAGCTGCCTGTTATATGCAGAAAATTTAAAATATATATTGGTAACACTACTTTAATAATGAAGCAGCACTTCATGTACATTAATGTTTGAAAAGAAATCCAGAAGATATTATCTACGAAGAATAAATTTTGGAAGTAAAATTTTAGAACTATCAGTAAACAAAATGAAACCAATTTATTATAAAAATATTAATATCAATACGATTATGCATCAAATTTAATCGAATTAAAAATAAGAGTACTTTTGAACAGTTTCAACAGCTACAAACTTGTTAAAATATGGTTATTGAAATCTAAAAAAATCAAGTAAACCAGAAGGAGTTAATACAGTTACTTATTGATTTTAAATGTAGTGTTAATCCCATTTCGTCAAAATAAAAGTTAAATTTGCTTCTACGGTATAGAATTGTAAACAAATCAATTTTATACCATGCAAAAACAGAATATATGTGAACAAGTACACATAAATACAGAACATCCCTGCTAATCCGAACTGATTGGGACTAAGAAGGCTCTTCAAATTATCCGAAGAAAAGGAATAATAATAAAACATTGTGCCCATAACAGGCAGGTGTAGTGTTAAACTATTTGCACTCGGTCTGCTAGTTATAGGGCAATAAAAAAAAGTTCTGTTTCTTATCACATTGTCTGCCAATTATATGACTGAAGCATCTAAGAACAGAAGAGGTTGAGGTGTAAAACCCTCGCGGCGTTATGGGCAAGATTTTTTATTATTATTCCATTTTTCGGATAATTCGAAGAGCCTTCTTAGTCCCTATCAGTTCGGATTAGCAGGGATGTTCTGTATTTATGTCTACTAATTCACAAATGTTCTGTTTTTGCATTGTATTAAGTTGATTTGTTTATAATTCTATATTGAAGCAAAGTTAACTTTTATTTTGATGAAATTAGATTAACACTACATTTAAAATCAATAAGTAACTCTATTAACTCCTTCTGGTGTACATAATTTTTTTTTTAGATTTTAATAACCATTTTAACAAGTTTGTAGCTGTCTAAACTTCTCTAAAGCACTCTTATTTTTAATTCGATTAACTTTAACGCACACTCGTTGATAATAAATGTTTGTTATAAATTGTTTTCATTGGTTTTTTACTGATAGTTCTTAAATTTTGCTTCCAAAATTTATTCTTCGTAGAGAATATATTCTGGAATTTTTTCAAACATTGATGTGTATAAAGTGCTGCTTTTTTAGTAAAATAGTGTTACCAACAGATATTTCAAATTTTATATCCATAACAGGCAGGCGGAAATTTAAATTATTTGCACTCGATATGCTAGTTCCAGGGCTACAAAAGTAGTTTTGTTTCTTATCTCATGGTCAGCCAATTATATGACTGAAGCATTGAAGAAGAGAAGAGGTAGGAGTGTAAAAGACACTAGTAAGAGTTATATTTTCTGTGAGCAATGAATTTCATTTTACAGCCAGACTCTGTAGTGAATGATTTGAGTTAAAGTGAGAATGAAGTGATTTGCAGGGTGAAAGTAGATGCTTTTCAGAGATTTTGCCATGCTGATAAGCTTAATTTTTCACTCAGTAAGGTTGGCAACTTTAAACCACCTCATTCCTCTTTTTACTTAGTAAAGCCTCTAGAGGTTTAAACCAGCCTTTTGGCTGATGACCTAAACCACGGACTCAACTTGCATTGAAATTAACTAACGTAGAAAATTACAAATGATAACATTCAGAAAGTGGTAAATTATTCAGTCCTAATTAAATTATTAAGTGGTAATTATTTAGTCCGGTTGGAGGTTACAGAATTTGAGAAAAATGTATGATAATTTTAATATGTAGAACAGAAGCTATATTGGGTGTAAGTTTAAAATAAATACCTGAAGATTTTTTTTATAATAATGAAAAGGAAATAATTACGTACTTGGGTGTTCTGAAAAATCTCAAGAGTGGAGTTAATATCCTTTTCTTCTTAGGTACACAATTAATTATCCAAAAAAATTAATTATTATTTTAAAGCAAAATTTAATACAGATGAATTTTATTTTTATCAAATTTAATAAAGGATTTAAAATCGTTTATTAATAAAGTAGGTTCGTACGTTTTTGCAAATTGCTTTTATTCGTTTCATTTATTTTATTTATTTTTTATTTTATCATTTTAAATTATCCGAAGGTCGACCGGTTCTTACAAAGTATAATTTATTTTCTAGCCTCTATATGTCTTGAAATATAATGTATGATAATACAAAGAATTATATAATTAAAAATAATTATATATTTATATTTGTTATTATGAGATTATTTTTATTTAAAATGTTCTCTTTTTATTTTATTAATGTACAGACGCGCATGTTCCTCCATCATGTACGTACATTAATACATTATATAAAATATATATTTGCACCCACTGCCCCTAAATTTCCTTTCTAAAATTTCAATATATCATCATAACTCCATCGATCCATGACTCCTGAAGCCAAAGGAATCCAAGTTAAATATTGGAACTTTAATTTTATCAGACTGGGAGACCCGACATGAACATTCTTCATCAAAAACAGTTTCAACGATTTTTTTAAAAACTCTTCATTCAAGCGCTATATACGCTGATATTCTTCGGGAGGCTGTGCTCTCGGGGTACATAATGGGTTTTTTATTATTGCTGTCTTACTACCCAAAAGTGCGTTAGGGCAGAAGTGTAGTATGTAATTAAAGTTGTAGAAAATTAAAAACCCCAAAACTGTTAATGAAAATAGTATATTTTCCTACAAAGCTTAATTTAGCATCAATTAGTGATATTTGTTTTGCATTTTACTCAATAAAATCGGTAAAAATGGGATTTATTAAAATTGCGATTTTATACACATTTTAAGACAAAAATGTATAGTTATGTAATCAAAGCTACAGGAAATTAAAATTTCTACAACCTATTCAAGCAGTTTTCTACAGAGCATAGTTTGGCATCAATTAGTTATTTTCCGTATTTTCAATTAAACATAGATTATATTGTTCATTATTTAAATTGGCAAGAGATAGTCTTGTGAATGTTTCACTACAGATTTTTAGCCGATGAATTAGCTCCCGAAGTATTAGCAGTTTGTTGGAGTAAAATCTTTTGTGTATAGATTTAAAAATAAAACTTTTAACTTTTCTGTACACCCTGTACTTTAATATTAATTAGTACACTTTAAAATTAAATTTTTTTTTATTCGTATTATTATTATTCCTGCAATAATATAACTAATAATTATAAATTGGTTTTGGTATTTTATTTTTCTTAAGTCAGTTTGTTAAATCGTAATTAAATATTTTAATAAGTTATTAGTCTCCCTCCCCCTGACGATACTTCTCTTAGGCCAATGTTTAGAGTTTATTTATTTATTTTTTCTTAATTATTTAAATTTGCGTTGATCTGAAAATACGTTATTTATTGCTCATGTATTATTGTATATATTTATTTATCAGCAAATTTGTTCGTGATGCACGCCAGCTTGTTTTTATCTTCAAATTATTATTGAATTACATAAACTGGTTAATTGTGTTTCCCGGTTTTCACTATACCTTAAGTTTTCCAGATATCACTTCATAAAGAATGTTGTTGTTTAGGTCATCAGCCGAAAGGCTGGTTTGAACATTTAGAGGTTTTACTAAGTAAAACGAGGAGTTAGGTGGTTTACAAAATGCCTTCTTCACTGATGGAAAAGTGTGCTTATCAACATGCCGAGCCCTCTGAAAAACATCTACTTTCCTCTCTGCAAATGTCACCTTCACTTCATTTACCACAGGATCTGACTGTATAATTAAATTCATTACTCTCAGAGGAGATAACTCTTAACTAGTGTCTTTTACACCTCTACCTCTTCTGTTCTTGAATGATTCAGTTATAGAATTGGCTGACAATTTGATAAAAAACTGAAAAATGTTTTGTAGCCCTGGAACTAGCAGATCGAGTGCAAATAATTTAACACACTACCTGCCTATTATGGGCAGTAATAAATAATAAAAATAAAAAAATTAGCGTGAAACACTCACAAGATTTTCTCTTATCAGTGTAAATAATGAAAAAAATAACCTTTGTTTAATTTGTTTAATCTTTAATTCCCAGTGCAACGAGCAAACTGAGATTAAATGGTCGCCAATACTCGGAACGGATAGGCACCTGTAGAAGAAGGTCTTGTGTTAATGACGATAATTGAAAATCAACCTATTTAAGGCTTAAAATACGAAAAATCACTATATGACACTAAACTAAGCTCTGTAGAAAAAAATTAGAAATAAAATTTGGAGGTTTTTTTATATTCCATATTTTTGATTAGCATGTATAGTATACTTTTGTCGCAAAATGTATAAATACTAAGGCCGCAATCTTAAAAATTCCATTTTTTGCCGAATTAGATGAGAAAAATACCGAAAATCACTAAGTTGCGCAAAACGAAGCATTGTTGAAAAAATCTTAGAATTAACAGTTTTAGGTTTTTAATTCTCTACAATTTTGGTTATACACCTCTTACCCAAACTGCTACTATTGTTCATAATTTACTTTGGCAACTGAAAATCGTGTGTGTTTCACACCAGATCTTGATTCTTTGGGCGATACATTTTTCTTAGGACTTTTATCTCGTATTATTTTATTTTTACTTTGCACTATATGAATGTGTAGGGAAAGGAAGTATTGTTTTCTTTCATGTCGATTTTTAGAAATCGCTTTGTTCACTAGAAATACACATTTTTAGCTCCTGAACTCAAAAACAAAATGTTTTTTGAGATTAGTTTTGTTTGTGTGAACAAAATATCTCAAGAAGTACGGAATATCGTACGAAGTTGAAACTTGAACTTAAGTTAGATACCACTAGAGGACCCGACACGAACATTTTCATCAAAGTCGGTCAACCGGAAGAAGTCATTTTTTTTTTTTTTTTGGCTTTCGTGAAGAGCAAAATCAGAACATGGGGTGGATAGAAGAAAGGAGAAGAGCCTACAGTTAGCGAATGCTGAGAACGTGGGCTGCAAAAAGAGCTTCTACCACACGTGTTCTAAAATTGGCCTTATTCGAGAGATAAAACCCCATTAGCAAGAGAAAGTCGTGTGTGGAAAATACATTTTTATCCATATCCTTTTTGGGGGTACCTATTTGACGGAAATACACATGAAATTTTTATGCAACCTTTACCGATTACTTTTGTTGTTTCTTTTATTAATTAATCGTAAAATCAGTTTCTGAACTTTCAGCAGATGGTCGAAATACAAGTTAGTACCACCCTGTCTGATTAGGCTATAGGTTAGTACAAAACCTAATTGGTTAGCATTGAGACTATTGTAGTAACATAATTTATCTCTTTTGGGTTGGTACAACTTATTACAGTAATACCGAATCTGATTTATTGTGTCGTATGTTGAATTACATTAGTTCTGTTCGTAACTATACCACTACACGGCCAGAATGGCTATAATTATAATTAAGGTTTCTAGCCCACACACATCATAATGAAACACGCGCACACACAAGCACAATGAAACAGGCCGGCAGGCACTAGCTTCGGTATAACTACAAATTAACTAATTGCTTAAAACAAGAATGTATGCTACCATTGGCTCCAACGTAAGCTCCAGCCATCCTATCTCTTTTACTCCAATCGTAATAATCTACTGGAAAGCTAAGGAAATACTTTCGTCTCATTTTTCTAGTTTATTTATTTTAAAAACTATAATTCCTTGTAAATTAGGTACTGAAAATTAATTCCTTCCTATAGTTGTTTTTTTTTTAAATTTTGCTTCATTATATTTATTTTATGCCCATAACTGGCAGATGGAGTGTTCAATTATTTGCACTCGATCCAGAGCTAAGTATACTAGTGATATTTCTTATAACATGGTCAGCCAATTATATGACTGAAGCATTTAAGAACAAAAGAGGTAGAGGTGTAAAGGACTATAGTCTAGTCACAGTTATCTCCTCTGAGAATAATGACTTTCACTATACAGCCAGACCCTGTGGTGAATGAAGTGAAGTTTTCATTTGCAAGATGGAAATTAGATGCTTTTCGGAGGACCTGGCATGCTGATTAGCATAGGATACTTTTCCACTCGGTGAGCTGGTAAACCACCTCACTTCTATGTTTACTTAGTAAAGCTTTTAGAGGTTCAAACCAGCCTTTCTGCTGATGACCTAAACAACAATATGAATTATACACTAGCTGAACCCTGCGCGCACTGCTACGGCTTCAAAAATCGAATTTAAAGAGAACTCGTTATTAACAATTTTGTGTTTGTATTTTTAGTTTCTCTTACGCTATATGAATGTATAGGAATGAAAGTATTGTTTTCATGTCGATTTTTTTAAATCGAGTTTTCACCGGATATACACCTTTCAGACCCCATAAACCAGAAAAAACATGTTTTAGCAATTGGTTTGTGTGTGTGTGAACATAATATTTCAAGAGCGGAATATTGTACGAAGTTAAAACTTGGAACTTAAGTTAGGTACCACTATGGGACCTGACACAAATATTTTCATAAAAATCGATTAACCGAAAGTAATATTCAAAAGAAAAGGAAAGAAATGAAAAGAAAAGAAAGTTTGTTTAAGTAATTTTTCACTTTTTTAGGATTTTCTCAAAAACGGCTGTTACGATTTTTTTTTAAATCGCCTCATTTGCTACATTTGCATGCTCTTCAAAATAGAGTAAGCGCCATGTCTGCTGAAATTCGTGGGGAGGCTGTGCTCTTGTAGAAAAAAAGTTATTTTTAAGATTGCGGTCTTAATAAATAGGGCAAAAAGCTATAAAATTAAAGTTGTAGAACATTTAAAAAATACCACTTTTTTGTATTGTTTTTTGTGTATAACGCTTAGTTTAGCGGTAATAGGTGATTTTCTGTATTTTTTTCATCAAAATCAGTAAAAAATAGGATTTTTAAGTTGGCGGCCTTAGTATACATTGTACAAAAAGAAGGTATGTAATCAAAGTTATAGGAAATTAAAAAACCTGCAACTTTTATTTTAAGCGTTTTTGCTACGGAGCCTAAATTAAAAAAATTACTGATTTTTCCGCAATTTTGTTCTACAGAGGTTGATTTTCATTTTGATTAAAATTAGGTTATATTGTTCATTATCTACATTAGTGAGATAAAGTCTTGAGAGTGTTTCACACCAGATTTTCGTTTAACCGGAATTTGGGGCCGAAAGAGATCTGAATTATCGAAAATCCGTATAAATCAGAAAAATAGAAACGTACAAAAAATGTACTTGTATTTGGAAATTTTTTTTGTATATTTCTATTTTTTTGGACAAAAAAAACAGTACCTATGTGTAGCCTATATATAAATACTGTATTTACAAGTGTTAAGTTTTTCTTTACCAAGAAATATCATTTATTACTTTCTGTGGTCCTGTGTGAATATATAGAAGAGGGATTGTTTTCATGTCGAGTTTTCACCGGAAGTACTTCTTTCAAGGCCTCCGGGACCCAAAAAAACATGTTTTATTCAATAAGTCTGTGTGTGAACAAAATATCTCAGGAACGGAATAGCGTACGAAATTGAAATTGCTAGAACATTTTCATCAAAATCAGTCTACCGAAACGTAGTTTATTCATAAAATTGGTCCTTTTTTCCAATTTTCTTCAATAACAGCTCAATGATGTCTTTTTAAAATCATCTGATTTACTGCATTTTTTATTCTGTACTAGATGGAGTAAGTGCAATGTGAACAGAAATTTTTGGGGGCTGCACTTTCGTAGTTAGTGTGGTTTTTTTAAGATAGCGGCCTTAATGTGTATTTTAGCGCAAGAAAGTTTATAATGAAAGTTGTAGAACAATACAAAACCTACAACTTTTATTCCAAACATTGTTTGTATAATGCTTAGTGTTTCGACAATTAGTGTTTATCTGTATTTTTTTCCATCAAAATCAGTAAAAAAAAATAAATATTTTAGTATTGCAATCTTAGTGTGAAATTTTTCAACAGAAATATATTAAATTAGAGTTATAGAAAATAAAAATCTACAGTTTTTACTTCTAGCATTTTCTTCTACTGAGCTTGTCTTCTACTGAGCTAGTCTGGCGTCAATTAATGGTTTTCCGTATTTTAAAGCCAAACAAAAATGTTGATTTTCATCTTGCATCATTCACTCATGATTAAAGTTAGGTTATGTTCTTCATTTTACATTGTTTACTAAAGATTGAACGAAGATTGTGTGTTTTATTATTTATATTGGCAAGAGAAAGTCGTGAGTGGTTAACACCAGATTTATGTTCCGGATTGGTCTGGATTATTGGAACTTCCGGATAAATGAGGCGTCACTGTATTAATGGAATGGAATAGAATTGTATATCTCTTGCATTTGTTGGAAATGTAAAAATATTATAATTATGACAACAGGGTGTGGGAGATGTACGGCCATTGGAAAATTAGAGGAAGAAATTACGGTAATTTATCTTTGGATGGAAAAGCAAGGAGACTAGGCAACAACATAGAAACAGTGGGCGAAGTAAAATAGAAAAGTGACAAAGATGCAAAATATCGGTTAGTTAGAATCAGAGTGAGATAGATGTATTAGAAAAAGATAGATGGTTAAATTAGAGGAAGAAAATGGTAGAAGAGAATTTGATAGAATTGGGTTTGAGTTTAGGGGGGGTGGTTTTTAGGACTGGAGGCTCTTGGCATAATTAGCAGCGGTCCGAGCGTCTCCCCTTGCGGAACTCCACCCTCTTCTACACTGGTCATAGGGAACGTCCAGAACAAGTCATTACGTACAACCTTCTCTCTCGTATTATCATTATATCTCCGATTCACTCTCTCTCTCTCTTACTCTCGTATAAAACGGTGAGGTGTACGGAGTAGTCAGTAGTTTATTGATCAAGCTGGACGACCATTCCAGTCCAATCGTTGTGTCTTTGTCTGACGCACAAGTAACTTAGGGCTTTACTCCTCTAGTTAAGCGTTATGGTGGAGAGGTACGCGGTGGATACATGTACTGTATTGTTCTCGACCCAGAGAAATAGCCATTGGCTCTCCCTTTTGAATCCTACTCTCTTTGTCTACAAGGGGAAATTTTACCCCCATACCATATACTTATACTCCCTCGAATTTCCACTAGCACGCGTCCTCTATATTACCCATACTAACACCATCCTCTAATACTATCTCATTTACTAACCAACACATATACACATCCTCTCATACTGGCCTTTACTTCATTAGCGCCACAACTGAATCTCACCCCCTCTCTCAACCATTCCCCGCACCGATCTTGCACTCTCATTTCATTATCATCTATCTCCCTTTACTTCTTGTTCCCCCATTATTTCTTCTTCTTCTTCTTCTACGACCCATACACACATCTTCTGCGAGTACACCTATCTCCTCCCTTTTCCTACACTATATTTCACATCTTCATCTTCTTCGGATAGTATACACTCCCTTTAGTCACCCCCATTAAGTTTTCCTGAAGACCACCTGGCGCTCCCCAATCTATTGCACAATTCCACTGTTGTTTTAGAGTTCTATTATGTATATATATATATATATATATATATATATATATATATATATATATATATACATATGAATTTTCTAATGTTATAACTCAACATTCAGTTGTAGATTTAGACGAATTTTGTTTATATGATCGAGATACCTAAAAATTAAAATGGTTTTATATGTATAAAGTAAACGATACTTGGTAGACAAACTTTCGATGTGATAACAGCAACATACCAAAGTTGTCAGAATATATCCTAAAAAAATTAGACAACTATGTTGAAACAATCAGTAACTTATTTTTACTGATTTAAAAAATGCTAAAATATTAAGAAATTAGAGGGAAGAGCCTGCGGGTGATTTCCTCGTACTATTTGGAAAATTTAATAAAAATAAAAATGGAAAACCTATTCTTTCCAACTTTAAAATCTGGTGTCTAACACTCAAACGACTTTTTCTTGCTAATGTAAATAATGAAACACATAACCTAGTATGTTTAATCATGAATAAATAATCAAATATGAAAATATTACTTAATATCAATCATGTGAATGAGACAAAATCAACCTCTTTTCAACTTGAGAATACGGGAAATCACTAATTGACGCTAAACTAAGCTCGGTAGAGGAAAAGTCCTTGAAAAAAAAGTTGTACATTTTTAAATTTTCTATAACTTTAATTATATACTTTTTGTCGTAAAATGCATGTTGTAAGACCGCAGTTTTTAAAAAAATCTAATTTTTATACTGATTTTGATGAGTAAAAAACAAACAAAATTCACTAATTGACGCTAAACTAAGTATTGTAGGATAAAATGTTTAATGCAAAGGTTATAAGTTTTTTAATTTTCTACAACTTCAATTATAGGCTATACACTTTTGCACTAAAATGGATATTAAGGCCGCACTCTTAAAAAAACCATTTTCCACCATTAGAGTACACGCCTTCCCCTCAAGAATTTCAGCAGATAACCGTATAAAACTGTAGTAGGCTAACAGAGGTGATTTTTTAAAAAATGTGGTAATTTTTAAAGCCGTTTTTGAGAAAATCGCAAAGAAGTGAAAAATCGCACGAATAAACTACTACTTCCGGTTGACCAATTTAGATGAAAATATTTGTGCAGGGTTCTCTAGTGGTACCTAAGTTAATTTACAAGTTTCAACTTTGTGTAAAAATCCGTTCTCGAGATATTTTGCTCACACACACACACGCGCGCGCGCGCGCACACACACACACACACACACGCACACACACACACACCAATGGCTAAAAATATGTTTTTTTGGGTTTAGGGGACCTGAAAACGTGTATTTTCCGGTGACAACTCGAGTTAGAAAAGTCGACATGAAAACAGTACGTAGGCCTACTACTTTCCTTCCCTATAATATATTTATATAGGGCAAGAGAAAGCGAAAATTGAAACTGCTTTGTATGTAAAAAGTAAACGATACTAATGAAAGAATTTTTTATCCGAGCACGTACTAAACTTACTGAAAAATCTACAATTTCTATACTTTCTCTTTTCTTTGTTAACATACATTATATTTTTCATTATTTACATTGTCAAGAGAAAGTCTTTGAGTGTTTCACACCAGATTTTTTAACGTAGAATAATAAATTTAGACTATGCGTTTTCATTGTTATATACGCCCATCATGATGGAAAAAACATCCCCAGTGGGGGAATTTTGTGGATAGCCACAAAATTCATTTGTTGTCTTGTTACTTATGTAGAATGTCTTTACTTCAGTCGGCGAGTGTCGGTTGAATTGTCTAAGAGTAAGAAGGCATTTCATTTGCATGTGATTCGAATATTTTTTGATATTTTGTACTGAATGTGCTGATTTCTTGTTGGACTGTAGAAATATATAAATGTATGTGTATTATGTTTTTCATTATGTACCAAGGTAGTTCAGTGATTGTCCTGAGTAATTTCGATTCAAACTTTTGTAAAAGTTTAATGTTTGAATGGTTTTTCTTGCCACATAATTTGATTCCGTAAGTCTTAATTTGTTTGAAAATTGATTTGTACATTAAAAGTTTGTTGTTTAGATTGAGTGTTACAATCGATTCAGGAGTACATCAGGGAAGTGGTGCGGTTCTATATTTCTTTTCAATGAGCACAAATTATGAGTCATTATGCTTTGACACTACCATGGCTACATGTGCTGACGGCGTGTTTCTTGTTACAATAGATACTGTTCCTGTTGTGGCATCCCAAAAATTACAGACACATACTGCATTGAATTATAGCTTGCTGTTGTTCTTTTTCCTTTTTTTTAGGAAATTCACAATCTGTGAACGTGATAACACAAAATTTGGAAAAATTAACATGATAAATAAACGTGAGTGTAGACAGTGTCCAGTGACAGAACTCCGACGTGAATAGATAAGTGTAGCATTGAGTGCAACATTTAGAACACTAATGAATAGTCAATTACAGTACTACGTTAATTGATGAGATCCCGGCTCCATCGACAGTTCAGTGGATTGTTTGGGAGAGTCTGCGTAGCCAGATTTGAGATTAATGAGTTATGGTGGTTTACGAGTTTCTTTCTAAATTTTGTATAGAGTTTTAAGAAAACGTCATTTATGTAGGGTACGTTTTGGTCTGGGTGTAGCGTTTTATTGGTTACATAATAGAGAACGTTAACTATTCTCCGCAAAAGCTTTGATTGAAAATGCTGAAATTTTGCTAATACCGATGGTTTTGCACAGCACTAAAGCTGACTGGCATAGCTCCATATTGGTCGAAGGTAGGAGCTGTAAATGGTTAATTTAGATGTAGTTGGTAACTTGGATTTGCGTACTGCTTTTTCTGCGTGTTATTTTAACACGTTATTTGTTCTATAGCTGTTGCCTGGACGGAATTAATATAATAAAATAAAACTGAGAGGGAGTCAAATGTAGTACTACTGTTTGAAATTTGCGGAAAGGTTTGGCTGTTTTGCCGACCCGTATTATTTTTAAGCTTAAGTTAATTATTTGCTTAAGTGATTTCACATAGATTATTCCATACCTCTGAATCGGGATGAAATTATATTCAACTAATTAGAGAAATGGAGTTATTCTGCTGGTTTTTTCATTAATTGATTTGGTTAATAATAAACCTTTATTTTTTTTTGAAATACCAACAAATTTTTAAAAATTAAATGTTCAACCGAGTGCAAAACGTTTTCCTATTTTCATTCTACATTGTACAATTTTCCTTTTTCGTTTATTGGCTTCAGAAAAATTAAACCTTTTATCTCTTTTTTTACTTCTATTCAAATCCATATTTTTTCAGTTTAATATTTTCCTGATAAAAATTAACACTTCATTTAATTTTTTTAAAATTAATTATTAATTTTCTATTTAAAATATGGTTGGTACGACTGTGTACATTTAAATATTTAAAACCTTCCGATTTTTAGTAATGTGAACTTTTACACTGGTGTAAAACACTCACACAACTTTCTCTTGCCAAAACAAATATGAATAATATAACCTAACATTATTAATGAAACATTAGAAATAAAAAAAATACTAACCTTCATTTAATCATGAGTGAATGATGCAAAATGAAAAGTTTGGCCAAATATAATACGGAAAATCACTCTTTGACACTCAAATAGAGTTTGTAGAGAAAAACGTTTAAAGAAAGTTGTACATCTTTAATTTCCTATAAATGTTATTGTGTACGCTTTTGTCGTTAAATGCATACTAAGGTTGAAATCGTAAAAAATCCATTTTTTTACAGATTTACGTGAAAAAAAACAAAATCACTAATTACCGATATACTAAGCGTAATACAAGGAAATATTTGAAATAAAAGTTGTAGGTTTTTAAATTTTCTACAACTTTCATTATATTCACTTTGCCTTAAAGTGCATATTGAGGCCGCAGTATTAAAAATATCTATTTTTTCTATGAGAGCACAGCCTTTCCAAGATGTTCAGCCAACATGACGCTTACCGTATCTTGTAGAAAATAAAAAATGTAGTAAATAAGGCGATTTTTAAAAAAATCGTAAAAGCCGTTTTTTAAAAAATCGCAAGAAAATTAAAAATGACACGAATAAACAACTACTTCCGGTTCACCTATTGATGAAAATGTTTGAGTCGAATCCTCTAGTAGTACTAAACTGAAGTTTTAGGTTTCAACTTCGTGCAATGTTCCGTTCTTGAGATATTTTGTTCACAGACACGCACAGACTAATCTTTAAAAACATATTTCTCGCGTTCGGGGGGTTTGAAAACGTGTTTAAGTTTGAGTTAAGTTTGAAATCCGGTGAAACTCGATTTCAAAAAATCGACATGAAAACAATTCTTTCCTTCCTATATATTCATATAGGCAAGAGAAAGTAAAACTGGTGTGAAACATTCACATTACTTTCTCATTCAAATGTAATACAATGTAGTAATACGAGGTTTGGCTATTAAATAACGAGACTGACGTAAAAAATTTTTTTATACATAATCACTTATTGTCTCCTTTAATATACACTCCTTCTCTATCCCTAAAACGCTCTATGCGAGTTTTCCATTGTTGGAAACAGTGCTGGAAGTCATCTTCTGTCAGCTCCTTCAGGACACGTGCCGCTCAAAAATGTTTGAAATGAAGCTCGCAAAAATGTTTGTACTGACACTTTGTACGCGATTGAATATGACCCAGATTTTTTAGAAACGATAAAAGCATGTGATGAAACGTGGTTTCTTACTTATGATCCGGAAAGGAAGCGCCTATCCATGCCCTGGAAGAACCGAACTTCACCGAGAGCCAAAAAAGCTCGAATGAGCAAGTCAAAATTTAAAGCAATGATGATTCATTTTTTTGATATCCATGGGATTGTGTACCTTCACTGGGTTCCTGAAGGTCAAACAATTAATCAATATTACTACTATGAGATACTTTCTGAACTACGTCGAAGAGTAAGGAAAAACGCCCCGAAATGTGGAAAGACAAATCATGGGTTCTCCACCAAGACAATGCGGCAGCTCATTCCGCGTTATCTGTCAAGAGGTTCCTAGCCCAAGTACAACATCTCAGTGTTAGAACACCCACATTATTCACCAGATCTTGCACCATGTGATTTTTACCTGTTCCCTAAGGTGAAATCTGCAATAAAAGGGACAAGATTTGAGTCTGTGGAAGCTGTAAAAGAGAAAGCGGCACGTGTCCTGAAGGAGCTGACAAAAGATGACTTCCAGCACTGTTTCCAACAATGGAAAATTCGCATTGAGCGTTGTAGGGATAGAGGAGGAGTGTATATCGAAGGTGACAAAAAGTGATTATGTATAAAATAAAAAAAAAGTTACAACTTCAGTCACGTTATTTAATAGCGACACCTCGCATGTGTGAGTAGTGTACGTTATGAAAAACATAACTTATGTTTAATCATTTGTACATTACGACGCTAAATGAAAATCAACCGCTGTTGGAATTAGATTTTGATGTTCAAAGTATGGAGAATCACTAACTGATGCCAAACTAAGCTTTTTAGAAAACAATGCATGAATTGAAAGTTGAGGGTATTTTAATTTTCCTAAAATTTTTAAACTTTGTTATTTATATCCACCGTTTAATGAATTTCTTTTATTTTTATTTTATAATAAATAAAATTATTACAAACCCCCAGAAACGCCTAATGAATGAGTTAAAATGCTTACCAACTGAAAGGTAGTTTTGTGATAGTACCACACTACAAAACTTAAAATTATTTGGTACAGTAAATCCTTGATTATCTGCAGAATTGTGCGGAAAAGGCACCACGGACAACCCGAAAACGACTAAAAATGAGGTGCAAAGACGAAAAAATGTTTAGCATATAAAACTATGTTTTATTGTACAAAAACTGTATGTAAAACTTTCAAATAAGTAAAGTGCAGCAGAAACTTTGCTCTACGTCTAAATCACTAATATAAAGAACAGAAACAAAAAAAACTGTACTGTTAACAAAAAGTATTTAATTAAGCCTTTTTAAAAAAAAATCAGTCGCTCATTTTGCCTTTCTCTTGCCTTTATGAATATATAGGAAGGAGAGTATTGTTTTCGTGTCGATTTTTCGAAATCGAGTTTTCACCGGATCTACACGTTTTCAAACCCCCTGAACCCAAAAAAAAACATTTTATTAGCGATTGGTCTGTGTGTGTGTGTGTGTGTGTGTGTGTGTGTGTGTTTGGGTGTGTGAGTCAACTGAATATCTCAAAAACGGAACTTTGTACGAACTTAAAACTTAAGTTAGACACCACTAACGGACCCGATACGAACATTTTCATCAAAATCGGTCAACCGGATGTAGTAGTTTATTGGTGTCATTTTTTTACTTTTTTGCGATTTTTTCAAAAACGCGTCCTACGATTTTTTTTTAAAAATCGCCTGGTTTACTAAATATTTTATGCTTTACAAGATAGGGTAGGCGTTTTGTCTGCTGAAATTCTTAGAGAGGCTGTTTTCACGTAAAAAATTGTTTTATTAAGATTGCGGCTTTAATATGCATTTAGCACAAAAATGTATAGTATTATAAAAGTAGTAGACAATTTAAAATTCTACAACTTTTATTCCAAACATTTTTTTGTATAACGCTTAGTTTAGCGGTAATTAACAAATTTCTGTTTTTTTCTCACGAAAACGTGTGAAAAACTGATTTTTTAAATATTTCAGCCTTAGTATGCATTTTACGACAAAAATGTATATAATAAAATTTATAGGAAATTAAAAGATCTACGACTTTTATTTAAAGCATTTTTTTCTACAGAGCCTAGTTTAGGGTGAAAGTGTGATTTTCCGTATTTTTAAGCCAAATTTAGGTTGATTTTCTTTTGCGTCTTTCACTGATGATTAAAATTATGTTATGTTTATTGGGGTTAATTTTTTTGTTTATTTCTAATGTTTTATTACTAATGTTAGATTATATTGTAAATTATAATTATTATTAATTATTTTCATTGGCAAGAGAGAGTTGTGTGAGTGTTTCACACCAGATTTTTATCTTCATGTTTGAGAAATACTTTTCTTTATTCTAGATTGTACTTTCTTAACATGAGTTAAAAGCTCATGATCCAAACGAAAGAGCAAGGCCTGCTACTCATCCATTAATTCCGAGAAGGTCTATATGATTACGATGTACAATAAACCTGTCTGTAATTTTCAACTTTCGCACTGTGCTTTCTCTGTTATTGGCTTGGATTAAAATTGGTTAGGTTCGTAATCAAAAAGTTTTTTGCTGCACTCGCGAATAATTGTGGCTTTACTGTAATTATCATGATGTACAGAGAAGGTTTACATCTCTAACAAAAATGTCATTAATTGTATAATTTTAAGTATTGTTATGTGGTAAAGTTATAGAGAATTAAAAATCTACAACTTTTATTTCAAGTATTTTTTTTCTACAGAGCTTTGTATCAATTAGAGATTTTCCGTATTTTTAATTTCGACAGATGTAGATTGTCACTTGTCGTCATTCACTCATGGTTAAAATTAGATTACGTTTTTCATTATTAAGTTTTGACTAATGATTAGATATAGATTATATTTTTAATTAAATACATTGACATGCGCATAACCAGTAGGTAAAGTGTTAAATTATTTGCACTCGATTTCGTAGTTTCTGGGCTACAAAACATAGTTCTGTTTCTTATCAAATGGTCACCCAGTTATATGACTGAATCATTTAACAACAGATGAGGTAGAATTGTAAAGGACACTAATCAGTGTTTTCTCTTTTGAGAGTAATGAATTTCATTATACAGCCAGACCCTGTGTTGAATGAAGTAACGTTATCATTTGCAGGCTGGAAAGTAGATGCTTTTCGGAGGGGTGAGGAAAGGAATGGCAAAACACCTCACTCCTCGTTTGACTTAGTAAAGCTTATAGAGGTTCAAACCAGCCTTTTCGTGGATGACCTAAACAAAAACATACGTTGACAAGAGAAAGTCGTGTGAGTGTTTTACATTAGACATTTTCTTTTAACTAAATGAACCGATCAAATCCTTACTCGCTCTGAAAAATTAATTTTGATCGTAGACTAAAGAATGAAACATTTCCCTCCTCAAATACACAAACTTACATTGATACATTATAATATTCAGCAACTTCATTTGTTTCATGTTAACTATTAACAAATTTCACCCGTTCCTAAAACCCTTATATTTCACTCCAATGCTTGCTTGAATCCTCACTCTAAATATTTTGGGAACTCTCCTCGTTGTGTCCGCTTTTATACCTTTAATGGTCGAATGTTTCCTTGGTCCTTTCCCATTGGCTATTCTCTACAAATTACAACTTTGCCTAATTGCTTTCAGTTAATGGCCTTCCTTCTCATTATTTCGTCTACATTGATTATATGAACAACCCGTAGTCTATAATACATGGTGCACCAACCTGTATAAACTTTCTGCTATATCAAATATCTTCTAAATAAAAACATTTGGAAAATAATTCCTTACACGAAAATTTCATTTTCAAAAATTTTAATTAATGCAAGAAAGATTTCTTTCGAGAAAACTAAATACATAAGTAACATCAGAACAAACCCACGTCACCTAAAGACATATTACGGAAAAATTGGGAAAGTTGATAGCTTGAAGTAGCTCGGGGAGATAATACAACCAAAGACCAGCAAACAGGAAGCGAAGAACAACAGACAAGGAAAATAGCCAGTGCACTTCGAGGAACTCACCACTTGTATAAAAAAACACTCTCAAGACAAGCCAAGATTAGACATTATATTGTGATAAAACGTTTCTTACGCGAGTGAGTGCCATAGAATGACCGCGAAGGCTGGTCTAAGTGAAGCAGAAAAATTTGAGAGAAAGACCCTCTGCAACATAATGGGTCGGAGATAGTAGAAAGACAATGTAAATTACGAGTTCGAGAAGAACTGTACAAGGAAAATTAACGATTACGGGAAACTATTAGAAAAATATGACTAAAATTTTACGGACACCTGTATAGTATGGATAACAACTGGTTGACTAAACACGTTTTTAAGAAATTAAATAATATAACTATGGTGTCGGATAAATGGTTTAAAAAAGTCAGAAAAAATATTGAGAAAACCGGAGTAAACCGAGAAAACCGTAAAATTCGTAGGAGTCAATTTTTAAAAGTCGCAAAAACGTGAAAAGGATGAAAATTTTTTCGTTAATGTTATTTAAAACTGTTATTAATACATATGTTTGAGGATTTTTTTTGTGTGACGGTAGGTGAAAATATGACGTGAATGACTTAAGGTATGCACCTCCGTAAATTGTCCAAATGCATTACTTATTTGATTTGAATATGTTTGGGCACCAGCATTAGCAATAGAGCATGAGATAAACTAAATAAATAACTAAGCTTCTTCGATTTTAACTAAAAACATTGAATAAATGAATAATTTACAATATTATTTAAATAACTTATCCTAACCTGTTTAAAAAAATTGAATATAGCCAATATTTTATCTCGCGACTTTAACTAAAAAAACAAGCTTATTTTATTATTAACGAAAAAAATTTGACTATCAAATACCTCAAAATAAGTATTTCTTTATCGTTTCCTTTTAGTCACCTCCAAATAACAGTTGTTAATTTATCTTCTTGTAACCTCCTTGTAATTGAATTCTAAACGGAACTGACTAAATCTAAACTCTCGCGTAACCTCGAAAATGTTTTTCACTTAAAGACATATTACGGAAAAATTGGGAAAGTTGATAGCTTGAAGTAGCTCGGGGAGATAATACAACTAAAGACCAGCAAACAGGAAGCGAAAACAACAGACGAGGAAAATAGCCAGTGCACTTCGAGGAACTCACCACTTGTATAAGAAGAAAACACTCAAGATAAGCCAAGATTAGACATTATATATTGTGATAAAACGTTTCGTGCGCGAGTGAGTGCCATAGAATGACCGGGTCTCTAGTTCACCAGCTTTCAGCCCCACCTACTGTCCAGGGCCAAAAAGAAGAACCTCCCAATGATTGGCTGAAATTTGGCAAGAGAAAGACTGGCCCGAAAATACAGAGAGGGAACACACCCACCTGAAGAATACAACTACCCTGTATCAGATGATTGACAGTTGACTATATTTAAAACCTATTGTCTAATTAATATGTTACCATTAGCACTAACTAATTCTAACTGTAGGTTCTTTCCTTGTATCGTTAGTTACGTTTCATCTTAATACTGGAATTATAGTATTAGCGATCACTATAATTTCCATTGTTCGGCAATTTGTACATCACAATGGTACGGGGAGAACAGCACTCTTTTATATTTTACAAGATGTCTTTACTCCATCTTCTACGAAAACTGCTTGGGGGATAACCAGGTAAATATGGCAATTAGAGGTATCGTGTATGAGTCGGTTTTCGTTTTCATGTAGTTTCCGTGTGATTTATGAATAATGTCATTAATGTGCGGTATATGTTAGTCGTAATGCAACGTTTCGTTAGTTAAGTACCAGGGTGAGTTTGCAGTAATCTGTATAAACTTGAATTGAAAGCTTTGTAATATTACTGAGGCCTTAGCGGAGTCACATACGTTTCATTTATCGTCCAAACAGGTCGCACCTAACTTCACCTAACGTCCAAACAGGTCGGATTAGAGATTTGTACAATAACAGTTTTTAGTAAAGTTTTGATTTCCTGGAAAGCAATGTATTTAGGTTTTTCTTCGAGTAACTTTCTCTTCAAGTGTTTTTTCTTAATCGATTTTTTTTGTCAGAAATTTTTTTTATAATTTAGTTGATTTAGGTTGATTTAAGTATTTTGTTTCGGGTGGTCTTGTTGGTGGTTTAAAGTGACTGGGTTTTAAAATTGTTCCAAGTCAAGATTGGTCTGTCAATATGAAAACCTAAATATGAAACTTTGTCTGTCTGTGATTGGGGTGATCCGTTCAGTATAAGTGCAATCCACCGGGTGGGTCTAGTGGTAAAGTAATCGCCGCGAGTCAGCTGATTTTCGGAGACGAAGTTTCCCTGGTTCAAATCCTAGTAAAAGTAGTTATTTTATACAGATATGAATATAAACAGTGGTTACCAGTGTATTTTAATGGTTGGGGTTCAATTAACCATTTTCTCTTAAGAATGATTGGTCTGAGTCTGTACAAGATTACACCTCATTCACACGTCATACATTCATCATCTTCATCTCAATGTGTAATAGGGTTCCTTATCGTTCTTGAATTGAACAGATTGCAAAGTACACACATCTGGGAATAAAAAAAATTGTGCGGCTCCTTAGCATAGTGATAGTGCTCTAGCTTATACAGCAAAGGTCCCGGGTTCGATTCCAGGCTAGAGTCTGGAAATTTTAACACGTTAAACCCCACAGTTGTCGCTAATGACCAAGATGTCGATGCTACTTTGAATAAATTAATAAAAACAAAAAAAAGTTGGCTTTGGTGGGTTTACTTTAATTCTCCAGTCTGAGAACCACTCACTATTCAGTCAGTTTTAAAAAGACGATGTTATAAGTTCCGCGGTGCATCGCGTGAATTTTAACTGTAAGCTGAGTAAGATTGTACAGTTTGAACATATATTTATAGACTTTTAAGTATTAAATTTAAATTATAAAATATAAATATAAGAAAGATCGAATTATAGAAAGTATACAAGTTAAGTTTGATCGATTTCTTTAATTACTATTGATAGAAAATATTTTATTATCACAAACTCACTCGATGAAATTGTTCTTCCGAAGAAGACAATTGAATCAAGTATTAACAATAGTTAGCGATAGAGGAATTAAAAAGTCATTCCACATTTAAAGAAATTCATAAAAATAGATTGATGACGAAAATGTAAGAACTAGGAAATTAAAAACTAAGTACCCTTTGTATACTAAGAAATTTTTAAATAGTTTTTTTTATCAAAGGTTTTTTATTATAAAAATAGCATCTGAATGCGTGCGAGTGCGTAAACTGGAAACACAAGACGTATGTAAATTACAATGGAGAATCGTAAATCGTATTGTATGTGTAAATTTAATACATCTGTGTACAAACTCGATGAAAATCTTTTGTCTTTTTTTATAGTTTTATATATATATGTATATAAAGTGGTTATATCAGTATTAAGGTAATAAAAAGTACGGCAAGTTGAAACTTTTGTAAAGAGTTACATCATCCAGTAATTCTCTGTTTTCACACCCCCTTCATCGCTACTATAGTTAAAAGGCATAAATACGCCGCGTTCTATTCTGTAACGTAACTATTACACATTGTTTTACATCTACACACACACACACGCATACAAATATATATGTATCAGTTATAGAGTCGCGTGTAGTGACAATTGTTGCATTTATTTAGTATTATCAAATTGAATTCGATTCTTATTTAACTCCCTCCAGTGAGAAAAATTATAATTGAATAAGGATGGAAACAAATTTAAACCTTCCCCTCTTTGTCATACTTTTCTTTATTCCATGTAATAGTTTTCCCATTCCACAAATCCTCCCGCCCCTCTTACGATTGGAATTATTGTTTCGTAATCTAATACTCGAAGAAATTTATAGGCGTGTCTACATATTTTTACGTAGGCCGTTTTTACATTTTAGTTTTTTTTGTTATTATTATTATTTTATAAATGTATATGAATTTTATAAAAATTCTTTGTTAAAGTTCATTTTGAATGTTTGTTCGTATAGGACAGTCATCAACTAAATTTGATAAAGGTTCGGTTGGAAATTTTTTGATAAGGCTGCCATGGATCGGCCAAATTTTTTCTTAGACCTAACCATGAAGACTGTAAAATTTAGGTATGATAATCATCCCAAATATTAATACTAACTGTTGAAGGTCCGTGTACAAAAGTTGTAGTTTTTTGTATTTTTTAGCGCGGCGCTTTCACGAGTTACTTTCAGCCTCATCTCGGCCGGAAACTTGTCCAGCAAGCATGAACTCTCTTTAGAGAAACTTGGGTATATATCGTGTTGATATCACCAGTTGCTCTCAACATGCACACAGCCTTAAAGTTAAAAAAATTCACATCACACACGAAAATTACATCTGCATACAAAACAATCTGGTGTGAAACACTCACGCGACTTTCTCTTGCCAATGCAAACAATGAATAATATAACCTAACATTAGTAATAAACAAAAAAACTAAATTCAAAAATATAACATAATTTTAATCATGAGTGAATAATGCAAAATGAAAATCAACCTTAGTTTGGCTTAATAATACGGAAAATCATTTTTTAACGCTAAACTAGGCTCTGTAGAGTATAATGCTTTAAATTAAAGTTGTAGAACTTTTAATTTTCTATAAATTTTATTATCTACACTTTTGTCGTAAAATGCATACTAAGGCTGAAATCTTAAAAAGTCGATTTTTTCAGATTTTCATGAAGAAAAAAATAGAAAATCACAAATTACCGTTAAACTAAGCGTTATACAAAGAAATGTTTGAATTAAAAGTTGTAGGTTTTTAAATTATCTACAAATGTTATTAAAAACAATTTTGCGCTAAAGTGCATATTAAAGCCGAAATCTTAGAAAAAACCATTTTTTCCATGAGTGAACAGCCTCCCCAAAAATTTCAGCAGACATAGCGCCTACCCTATCTTGTAGAGCCTAAAGCTTGTAGAGAGTTCCTTGACATTCATCACTTGAAATTCTGAAAAAGGTTGGTCTGACGGATATTGAGGCGGTTGTCTACATATTGCGTTTACGTCTACGTACTAACTTTTAAAATGAGTGTCTGTAGGTCTGCTACTGATTGGGGATTCGTATAGCCTTACGAAGCACCACCCTATCCCAAAAAATACCGCAAGACATAGACATGTAAAGAGTTTCAAGGTTTTAACTTCAAAGACACTAATAAGTTTTTTAAATAAACATAGGCCTATATTTTCCTCAGACGTTGGCATAATCTATGAGAAATTCCACGCGAACGGTTTTTTGGCTACTTTTTTCAGTCAATTAATATTCTTAAGTTCTTTACAAACTGTTTTGAATAATCAAGTTACTGATCTTAAACAGGATATCGACACAAAACTTAGGAGTAAGCGAATTTTGCGGTTATCAAAGATTGACTGTACTTTTAGTTCCATAGAGAATAACACACACACACACACACACACACACACACACACACACACACACACAAAAGTTGTTGTTTACATGCACTTTCAACCTCGACGCGTGATTTCATTCAGTTATCTGTCTGAATGCGCTTAGCTCCATTGAAAGCGTTTAAATGTACTCAAACATTCATGTGTGTGTATTTACTGTATTTGCGTGATATGTATAATGTGTATGCGTGAGTGAGATGGAATTATAGGGGAGAGAGAGAGAATGATGGTGAAAAAGTTATATATATACATATATATTTATTGAGAGGTGTGTTTATAAACTCTCAGCGGAGAGTACAACTAGCAACAGGTGCTATGAAAACCTCAAATAAAACTAATACACATAACACACCACACACATACACACACACACACACACACACACACACTCACACACCATTATGTATAAAGTAAACAAGTACACACAATAGATGTTTATCCATATTCTATAACAGTTTATTTACCGGAATAACCTACTCTAAAATAAATTCTTCGTCAAATTTATATTAAGCATTATCTAGTGTGAAGGCAAACCCAATCAATGAATTAATCATTTATCACGAAATCTCCAGAACTATAACACCTAAACACTTCAAATGTAATAAAAGTATTCTAGTTTCTCCCGTCCAATTATTCAGTAGACGTCTGCTAAATATTTAAGGATAAAAAGTTATTGTCTCCTTCACTGTTATGCGTTTGTAGATCGGTGGTTCTTAACCTGTGGGGGGGGGAGGCGTAGAAGAATTTCAAGGGAGGCGTGTGTGTATTTAAAAAAAAATCTGTTGTGAAATACTCACACAACTTTCTCATGCCAATGCGAATAATTAACAATAAACCTAACATTAGTAATAAAACATTAAAAATAAACAAAAAAACTAATAACCTCGATAAACATAATCTAATTTTAATCATGAGTGAAAGACGCAAAATGAAAATCAATCTCAGTTCGGCTTAAAAATACGGAAAATCACTCTTTCACACTAAACTAGGCTTTGTAGAGAAAAATGCTTTAAATAAACTTGTTGTACATCTTTTAATTTCCTATAAATTTGATTAAATATAGCCTATACACTTAGGTCGTAAAATGCATACTAAGGCCGAAATCTTTAAAAAATCAATTGTTTACACGTTTTCGTGAGAAAAAAAACCAGAAAATCGCTAATTACCGCTAAACTAAGCGTTTTACAAAAATATTTTGAAATGAAAGTTGTAAGATTTTAAATTGTCTACAACTTTTATTGTATATAAAAGCATACTTAATGCGTATTAAAGCCGCAATCTTAAAAAAAACATTTTTTTACGTGAAAACAGCCTCACCAAGAATGTCAGCAAACATGGCGCCTACCCTATCTTGTAGAGCATAAGAAATTTTGTAAACCAGGTGATTTTAAAAAATATCGTAGGACCAGTTTTTAAGAAAATCGCAAAAAAGTGAAAAATTACACGAATAAACTATTACTTCCGGTTGACCGATTTTGATGAAAATGTGCGTGTCTGGTCCTGTAGTGGTGTCTAACTAACAGTGTTCAAAAGGGGGAACTGTGCCTGAAGGGTTGAGAATCATTGATGTAGATTGCTGAAGAATCAGGAAATTTATTTGAATTAGAAAAAGTCTGGTGTGAAACCAGAACCTACTCCTGCTAGTGTGTGTGCGTGTCTTTGTGGGAACAAAATATTTCAAAAACGTAATAAGGAAGTTGAAACTTTGAACATAAGTTATGTACCACTACGATACCCGACAAGAATATTTCATCGAAATCAGTCAACCGGAAGAAGTTTATATGCGAAATATTTCACTTTTTTGCAATTTTCAAAAAACGATTTTTTAAATTAAAAATTGACTCATTAACTTCATTTTATATTCTCCATGAGATAAAGTAAGCGGTATGCCTGCAGAAATTTCTTGGGCGAAAATGTGTTTCACACGAGAACACATCTCGTGAGAAATTTATTTCTTTAAGATTGACTCCTTAATAAGTATTTTAGGGTAAAAGTGTAATAATTAAAGTTGTAGAAAATTAAAAAACTTACAATTTTTATTACAACCATTGTTGTCTACAATGTTTAGTTTACCATGTATCAGTCATTTTCTGCATTATTTCATCAAAATCGGTAAAAAACGGATGTTTTAAGATTGCGGCCTTAGTGTATACATTTCGGAAATTAAAAGACTAAAAACTTTAATTTGAAGCATTTTTTCTACAGAGCTTAGTTTAGCTTCAAATAAATTTTACAGTTTGCTAAGTTCTGGAGAGATTTATTTTAATTTAGCGTCATTCACTCATGATTAAAATCAGGTTTGTTTTTATTTATTTTTATTTTTTACTAATGATTACATATAGGTTATATCGTTCATTATTTACATTGGGAAGATAAAGTTTTGTGAGTGTTTCACACCAGTTTTTTTACCACGAAACTTTGCTTGAACCATTTATGTTATACTTCGAAATATATTTATGTGTTTTCTTTTATCGTATGTTTCAGGTAAGTCCTAAAACTTCAGCATCGTCCGAACTTAAACCAGTAAGTCACATTAAGTAACTTTTCACATATTGTTCACCTCGGTGGCCTTGTCTATAAATTACATGATCGTTAAGTTAAAAGTACCGTTCGATTCTTATCAAAACATCGTTTTGAATAGGAGTTCTAGGAAATAAAAAATAGCAGAAACGTTTGTTTTTATTTGATTCCAAACAAGATTGATTCGGTGAAAGATCTTGAATTTCTGGAAAAACTATTTGACCGCAAATATAAAAATACTAGCGCCTTTGTAGTTGGGCAGTCAATAATTGAATTCTAAAGGTAAAGTATTGTTGGGCCGTTCGAAATGGTGTCGTTACCGGACCGGTTCAGTTAAATCAGTTTTTTCTTTCTTTTGCCTATATGAATATATAGAAAGGGAAGTATTGTTTTCATGTCAATTTTTCGAAATCGAGTTTCCACCGGATATACACGTTTTCAGACCCGCTGAACCGAAAAAAACATGTTTTTAGCGATTGGTCTGTGTGTCTGGTGTGAACAGAATATCTCAAGAAAGGAACATCCTACGAAGTTAAATCTTTAAACTTACGTAAGGTACCTCTAGAGGACCCGTCACGAACATTTTTATCAAAATCGGTTAACCGGAAGTAGTAATTTATTCGTGTAATTTTTCACTTTTTGCGATTTTCTCAAAAACCGCTCCTATGATTTTTTTAAAAAAAAATCACCTTATTTACTACAATTTTTATGTTCTTTATGATAGGGTAGGCGCCATGTCGGCTAAAATGCTTGGCGGGCTGTGGCCCTCGTAGAAGAAAATGGTTTTTTTAAGATTGCGAACCTTAATATGCATTTTAGGGCAAAAATTTATATAATAAAAGTTGAAGAAAATTTAAAAACCTACAACTTTTATTTGTAACATTTTTTGTATCACGCTTAGTTTAGCGGTAACTTGTGTTTTTTTTTCATAAAAAACTGTAATAAACGGATTCTTTAAGATTTCGGCCTTAGTATGCATTTCACGGTAAAATGTATGCAATCAAACTTATAGGAAATGAAAAGATCTACAACTTTTATATTAAGCATTTTTCTATACAGAACCTAGTTTAGTGTAAAATAGTGATTTTCCTTATAATTAAGCCAAACTAAGGTTAGTTTTCATTTTGTATCATTCACTCATGATTAAAATAAGGTTATGTTTTTGAGGTTAGTTTTTTGTTTATTTCTAATGTTTCATTACTAATGTTAAATTATATTGTTCATTATTTGCATTGGCAAGGGTAATTTTTTTTTAAATTCTAAGATAAAAATTTGTGACTGAATGGGTTAATTAAAGTAATCTAATTGTATTTGTTAGTAGGCTAAGTTTAATCAATAATATTGTTAAAAGTTTAAAGTAGGTCTCTTTATTATAAATCGTATCCAGATCCCGAACGAATCTAAGCTTAGCTCTTACAATATTTATGCGATCTTTTTCATTTGTAGAATAAGCTACCCGATTATTTCCGCTTCGTCAATTTAACTCTAGTTGTTGTGTAGGTTAGTCGGAAGCCTGGTTTGAACCTTTAGAGCCTTTTCAAAGTAAAACTATAAGTTATGTACTTTACAATTGCCTTCCTCACTGAGTGGAAATTTTGCACCTCTGACTGGTGTATTTTGCATCTCTACCTCTTCTGTTCTTAAATGCTTCAGTCATATATAATTAGCTGACCATGTGATGATAAACAAAACTATTTTTTGTAGCTCTGGAACTAGCAGATCGAGTGCAAAATATTAAACACTCCACCTGCCTGTTATGGACATAAACACTAATTATCAGTTACGTAAAGTTTAATGTTTCTATGGGATCAGCGAGATATGTATTGTGTCCTGCCATACTATCTACTATTATTTTAATTTTCTTATACATCATCTTTTCTTATGAATACATAACCAAAAACCTATTAGTTCATTAAAAATTCCACCTTATTCAGATTCATTCATTTATTTTATATTAATTTATTAATCTTAATCGCACCATCTCCTTCTGTATCACAGGCGCGCGCGCACACACACACACGCACACATACTTATAAACTTCTTACTGTTGTACTAATTTTTTTTACTAGTGTTTTAATTTATTATTTAATCAGGTTGGTCTATCATAAAATTAATATATATTTTTTAAATAATGTATTAAAAAAAATAAATAAATAAAATAATAATAATAATCAGATATGAATTTGTTATATATATATTCTACGGGTAGTTTGATTTTGGTTTTTTAATTAAAAAATGTTAATGCGATGTTCCTCTGTATTTTTTTATCTTTATTTTCTTTATTCTTATTAAATATTTTAGTATTATTATTATGTGTACTGGGTCCCTATAAAATCTGAACACCTGAATAATTTTAGAAATTACTCTATATGTTTTTCTTTTCTTTGCGCTGTTTGAATATATTAGAAATGAAGGTATTGTTTTTATATTGGTTTTTCTAAATCGAGTTTTTACCGGATATACACGTTTTCAGGGGCACTGAACGCGAAAAAATATATGTTTTTAATGATTGGTTTGTGTGTTGGAACAAAATATCTCAGGAACGGAAGGTAGTAAGAAGCTGAAACTGAGAAATTAAGTAAGGTATTAATAACGGGCCCGGCACGACCATTTTAAACGAAATTGGTCATATGAAACTTGTAGTTTATTCGTACAATTTTAACTTTTTTGCTATTTGCTTAAAAACAGCTTTACGATTTTTTAAGAGACATCTCATTTACTAATTTTTTTATTCTCTACAAGGTAGGGTAAGCGACGTAGGGTATCTGTTGAAATTGTTTGGGTGGCTGAGCTTTCGTGCTAACTTTTTTTTTAGATTGCGGCCTAATGTGCATTTTAGGGCAAAAGTGTGTATGATCAACGTTGTACAAAATTTAAAAAAACCTCCAACTTTTATTTCCAACATTTCTATCTACAACGATTATTTTAGTGTCTATTAGTGATTTTTCGTATTTTCAAGTTTTACAGAGGTTGTTTTTCATTTTGCGTGAAACACTCATGATTAAAATAAGGTTATACAGGGTGATTCAGAACTATACAGCAATCTCTCGGTAGTTTATTCTATTGCTAAAAATCTGGTGAAATAAATAGTTCTGTTTCTTATCACATGGTCAGCCAATTAAATGACTGAATCATTTAAAAACAGAAGAGGTAGAGGTGTAAAAGACACTAGTCAGAGTTATATCCTCTGAAAGTAATGAATTTCATTATACAGCTAAACCCTGTCGTGAATGAAGTGAAAATGTCGTTTACAGAGTGGAAAATATGTGTTTTTTTAGAGAGCCCGGCGTGCTGATAAGCGTACTTTTGCACTCAGTGAGGAAGGCAATTGTAAACCACTTCACTCCTCGTTTTACTTAGTAAAACGTTTACAGGTTCAAACCAGCTTTTCAGCTGATGACCTAAACAATAACAACAAATACAAATACTGTACATAAGTACAATAGTAGTGGTTTTTTGTATTCTTAAATCGAACTGGTTGATTTTCAATTAACGTCACTCACTCGTGATTAAATTAGGTTATGTTTTCATTTATATTGTTTACTAATGATTAAACATAGTTATTTCTTTTTTTTTTCATTATTTACACTGGCAAGAAAAAGTAGTGTGAGAGTGAGGAAGGCAAGGGTAAACCATTTCACTCCTCGTTTTACTTAGTAAAACCTCTACAGGTTCAAATCAGCCTTTCGGCTAATGACCTAAACAACAACAGTGTCGTTTACACCTCTCAACCTCTTCTGTTCTTTACCTCTTGGGTTCGAATCTCATTTAGGCACGACATATTTTCATACGTTACAAAAAATCATTTCATCCTTCACCGTCTGCATTAGCAGTAATTGCAGAACAGTCGGACATTAAACAAAAAATAAATCTTCTGTTCTTAAATGTGATAAATGTGTGTGATAATGTGTTTTATAATGTGATAAAAAACAAAACTATTTTTTGTAGCTCTGGAACTAGCAGATCGAGTGCAAATAATTTAACGCCCCTCCTGCCTTTTATGGGCATAAACATATTAAATCAGCAATTAGTATTATGATTTAGCATGATCGATTATCATATTTAAATATTTTACAGTCGGCATGGTAGGCCAATGTTGGCCGGACTGTGGCAGCCTCAACAAAATTTCAAACGGATCTTGATCAAATATAGTGTTGACGACCACTGCTCTAGGTGATAGAAAAAATAAAGAATTATTGAATCCAAAAAGCTTTCACATTTGTACGAACCGATAAAAGTAAAAAGGTAATTACTAGTTTGTAGTATTGGTAATACTGTCTACACATTTTCCCGCTTCTTACCAATAATAATAATAATAATTATTATTATTAATTTTATTACCTTGTAGAAGTTAATTAAAAACTGAAATACTATTCTTAATTATTTTGTCATTTATATTTATTTATTTACTGTATCACTGCTACAAAATATTTAAATTATATGCATAAATTTATCGAGAATAAAAAAAGGAATTAAATTAGTTATTTAATTTATTCTATATTGCCAACGTAACCGATTAAAATTTACCTACTTATTTTAAATTTAATTTCAGTTAGTTTATTAGTATTAAAATTAATAAATTACCATTTTGTTTATGCGTAATTGTTAGATTACTAAATGAGTATTTTGACATATTTATGTTGATATTATGTAAATGTGGCAGTTTAATTTAGCGCCCGCACGCACAATCACTTTTAACATTTATGTTTAATGTATATTTTTAATAAGATCTCAATGGTTTAAATTAATTATTAATTTTGTTATTTTATATTTTAATTTATTTAGATTCGATTTTTTCAATTCTCTTGCGCGCTATCTATATTCTAGATTGGGAATTACTATACATTCACAGTAATCCGACGTAAAAATATGCGTACGGTATAATAGAGGGTTGAAAGATATTATTTATGTTCTTTGGGCCATCTAAGAAAGTTCCAAAAGCTGATTTTACGAATTATTAATAAAAATCCGTGTGCTTATGACTACACTACAGAAATGAAAACTTATGTGAATTTGTTGTTGTTGTTTAGGTCATCAGCCAAATGGCTGGTTTGAACCTGTAGAGGTTTTACTAAGTAAAACGAGGAGTGAGGTGGTTTACCATTGCCTTCCTCACTGAATGGAAAAGTACGCTTATCAGCATGCCGGGCCCTCTGAAAAGTACATATTTTCCACTCTGCAAATGACACCTTCACTTCATTCATTACAGGGTCTGGCTGTAAAATGAAATTCATTACTTTCAGAGAATATAACTCTGATTAGTGTCTTTTACACCTCTACCTCTTCTGTTCTTAAATGATTCAGTCATTTAATTGGCTGACCACGTTATAAGAAACAGAACTATTTATTTTAGCCTTGCACCAAACAGATTGAGTGTAAATAATTTGACACTCCACCTGTCTGTTATGGGCAGCTATGTGAATTTATAATTTTAATTAATACATGGCCTTCGGGCCAGCCCAGTCAGTCAGCTGGTAGTAAGTCGCTTTTATTTATTAAGTAACACCGGTTGGGCAAGCGACTTTGTATGGTGACCAGCCGACAGCCATCCATGAACAAACTCTACTGGGGGTCCCTGTTCAAACTTATGCCTAATTCACGCCAAATAATACAACAAAGCAGCGGTCAAATTGGGTAGTTGTCAGTAATGTTCCCGATAACAAATAAAAGCTAAAAAAAATATATATAATAATAATAATAATAATAAAACGTAATTTCCTTACTTTTTAAAATAGTAACCCATACACATTCCTTCCTAAAGTTATAATACTTTTACAATTCCCAATGTACGAGGTGGAGGAAATTGACCTACCCAATTATGGCTAAAAGCCATGTCCTAGGGTAGGTGTTCTCTTCTTTTATTAAGTAGACTGTACAGCTGAGATTTAAAACTAGGTTTGGGCTTTAAACCATGACAGTTCAAAAAATTATACGATTTTTTAAAAAAAAGAAAAAGCAATTAAGAATTTAATTACTCGAATTAACTAAACATTAGGGCTTTAAGGACGTATTTACGTATATAATAATAATATTTACATTAATGTTATATGATGGATTTCAGTTGGGTGTATCAGGATTGTTGCTACACTCGTATTAAGTTATATTAGTTACAATTTTTTCTCTGTTTGGACTTTTCATTGCTCAAATTTAAATATTACATTGCGTATAGAATGTAGTAACTCAATCCGTATATCAAATGAATCGATCCAAGTAAAACTTATTGCTGAACTGTATGTACAGTATTCACTTAACAATAGTGGATACATGTGGTTAATGTTTTCTGGGAACTCTATTGTTATGTATTACGTAATTAGATAACAAAAGTTCAATAATACCCGTTGAATATCTGTTTAAATCTTTTCTGTTGTTATGGGTTATAAAGTAAGAAATTCGGGTTTCTCCATTAAGGAGTTGAATAAAAATAATTTCTCATTCCTGTGTGTGACGCGTGACAGTTCTGTTTAGTTTACTGTTCAGAAAGAGTGCAAGATGTGCCTAAAAAAGTTTTCACTTAAAAAATCTGGTGTAAAATACTCACACGACTTTCTTTTGCCCAACTTTCCTTGCCCAAATTAAAATATTAAACAATATATAACCTATGTTTAATAATGTATAAACAATTTAAAATGGAAAACATAACCTAATTTTATCACGAGCGAACGACGCAAAATGACGTTATGCATAATGCAAAATTGGTCATGAAAATTGGCCTTATTTATAATACAGAGAGAGTACTGTGGGTGTTTCACATTAATTTTTCTTCATTAAATTTGAAGATTTTTTTTCTTTCTTTCATCGTTCTACTTCGGTGTATTGTTTTTCTGAAATTCGGCCTCTGAAAACCCTTATGTTCCTCAGTAGAATTTCTTAGTTTAGCGTCAATTAGTGATTTTCCATATTTTTCTCAAAGTCCAAGAAAGGTTGATTTTTATTTAGCGTTGATCCATTCACGCATGATCAAAGTTAGGTTATATTTTTACTTTCTCTTGCTGTATATGAATATATAGGGAAGGAATTTTTTGTTTTCATTTCAATTTTTCAAATCGAGTTTTCACCAGAAATTTACGTTTAAAGGCCCCTCCGAACCCAAAAAAAACATATTTTTAGCGATAGTTTGTGGGTGAACAAAATATCTCAAGAACGGAATATCGTACAAAGTTGGAACTTGGAACTTAAGTTAGGTACCAGTTGGGAACTTGATACGAACAGTTTCATAAAAATTCGTCAATCAGAAGTAGTAGGCCTAATTTATTCGTGCGATTTTTCACTTTTTGAAATTTTCTCAAAAACGGGTAGGCTACTACATTTTTTTTTTAAATGGCCTCATTTACTACATTTCATATTTTCTACAAGATAGGGAAAGTGCCCTTTTTCCTGAAATTTTTGGGAAGGCTGTGCTCTCGTCGTAGAATTTTTTTTAAAGATTGCGACCTTAAAATTCATTAACACATTCAGTGCTAGAGACTCGCCTAGCGAATTATGGGTACGTGTTACCGCCAGGCTGCCGCTCACCTAGCGGGTTCTGTTTTGTTATCATTTTAAGTAATTCCAGAGGAACACCGCTTGACGGATATCAGTTTGTTGCTATTATATAGCCCTCAGAAAGTGTTTTTCTTTGTAACCGTGCAGTTCGTTTTTGAATTTTCGTCATACGATCCTCTACTCTCGTATTATATACTCGTTCAGTATTTTTAACGGGTTTTGAGAGTACAGTTGAAGCCGTGAATTTAGAATCTTTGCAGGTATCAATTCAAAATAGCTTACACTTTTAGACTTACTTTAAAAGTATATTATTTGCAGTTTAAAATTATTTAAGAAATTACGCGTAAATCGTAAAGGTAAATGGAAAAATTCACACAAAAAGTTCATTTATTAGGCCTATAAAAGGCGAAAAAACCTTAAAAACATTGAATTGTTTACTTTTATGTTATTAGCAAACATAAATCCATGTATGGGTCGCAAATAAAATAAATCTATAAAAACATTAGTAACAGAAGTTGTAGGCCCTACATAAAGCAAGCGGAGAACACGCTGCATGAGTAATCAGCCCAAAGGGAGAGATATTTCATTTATTGCTCAGCATTGAATGTGTTAAAGTTATAGAAAATTAAAAAACCTAGGCTATTTCTTTTATTTTAATTATCTTTTTCTACAGCGCTTAGTTAGTTAGTAGTAGTTAATAGGTTAGTGTCAATTAATGATTTTCCGTATTTTTCTCAAAGTTCAAGAAAGTTTGATTTTCATTTAGCGTTGATTTATTCTCTCGTGATTAAAATTGGTTCCATTTTTCATTATTTACATTGACAAAAGAAAGTCGTGTGAGTGTTACACACACATTTTTACACTTTGGATGCGCGTAGTGAGATTTAATGATACTAGTAAATAGTTTTGTAATTCTTGTAAATTTCAATACACACTATCCAAAAATAAAAAAAAACAACCCCTATCACCAACCATATCACAGACAATTACTATATTACTAAGCATATTTATGTTATGCGCGCGCGCACTATTACAATAATTAATATTCACGGACAGACTATTCAACGTTGCTTTATCTAGTAATACAATCTTTTGAAACACACAAATACTCACACGCGCGCACACACACACACACACACACTAGCGCGTGCGCGTGTGAGTGAATGAACTACTATTTTAACTTGATTAAAAGTTAATTACCAGATTAAATTATTACGTAACTTAATAAAAAGTAATATCGCAGGTCAGTCCTCAATTTATTTAATAATAATAGTAATAATAATAATAATAATAATAATAATAATATTTTTGTAATTAGAACTGGATTATTTATGAGTGAATTAAATAATAACGTCATAAATTACTTCTGCAAGGCACGAAAGAAAATTATTCTCGCACATTAACATGCATCTGAGTTCTGTATGTCGTTGTTTTTTCTGTTGAAATTCTTATTATTTATTTATTATTTGACTGGTTTTTACAATATATAAATCGTAAGATCATAGCTGAACACTTTGAGAATTTGATAAATTGTGAAGAATCCAAAGAGTAATGGCCGTGAAAAGATTTAAAATGAAAAGAATAATTGAAAAACAACGGGAATTCAATTTCGAAACTTTATCGATTTTGAGAAGGCTTTCGTCAGGATGTATCGAATATTCTTTGGCAGATTATGGAGGAAGATGGATACCCATTTGGTCTGAGGAAGGCAATTCAGAGTTTGTGCAGACATGCAAATAGTGATAAATACAGGTATGAGATGTTTAGGAAAGATAACCACTTATAAAGGAATGAGACAAGAGTGTAGCATATTTCCAATCTTACTTAATGTGTACATTGACCACAGCTTCAAAATAAATCAGTCCCGTAATTGAGTATGTAAAAGTTACAAATTCAAGGTTCCTAGCTCTAAATCGAGAGTTATGTCATTCAGAGGAAAATGGCCTCTCAAACGAATATTGTTGTAGATGATGTTCTGAAACAGAAAAAGGTCTCCCACTGTGGCTATCTGGTATGTGGCATTGGCTATAGTGTTGATTACGAAGTTGAAAACAAAATTAACAGATTTGAAGATAAACGTGTTTCCATCAGCAGAATACTACAAAATAAGGCTAGAAGAGAGATAAAAATGAAATTTTGTTAGGTGATGGCTACTCCAGTTCTCCTTTGTGTCAGTGAGTCTTGGGTCACTACTTAGTCACAAGATAGCCAGATTTAGGTGGCAGAGATGAGGTCTCTTCGAAGAACAAAAGAGTGCACTTGATTAGATGAAATAAGAGCGGAATTAGATTATAGCTTGAACAAAAGTATAATAGATTATCGCGAGAAATATCGCGAGATTATCGTGATTACCTGGAGACAAAAACCAAAAGAAAGAGTACCCTTGAAAGTGAAGAACTATAGAGCACATAGATGAAGAGACATTGGAAGGCCACGGAGAAGGTGGCAGTTGTTAAATTAAGGAAAGTGTGATACATCTCTAAGGATTGAATTAATAAACATATATAGCTTATCGCTGAACATAGTATAATACTGTATATTGGGTGTCCCACGAAGTGGTCGCTATTTTTGTATTAATATGTCGGACGTATCGCACACTCTACAGGCTGGAAAGTTTACATTTATAATAAATAGATATGTAAAAAAGTACCCTCGAGTTTCATTTTCTTATGATTAATCGAAACAATTTTTTTTTGTTTGTTTTACGTCTGACTGTTTTGCAATTTCCACTAATGCTGACGGTGGAGAATGGTGATATATGAAAATGAGTGATGAAAAAATACCCAATCTGTACGGGAATAAAACCCGGGACCCCGGCGTAGAAGCCAGTTGCGCTAACCACGAAACAAAATGCCGGAAAGTAATTTTATTTGCATAACCGTTTCAAATTGGTGATTTATTACAATGTTACTTAAGTAATAAAATGAAAGTGATAAATTAATAATGAACACAATTTGCTTCAATAAACTTTATTCGAACTGATGTCCATCAATACTATGCGCTGATAGCAACGAAACAAATATGAGTCATAAGCGTTTTTGAAAAATTGCTGAGTTATCAACAGCAGTTCCTCTTCAATCAGCCAATAAACATTTTCCTTCAGAAAGCCTCATAGGAAAAAATCGCAAACAGACAAGTCTGGCGATCTTGGAGGCCAGTCCATTTAGCCGCTGCCACGACCTATCCAACGGTTAGGAAGATTTTTGGTTTAAAACCGTTTTGGCCACATTAGCATAATTTGGAGGAGCTCCATCATACTAGAGAAAAACGTCCTGCATCTTCGCTTGAGAAATATGAGGAACTATGTGATTAATTAAAATTAATGCGTATCGTCTCCAGTCATAGTCTGATGGGATATTTCATACGACAAAACACCACCCTTTCTGTCTGAATCCTATTGTAAATATAAGTGGTTTTACCTACAAGATTATTGTTCATTTTTGATATTATTTTCTTATCCGTCATTTTCTTTTGATTAATAATAAACAAATGAAACTCGAGGGTACTTTTTACATAACTTTTTATTATAATTGTAACTTTTCTAGTCTGTAGAGTGTGCGATACATCCGGCATATTAATTCAAAATAGCAACCTCTTCTTGGTTCAAAACCAAGAAATTCAAGAGAACTTCGGAGGATTGACACAAATCTGAAAAAATAACGAAGCCACCGTAGAAGACTCAATCACTGCATAAATGTTGAAAAATGGTGAAGTAACCATCTTTCATCAAGCACTTAGAAAAGAAATGGGAAACATCTGGAAAACTAAAAAAAATCCGTCACTGATACATCCGCTGAATAAAAAATGAATGGATTCAAGCAATTTTCGCGGAATTTCCCTTTTACCCGTTACAAACAAAGTACTCCCCAATACCCTTTTAACTAGACTAGAAGACAAGTAGATCAGAAACGGGTTGAATAACAAGCCGGGTTCTGGAGAGGAACATTTTGCGCAAAACAGATATGGAATCTAAAACGAGTTATGGAAACATATGAGATCTTTTTTATCTTTTATTTGTTATCGGGAACTGTACATTATTAACAACTACCCAATTTGATCGTTGCTTTGTTGTATTATTTGACGTGAATTAGGCATGAGTTTGAGCAGGGACCCCCAGTAGAGTTTGTTCATGGATGGCTGTCAGCTGGTGACCATACAAAATCGCTTGCCCAACTGGTGTTACTTAACAAATAATAGTGACTTACTACCAGTTGACTGACTGGGCTGGCCCGAAGGCCAGAAGAAATCTAGTGACAGTTTTTGTTGATTTTAAGAACGCTTATGATTCAAGAAACGGAACTGAATACCTAAGAAGAACTTGCAGTGGACATCAAAACAATGGGAGTCATTATGGAAACATTATCACGGACACGATCAAAGTAAAATTTTTAAGAGAAAATCTCCCAAGAGTTTTAAATTAAAACTGGCTTTAGGATGTGCGATGGACTGCCATTTGCTTTTTTTAAGAAAGTGAGCAGAGCATGAAGAAGTAATTAAATATTAATGTGGCGTGCTGTCTCTTAAGAGGTATTCGAAAAAAGTTATGGAAAGTTACAAAATGTACAATTTTTAGTTGAAAAGGTTTTTTTCTACAGGTTTAGTTTAGCGTCAATTTGTGATTTTCCATATTTTGCTCATCAAAATCAAAGTCCAACAAAGGGTTATAATTATTTTGCAAAAATATAACGCCAAATTTTTCAATATTTAACTTGGTAAGAGAAAGTCTTCGGAGTGTTACTCATTAGGTTTTTTTACTTTGTCATTCTTATAAGAATACATATAAAAGAAAGTATTGTTTTCATGTCGATTTTATGAAATCGAGTTTTCACTGGATCTACACGTTTTCAGACCCCCTAAACCCAAAAAACATGTTTTTAACGATTGGTGTGTGTGTGTATGTGTGTGAACAAAATATCTCAAGAACGCAACATTGAACGAAGTTGAAACTTGAAACTTAAGTTAGGTACTACTAGAGGACCCGACACGAACATTAACATCAAAATCGGTCAACCGGAAGTAGTAGTTTATTCGTGTCATTTTCTACTTTTTTGCAATTTTCTGAAAAACGGCTCCTACGATTTTTTTAAAAATCGCTTCATTTACTAAATTTTTTATTCTCTGCAAGATAGGGTAGGCGCCATGTCAGCTGAAAACCTTGGGGAGGCTGTGCTCGCAGAAAAAATGTTGTTTTTTTAAGATTGCGGTCTTAATCTCTTATGCATTTCACTGCAAAAATGTATGTAATAAAAGTAGTAGAAAATTTAAAAACCTATAATATTTATTTAAAACATCTCTTGGTATAACGCTTAGTCTAGCGGTAATTAATAATTTTCTGTTTGTTTGTTTTTATGGAAATCTGTAAAAAAAGTGTTTTTTAAAAATTTCAGCCTTAGTATGCATTTTATGACAAAAGTGTACATACTCAAATTTATAGGGAATTAAACGATCTACAACTTTTCTTTTGAGAATTTTTCCCTATAGAGCCTAGTTTAATGTGAAAGATTGATTTTCCGTATTATTAAGCCAAACTGAGGTTGATTTTAATTTTACATCATTCACTCACGATTAAAATAAGGTTATGTGTTTTGAGGTTAGTTTTTTTTTGTTTATTTCTAATGTTTCATTATGAATATTATGTTATATTGTTCATTTCTGCATTGGCAAGAGAAAGTTATGTAAGTGTTTCACACCAGATTATTTTTTAATAAATTTATCTATCGATTTACTAAGTAAAATATTAAACTAGGTTTGTTTATAAGCTTAAATTATTATCAGCCTTTAAATCAAGTCGATTATGTTAATGAGATGCGTACTAAAACAGAGAACGCGTACCTCTGCATCATTCCATTTTGATATCTGCTTATTTTAATTATCCCCATTTAACCTGGGCTTAACCTAATCACCTTCATCAAATATATCATATCCGATTCAAAAACATTTTAATTACATCTCAAAACAGCTTTAATGAACTGTTTTTTTCAGTAAAAAGTACATTTTTAATTGCTTTCAAACGTTTTATTATTAGTACAAAATATCATGTTGAACGTGTACACATTTTTGTTTACCGATTTAGGATTGTGTGCGTATGTGCTCTAACATTTAAAATATTGGTCATTAATGAAATGTTTTGCATTTCGCTTTCTATCCATTTTATAGGAATGAGAAAGTATTGATTCACGTTTCATTATCCTTGAAGCCAAAAATTGATTATTTTAACGATATTAAATAATGTATATGTATTTGATTTTTTTTGGAGATGTAACGATTTGCGTGAAACTTAAAAACTTAAATGTCCTAGCTCACCGGTTTGGTCTAATGGTAAAGTCTCCGCCGTGTGTCAGGTGTTCAACAGCTGATTTTTTGAGATGAAGATTCTGCAGTTCAAATCCTAGTAAAGGTAATTTTTTTCCTCGTATAGGGCCAATTTTTTAGATCATGTGGGGTGAATTTAGTCGTTTTCGGAAGCTCATTTTTCAGCCCACATTCTCAGCTTCTTGAAGTTATCAACTTTCCCAATGTTTTTAGTATTGTGTCTTCAAGTGATGCGAGGCTGTTTTGATGTTCGTTACGTACTTAGTTTTCTCAAGGAAATATGTAGTCCTGCTTTTTCTGCTCGTTCTTTTATCACGTTGATTTGTTCTATTACTGTTTTCGTGTTACTAGAAACGATTGCTAGGTCGTCTGCAAAAGCAAGACGGTATATTTTTATACCGTTCTTTGATCCTCCAATGTGTACTTGGTTTAATAACCCTTTATTAACAAGTTTAATTTCCCGTTCCCGAATAACTTTATACAGCACAGAGGTAAAAAGAACAAGTGATAGTCTATCACTCTTCCCAATGGCGGAAAATGTGAACTTTAAACTTAAAACAATTCGCTATTTATTTCCACAATTAATAACCAATAATTAGTTATTAAACTTAGACTACTAAGAAATACAATTCATCATCATCACCCAAACACGGATAGGCCTAAAGCCCGTTCCGGCACCCATCTTCGTAGTGGTCTTCCTCTATCACGTCTACCCCGTGGGGCATAACTTAATATTTGGACTGGTAGTCTTTCCTCTCGCATTCTATTCACATGTTCGCACCACCTGGAATTGTAGCGCGCAATGCTGTCTAATAGTGGTTGGACCTGTAATTCTGCTCGAATACTCTCATTACGTTTCATGTCCAGTCTATTATAGCCTGCCGTCGCCCTTAAAAACCTCATTTCTGCACTTTGTATTAGAGATCTCTCTCGTTGCGTCATGGTCCAGCTTTCACTGCCATACAGCAAAACCGGGACTGCCATAGTTTTGTACAGTTTAATTCTTGTATCCTTTCTTGTCCTATTTTTCAAAGTTCGATGTATTGTCCCGCAAATTGTTCTAAACTTATTCAGTTTATTCATAACATCGTCATCTTTTAAAAAGCTTACGTCACATCCTAAATATTTAAAATGCGAGACTTGTTCTAAAACCTTATCATGTATAACGATTTTCGTTCTGACTGGATACTTGCCCTTAAAGGCCATAGTCTTTGACTTAGCGGCAGATAGCTTCATTCCATAACCCTCACAGATCTTTTGTAGTTCAAACACAGCTTTCTGCAAATCATTTTCAGTTTCCATGATAATTACCTGATCATCCGCATATAGCAAACAGCTTAAATCATAATCGGCGATTTGTACACCAGCATTTATGCTCTCCTTCCACTTGTTCAGAATCCAATCTATACATATAATAAAAAGCGTCGGAGACAAACTGCAACCCTGTCTCACCCCCTTATTTGTATCAATCGCTGATGTGAAATACAATTAGAATACATTAATTAAATCAATCACAGAATTTAAGTTTAACTAAACTCGACTATAAATAAGATACTACCACTTAACAATCGAAATAATGATTTACTTGTCCACAACCACTTATTACTACCCGTACGACAACCATTATTAACGTCGTTCAGAACCGGTCCCGTAACCACAGTATTTTGAAACGGCCCGATAAAATTTTTCAATCACAATTAAACGGTTGACTGGCCCATTACAAATGGGCTATTTTTATACCTGTGGTCTTATAGTTAATCTAGATCTTTCGAACAATTACGAGATCTTTCTAGCAAAAGCTTCGCTATTATTGGCACGTCGTAGAAGGAACAAAAATAAAAACAAACTTTTCTACCAGATTCGAATTCTTAGAACTCCTATTCTGAATATCATATTTATCGCTGTTCACTATTCTTGTTCAACACACTCCATTTCATACAATAGACAATTTCTTACAATACACAATCTATTCCATCAACAATTTCCAGAATAATGTTACAGAATCTATGTAATAACTATAAATAATTTTTTTTAATCCCTAATGTGTTGTTGCAATCTGTTCAATTTAAGAACAATAAGGATTACCATGACTCAATGACATAATGATAATATGATGTGTAAATGAGGTGTAGTGTTGGATAGACTCAGAGAGTGTAGTTAATTGAAACTTAACCACCAAAGTACATCGGTATAAGTACTGTATAGTGTTAAAAGTAATTATCTTTAATACAGATTTCCTTCGAAAAAACTAAATACATGACGAACATCAAAATAGCCCAGCGTCATTTGGAAGGCACGATACGTGAAAATTGGGAAAGTTGATAGCTTCAAGTAGCTACGTCGGGGAAATAATACAACTAAAGACCAGCGAAAAGGAAGCAAATAACAAATGACGAAGAAAATGCCCGTTACACTTAGAGAAACTCACCACTTGTATAAGAAGAAATCTTTTTATTTTATTAATTCCATCCAGGCAACAGCTATAGAACAAATCAACGTGTTAAAATAACACGCAGAAAAAGGAGTACTACAGATTTCCTTGGAGAAAACTAAATACGTAACGAACATCAAAACGGTTCCGCGTCACCTGAAGATATAATACGGAAAAATGGGAAAGTTTAAAGCTTTAAGTGCCTCGGGGAAATAATACAACCAAAGACCAGCAAAAAGGAAGTGAACAACAGACGAGGAAAGATGGTTGGTGCCCTCCGAGTAACTCAACATTTATACGATAGGAAAGGACGCTCAAGACAAGCCAAGATTAGACATAATACTATGATAAAACTTGCGTGTCTGTACGCGAGTGAGTGCCTTAGAATGATCTAGAAGGCTGGTCTGAAATAAGCACAGAAATTTGATAGAAAGATCCTCCGCAAGATAATGGGTCCGAAGCTAGCAGACCGACAATTTAGGTTACGAGGTCGAGAAGAACTGTACAAAGACAATGAACGATTAATAAAAACAATTAGAAAAAGTAAAATCAAAATTTTACGGACACCTAAGTATATAGAATGGTGGACAAAACAAATTTTTAAGACACTAAACAATAGACCTAATGTGTCGGATAAGTGGTTTAAGAAAGTCAAAAAAGAAAATGAGAAACTGGAATAAACCGAGAAAACTTAATGAACCTATCTAAATTCAGACAACTTATTACGGACTTTATGGGTTTCCATGGAAAGCAAAAACAGAATACCGGGTGGACAGAAGAAAGGAGAAAAACCTACTATAAACGATTGCTGAGAATGCGGGAGAAAAGAGCTTTCAGAAATGTCTGGTCACCCAACGTGGTCTAAAATTGGCTTTATACGAGAGGAAAAACTTTGAAGAACCCTACCCATAAACTGTCTTTTTAACCTATGAGAAACAGGGGAAGTATAAAACAAAATCAAACAAATTAAATAAAAGACCGCAAAATCCATCCAAATTTTAATTATAAACAACTAGGGTATTTGAAATGATACGTGATTTTTTTTGTAATGTTTCACCACCTAATTAAACATAGGAGTGTTAAAACATGTATTAAAATTTTTCAATTAACACCAACGAGAGACACTGGTTTCATTTGTTTTGTTTATTTAAATTAATTTGTTTATTATTGGTTGGGATCAATGTTTTTAAATCGCTTTTATTAATTACTTTTTTAATGATACACAAAATACTGTTTAATTATCATTAGTGAACATTACACGTAGAGGTTTTTAATTTTGTGCAAATGTGATGGTATAAACGGGGTTAAATGAGGGAGGTAGAAGTTTGATTTTAAAGAGAAACGACTGATTTAGGGGATGGTATGTGGTCGGGGATTTGTTAAATGTAGCTACTATATTTCGCGGTTTAACGCGCTTATTTATATATTGTATATAGGTCTACATTATGTTTGATTTCAATAAATAAAAGCAAATTTAATTTTTTAACGCAATAAATCCTCTCACGAAATTCCTCAACCACAAAGACTAGAAACTTAAAATTTTTATGTGAGTTCGAATTAAGTCGTAGGTGCTCTGTAAGAAAAAGATTTTGAAAAAAAATTACTTTCTCTTGCCCTAATATGAATATTTTATAAGGTAGGAAAGTATTTCTTCTCGTGTCAATTTTTCGAAATGGAGTTTTCACCGGATCTAAACTCCCGCACTCCCGAACCCCGAACCTAAAAATCATGTGTGTAAACAAAAGATTATTTCAAAAAGGAATAGCGTACTAAGCTGAAACTTGAAAAGTAAATAAGGTACCATAAGGAATATAGGGAAGGAAAAATTTGTTTTTATGTCGATTTTCCGAAATCGATTTTTCTCCGAAAATACCAGTTCTCAGGTCTCTTGAACGTAAAAAGCATGTTTTAGCGATTGCTGTGTGCGCGCGCGCGTGTGTGTGTTGTAAATACCTCTAAAACAGAGTACCATACGCTGTAGGAACTTAAAACTGAAGTTATGTACTATAAGGGGACCCGACACGTAAATTTACGTGAAAATCGGCCAACTAGAAGCAGTAGTTTATTCGTTAGATTTTACACGTATTTTGTTATTTTTTTCAAAAACGGCTTGTACGATTTTTACTTTCTCTTGCCTGTATGAATATATAGGAAGGAAAGTATTATTTTCATGTCAAGTTTTCACCGGATGTACACGTTTTCAGAACCTCTGAACCCAAAAAACATGTTTTTAACGATAGCCTGTGTGTGTGTGTGTGTGTGTGTTTGCGCGCGCTCGCTCGCGTGTGTGAACATAATATTTTAAGAAAGGAACATCGTACGAAGTTGAAACTTAAGTAAGTTACTACTAGAGGACCTGACACAAACATTTTCATCAAAATCGGTCAACCGGAAGAAGTAGTTTATTTGTATCATTTTTCACTTTTTTGCGATTTTCTCAAAAACGGCTCCTACGATTTTTATTAAAATCGCTTCATTTACTACATTTGTTATGTTCTACACGATAAGGCAGGCGCCATGTCTGCTTTAATTCTTGGGGAGGCTGTTCTCTCGTAGAAAAAATGTTTTTTTTAAGATTGAGGCCTTAATCTGCATTTTATCGCAAAAGTGTATGTTATCAGAGTTGTAGACAATTTGCAAATCTACGACTTTTATTTAAAATATTTCTTTGTATAACGCTTAGTTTAGCGGTAACTAGTGATTTTGTGTTTTTTTTCATGTAAATCTGTAAAAAATGGATTTTTTTTTAAATTTCGGCCTTAGTGTGCATTTTACGACAAAGTGTAGCCTACATAACTTAACTAAATTTACAGGAAATTAAAAAATCTACAACTTTTATTTTAAGCATTTTTCTCTACAGAGCCAAGTTTAGCGTGAAAGACTGATTTTCTATATTATTAAGCCAAACAACTAAGGTTGGTTTTCATTTTGCATCATTCACTCCACATCTGAACACTCATACACCATGAATACACACAATACACATGAAACAATATTACTATATTACAATATATATAATATATATTGTATTATTATTATATATATATATATATATAATATATTACAAATATTAATACACATGAACAATACACCATGAACACTCATGGTTACAATTAAGTTATGTTTTTAAGGTTAGTTTTTTCTTTATTTGTAATGTTTTATTACATATATTAGGTTATATTTGTTATTATTCGCATTGGCAAGAGAAAGTTGTGTGAGTGGTTCACATCAGAATATTTTTTTATAACGCTTAGTTTAACGTCAATACGTGATTTTCTGTATTTTGTTTATAAAAATAACAGCCTTAATACCTATGCATCATATGACAAAAGTGTATGTAATCAAAGTTGTAGGAAATAAAAGTAATTAGGCCTACAACTTTTATTTCATCCACTTTTTCTACGGAGCCTTGTTTAACGTCAATTAGTGATTTTCCTTATTTTTAAGTCAAACAGAGGTTGATTTTCATTTTTTGCATAATTCACTCACGATTAAAATTTAATTATGTTTTTCATATAGCATTCATTATGCCCATAACGGGCAGATGGAGTGTTAAATTAATTGCACTCGATCTCTGGTTCCAGGGCTACAAAAAATAGTTCTGTTTCTTATCACATAGTCAGCGAATTATATGACTGAACTATTTAAGAACAGAAGAGGTAGAGGTGTAAAAGACACTAGTCAGAGTTATATCCTCTGATAGTAATGAATTTCACTATACAGCCAGACCCTGTGGTGAATGAAGTGAAGGTGTCATTTGCAGGGTGGAAAGTGGGTGCTTTTCGGAGGGCCTGGCATGCTGATAAGCATACTCTTTCAACTCAGTGAGGAAGGCATGGTAAACCACCTGACTCCTCGTTTTTACTTAGTTGAATCAAACCAGCTTTTCGGCTGTTGACCTAAACAACAACAACACATAGCATCCATTGTATACTCTTGATTAAACATAGGCTATGTTGGGCATTATTTACATTGGTAAGAGAAAGTAGTGTGAGTATTTCACACCAGTTGGTCAAAAATCTGTAATTTTTTAAATTGGAACCCAATTGTTTCAGTAGTATTTTACAATTATTGACGATTGTCGGTACTTGTTTATTAAATACTCGATATTTAAAAGATAAAACTTGCTATTAATGCTTGATTATTTATTAAAAATGTATTTTTTTGGCTTCAAGGATTGATAATTATTGAAGCTCAATTGATTTTTGAATATCAAGTTCTTTACAGAATATAATGCCAAGACAATGATGAAAAGACCATCAAGCAAGATATTTTTTTGTAGCACCGGGCATAAGGGTGTAGGTAGATAATTAGCAGTAAAGGAGAAGGCGAAAGAATAGAGGTTGTATTAAGGGGGGTGGTAGAGAAGGCAAGGGGTTGGGAGACATATAATTATAATTGTAATTATGATTTTGTTAATTAATCATCTTCCACAGTTAATTACATCCAATTTTAGTTAATGACAGACGCCTCTGCTTCGTTCTACCAGCGCTGCTCTCGTACTATGGTTGTCTTTATAATGTAATCTGATATAGTTCGTGCTATGAATCACAATCCCTCACTAAATGATGACGTCATTATTTATAATGTTTCTACTATTTGATGAAGTGTAGTTTTTTGAAGCGTGTGTAGGTGAGCAGTCGTAGTAAATTGTATTTATTGTACTTAAAAAAATTAGTAATTGTGTCAAAGAGACTTAACGTTGAAAATTTGAGCTTTAGTTAATTACCACAAGGGAAACCTGACGAAAACATTTTCTTAAAAATCGGTCAACCGGCAGTAGTTTTTTATTCGTGCAATTTTCTCAAAAACGGCTTCTAATATTTTCTTAAAAATCGTCTTCTGCACAAGATTTTTTGGGCTCTACAAGATAGGGTAAGCGGCATGTCTTGTGTACATTCATGAGCAGGTTTTTTGTTTTCAAGAACAACTCTTATTTAAAAAAAAAACACTTTTTTTAAAGTCTGAAGCCTTAGTATGAAATTTAGGGCAAAGCTTTCATTTCAGATACTGTGTGTTTTAGCTCTTAGTTCAGCGTCAATTAGTGATTTTTTTTGTTTTTCCATTGAAATCGGTAAAAAATTGGATTTTTAAAATTTCGAAATTCTATGACAAAAGTGTAGGCCTGTATAATCGATATTACAAAAAATTAAAACCTGCAACTTTTATTACTAACATGTAATCACAATCCTTCATCAGAGCCTTTGCCTCTGTGGTCATTAGTATAAGAGAAATACTTGTTTTTTCTACAGGGCGTCCGGCGTCAGTTTTTAATTTTCCGTAATTTTCTCATGATTAAACAATGGTTATATTTTTCATTATTTACTTTAGCAAGATAAAGTCGTGTGAAATTTATTACTTGTTGCTAAAAAATTGTTTTCTTAATTTTCTGTGGTTGTTATAATTAAGAATCGTATCAATTAGATACAGTCGGCCGAACGAACGTACTAGCTTGGTTCACTCGCTTGAGGATGAATATTGTACTACTGTTTTCCGAAACATTGAACATGGTCATTAACCTTGTATTTGTGTGCGTAATTAATTTGATCTTATCTCTTATGTGAGTCAAGTCACATTTTTGATATGATTTATACTGCTGTTGTAAACATTGTTAATAATGATGACTAATGTGTCATAAATTGAGCAAGTTTATTTTACAAACCTGTTAGACCTACTCATATTAGATTTATAAGTCGTATTTATTTTATAGAACGAAGATAATTTTTAAATAAATTTTAAATTATTTATAATAATTTTAAACAATAGAACGTAGATATAGGATTATTATTATTCAATTAGAGTATCAGAGTAAATGTCGTTAGATCGGATAGTAAGGCGCTATAGGGTCGTGACGTCACAAGCTTTTATATTCATCCAGTTACTGTACTATCTGCCTATAACTTGATGGCCTCCCGCAGAGGAGAGCAATATGCGGATTCTAAAACCATTTCAGAAAACGTTTCTAATTTTTTAAGTAACTGAAACTTGTCGGAAACGACGTATTTTTAGAATAAAGTATTTCGCATGATTTTTGTTCTATAAAATTATTTCGAAAAACACACGCTTAATAGGATAATTCATGTTTAACATTGTATAGTTAAAGTTTTGTGTTTGAAGAAAAAACCGTATTTTTTTAAAATACTTCAACATTGTTCAACAACTATGTCACGGATTATCATAATATTTGGCAGGTTTGTTCTGTAATAATAATGGAAAACGATGATGCAATAAAATTTAACAGAAAATCATTTCTTTTAAAGTTACAAGGTATTTTCATATATAAATTTTGTAAAATCACGAAACACAACATAGAAATGGCAGCATGCAAGAAACTTTTCAGACTTTAAAGATAACTGTACACATGCAGGAAATGAAATGGAGAAAATTTTTAATTAATTTTTAGTGAAAGTATTATTTAAATTTGACGTTTTATTCGTCAAAAACAAAACTTTTACTAAATTAAAAAACGTTGTCTCATTAACCGTGAGTTTTTCGAAATATTTTATTGAACAAAAAACATGCGGAATACAGAATATGACTTTTTTTAAAAAAAAGGTCATTTTGAGAAGTTTCAGTTAGGTTTCTTAAAAAACATTAGATGTATGTTTTCTGAAATGGTTTGACATCCGCATATTGCTCCCCTCTGCGAGAGACCATCAAGTTTTAGACAGACACATTTAGAGTACATTGACCTTAAAACCTCATGGTTCATGATACATGGCAGTTACTGTAAGTAACATGTCTGTAGTGGATGTAGAGTTAACCTTGCTCTGGCATCGCTGCCCGCTTGCCTTCTGTGTCTGTATTACATATAACGTAGAAACTGGAGGGTATGAGGAGACATGAAAAAAGGAGGAAAATATAAATTGTATACAACTTTCTCTCTCCAATATAATTATCTATATCTCCCTCGTAAGCTTTTGCTGAATGACCTTATTACTCTTTTTTCAAATAAGATCTCCCAAAACTAGTATACCCGTTGGAAAATTAGTATTTAATATTTTAATATTATTTTTTGCTGTACGATTAAAAAATAATGAAAGGGAAAACCGTACTGATCATCAAATGATATATTAATAATTTTTACTTTCTTGATATTAAATTGTCATCATCATCAAATTAACGGTGTTTGACCTCTTAATCCATGTGTGTCTCCAACCTGCTCTATTTTTGGCTATAACAGAGAGCAAAATATCTACAGTCATGTGGGAGGACAGTATGTCTTTCCCTACTCTACCGCTTGTCGTTCCCCTTCTTTTGATCACACGGCATGTGATTGTGCGTACGTTAATGTTATTTCTATTGGTTAATAATTTATATTGCTCATAACAGGCAGGTCATATCACATGGTCAGTCGATTATATGACTGAAGTATTTAAGAACAGACGAGGTATTGGTGTAAAAGACACTAGTCAAGAGTAAACCCCTTTTAGAGTAATAAATTTCAATATATAACCAACTCTGTGGCAAATGAAGTGAAAGTGTCATTTTTAGAGTGGAAAGTAGATGCTTTCTAGAGGGCCCCGGCATGCTAAAGCATGCCGGGGCCCTCAAAAATTAAAAAATTAAAAAAGTATACTTTTTAAAGTATTTTTTTCCACTCCGTGAGGAAGGCATTGGTAACCCACCTTACTCCTCGTTTTACTTAGTAAAGCCTCTAGAGATTCAAACCAACCTTTCGGCTCATGACCTAAACAACAATAATTTAGGGTATAATGCAGTATTTCCTAGTTATACTGTACTTATCTAGGTTATTTTTTTTCCTTTATACTCATATCCTGAAACAGAGGTTAATTTTTATCCATTACAAAAAAAATAAATAATCACATTCAATCTCTTAATGTAGCTGCCAGTCAGCTGTTCAACAGCTGATTTTTGGATACGAAGATTCCTGGTTCAAATATTAGTAAAAGTAGTTATTTTTTACGGATTTGAATACTAAACAGTGATTACCGGAGCACTTTGATGGTTTGGGTTCAATTAACTATGCTCTTTTATGAATAGTCGGTCCGAGTCTGTACTAAACTATACCTCAATAACACGTTTTTCCATTCTCATCTCATTGGGGCCATAGGGTTGCTTATTGCTCTAAATTAAACAGATTGCAACGTACATGTATCAGGGATAAAAAATCTTTTATGCCGATTTAACGAAAACATTTTAACATTTTATGACGTAAAAAATTTTAATTTTCTCTCACGATACTGCAATGTTATTTGCGGCTCTTTGATGTGTGCAAAGGATTTCTTCTCTAATTTCATATTTTGATAGCCTCTCAAAAAACTGCTTGCCTGCATGTTAAAAACAATTTCGTTTTGTTTGACCTATCGTGTAAATTATGGACTTTTATACGTCATTGTAAAAAACAATAGAAATTATTGCACACTTGCAATTAGTCTATTTACAAAGAACAGAATCAACTCCCTCTTTCAATTTAACACTGATGTTTAGGTCAACAGCGGAAAGGCTGTTAGAATCTGTTGTAGCAGTTTTACTAAGTAAAAACGAGGAGTGAGGTGGTTTGCTACTGCCCTCCTCACTGAGTTAAAAGAGTATGCTTATCAGCATTCCAGGCCCTCAGAAAAGTAACTACTTTACACCCTGCAAATGATACATTCACTTTATTCAAAACAGGGTCTGGCTGTATTGTAAAATTTTTCATTTCAGGAGATAATTCTAACTAGTACCTTTATTCCTCTCCCTCTTCTGTTCCTTAATAGTTCCGTCGTATAATTGGCAGAACTATTTTTCCAGTTTTTTTTTTTAATTAGGAACAGAACTATTTTTTGTAGTCCTGGAACTAGCATATCGAGTACAATTAATTTAACACTCCACCTGCCCGTTATGGGCAAACCGGTACGTAGACACATGTTAAAATGGTTTTATTTTCTTAAAACCGTTCTCAAAAACCGCTAAAGCTAGCTAATATATTTTTACACGCCTACGAAAACATTTAAATTATAGGTGTGATAGCAAAATTTAAGTCGAAAATCTGGTGTGAAACACTCACACAACTTTCTTTTGCCAATGCAAATAATTAACAATATAACCTAACATAAGTAATAAAACAATAGAAATAAAAAACCATAACCTTATTGTAATCTTGAGTAAATGATGTAAAATGAAAATCAACCTCAGTTAGGCTTCAAAATACGGAAAATCACTCTTTCACGCTAAACTAGGCTCTGTAGTGAAAAATACTTTTAATAAAATTGTAGATCTTTTAATTTCCTATAAATTTGATTATATAGAAAACTTTTGTCGTAAAATGCATACTAAGGCTGTAATCTTAAAAAATCATTTTTTTACAGGTTTTCGAGAGAAAAAAACAGAAAATCACTAATTCCCGCTAAACTAAGCGTTATACAAAAAAATGATTGAAATAAAAGTTGTAGGATTTTAAATCCTCTACAATTTTCATTATATAATTTTTGCGCTAAAATGCATAAAGTTACAATCTTAAAAAAACCATTTTTTTACGAAAAAACAGCTTTTCCAAGAATTTCAGCAGACATGGCGCCTACCCTATCTTGTACAGCATAAGAAATGTAGTAAATGAGGAGATATTTAAAAAAAATCGGAGTGGCCGTTTTTGAGAAAATCGCAAAAAAGTGAAAAATTACACGAATAAACTACTACTTCCGGTTGACCGATTTTTATGAATGTTTGTGTCGGGTCCAGTAGTAGTATCTAACTTAAGTTCCAAGTCTCAAGTTCGTACGATGTTCCGTTTTTGAGATATTCTGTTTACACGGACACACACACACATACACACACACACACACACACACACACACACACACACCGACCCATCGTTAAAAACATGTTTTTTTGGGTTCAGGGGGTCTGTAAACGTGTATATCCGGTGAAAACTTAATTTCGGAAAATTGACATAAAAACAGTATTTTCCTTCCTATAATAATATTCATACAGGCAAGAGAAAGTAAAAAAGTATATTTTTCAGAAAATCTGTTTTTACTGCACACAAACATTTCAACATATTTTATTGCCAACTAACCACTACTCTTTTGTAATTTTTTAAAATTTTAGCAAATACAAGTGAACTTTTTACGTTGTAATCCGTACGTTACTTCTATAACTCGAATTTTCTATATTTCGAATAAAATTCGGTTCCCGTGGGATGTACTCGTTAATTTATATTAAAATAGCATCTGTAACTAGAATTTTTAGTTCCGATGTATAAAAAATTCTACGTTGTTTAGTTTTTATTATATTTTGTTTCTCTTTCTCTTAGACCAGCCTTTCTGGTCATTCTAGGGCCCCTACTTGAATACAGACACACACGTTTTATCACAGTATTGTAATAGACTATCTAATCGTCGCTTGTCTTGAAAGTGCTTTCTTCTTATACAAGTGGTGAGTTCCTCGGAGTGCACCGGCCATCTTTCATCGTCTGTTGTTGGTAGCTTCATTTTCGCAGGTCTTTGGGTGTATTGTCTTCCTGAGATACTTAAAGCTATCAACTTTTTCAATTTTTCTGTATTTTGTCTTCAAATGACTCAGGGCTGTTTTGATGATTGTTAGGTATTTAGTTTTCTCGAAGGGAATCTGTAGTCCTACTTTTTCTGTTTGTTTATTTAACATTTTGATTTGTTCATTTGACCTATATTGTATATATTTTTTTTCTGCTGGTAAAAGGGTTTTACATTTGTTAAGAGAATTTTTTTGGAATTCCTAACATGTGTACGTTGCAATCTATTCAATTTAAATAATAAGCAATCCCATTAGCCAATTAGATGGGGGTATGACAAGTGAATCGGATGTAATCTGTACAGACTCAGTCTGATTATTTTTGAGAGAGTTTGGTTAATTAAACCCCAACTATCAAAGTACATCGGTAACCACTCTCTAGTAGGCCTATTTAAATCCATATAAATGTTACTTCTACTTTTATTAGAATTTGTGCAACTGAACCTTCGTCTCCGAAAATCTTCCGTCGGAGTTTTAAAAAAATTAACAGAAACCTTTCAATTGAAAACTTTGAAGTACCGTAACCACAATAATATTTATATAGTCCATATAAAAACAAAGTTTTGTGTAAAACGTAAAAATTTTCACATAACAGTAATCGTAAAAATCGACTGCGTTCTGTAAGAAAATACCGATCTAGAAAAATTAAAATGTGGACTAGATGTGGTATTACCGTGAAAATCATGAAACCTAATTTATTTAATTCACATTACTATTTTTGTAGTTATTTCATATCCGGTGTTGTCACTAATAGAAATTAATAATGTTAAGAAACATTTACCAAAAACTTAATAAAAATGAATTCCGAAATAAATCTCGAGTCAAGGTCATGGTTAAATATTCCACTAAGCAGTAGCTTATACTCCATAATTAAATAATTATTTCGTAGAAGAAAAAACCATAAAATACTTCTTTATGTAGGGCTAAGAAGGTTTAATTTCTTTGTTTCGTTTAGAACTGATAATCATGTTTTTGAAAGAAAAATAAAACAACAGAAATGATAATTAGGGTAAACAAAAAGCAGGTAGTCTAGTCGATTGTCGAGGAAACTAGTGTATAAGTTGTTGTTTGTTTGTATTACTATAATAATAAAACAACTATAGGATGCTCAAAAAAAAATGTTTCACGAAGATAAAAGTGTTTACCAGTAGGATGATTCAATTTTTCAGATGACTCGAGTTTTTAAAAAACTCGATATTTTGAAATTCAGTTTTCACCAGAGATACACGTGTTCAGGCCCCTTGAATCTAACAAAAATGGTTTTAGTAATTGATCTGTGTGTGTGAATAATACATTGTACGAAATTTAAACTGGAAACTTAAAGTTAGGAACCTCAACGGGTCGCAACGGATATTTTCATCAAAATAAGTCAATCTGAATTAGTAATTTATTCGTGCGATTTTTCACTTTTTGTTTATTGTCTCACTTCTCTTTCAGAATCACCTCATTAACTGAATTTTTTACACTCTAGAATATAAGGCAAGCGCCATGTCTGCTGAAATTTTGCTGTTTTCTGGTGGTAAAAAAAGGTTTTTTTTCATATTAAAGCGACTACCGTTTTCTTAGTTAGTGTTGTTAGAACGCTTACGAAGTGTGGTTGTTAAAAACGGGTTTGTACATTATAAATCGCTTATTGAAGCCGTGTCTTCGTGATGGGTAGAAGGCTAACAACTGTTATCATGTTTAAAGTAGAAATTAACTAATTATTTTAATGTAAATGGTCCTGTATTATTTTCTCTTGCCTATATAAATGTATAGCAGGGAAAGTATTGTTTTCATGTCGATTTTAAAAAATTGAATTTTAACCGGATATACACGTTTTTCATACCCCTGAACCCAACAAAACATGATTTTAGCGATTGGTCTGTGTGTGTGTGAACAAAATATGTCAAGAACGGAATATCATACAAAGTTGAAACTTGAAACTTAAGTTAGATACTACTAGAGAACCCGACGCGAACATTCCATCAAAATCGGTCAACCGAAAGTAGTTTTTTATTCGTGTCATTTTTCACTTTTTTGCGGTTTTCTCAATAACGGCTCCTACGATTTTTTTTAAAAATCACCTCTTTGACTACATTTTTTATGTTCTACTAGATAGGGTAGGCGCTATGCCTGCTAAAATTCTTGGGGAGACTGTTCTCTCGTAGAAAAAAATGTTTTTTTGTTTAGATTGCTGCCATAATATGCAATTTAGGCAAATGTGTATGCATTCAAAGTTGTAGAAAATTTGAAGATCTACAACTTTTATTTCAAATATTTCTTTGTTACACTAAGTTTACCGGTAATTTAAGATTATCTCTTTTTTCATGAAAATCTGTTAAAAAATGGGTTTGTTAAGATTTCGGCGTTAGTATGCTTTTTACGACAAAAGTATATATAATCAAATTTATAGAAAATTAAAAGATCTACAACTTTTTTTAAGCATTTTTCTCTACAGAGCCTACTTTAGATTCAATGAGTGATTTTCCGTACTATTAAGCCAAACTGAGGTTGGTTTTCATTTTGCATCATTCACTAATGATTAAAATAAGGTTATGTTTTTTTATGTTAATTTTTTTATTTATTTCTAATGTACTATTACTCATGTTAAGTTATATTATTAATTATTTGAATTTGCAAGAGAAAGTCGTGTGAGTGTTCACATCAGATTTTCTTTTTAGTTAATTTCAGTTTAAGCCTTAGTTAAGTTTTAAAATCTTTGTATTAATTTATGTTTGTTACTACGTATTTTAAATAATTTAGTATAATTTCTACTTATTATAATTGTTTTTATTTAGTATTTATATTCTGTAATCCGTAATGTTTATGTATTGTAATCTAGTTCCAAACAAAAGTGTGAAATAAATGGCGTAACGATATCAGAAAGGATGCTATTGACAAAACCGGAGTAATTCAAGAAAACTTAGTGAACCGTAAAAAATCAGAAAATTAATTACGGACTTATAGGGCTTCTATGAAGAGTAAAAATAGAACAACGGCTGGACAGATGAAACGACAAAAATCTACAGTGAACGAATGCTGAAAAAGGGCTTCCAGAAAAAATGTAACGTCCCCTCACATGGTTTAAAATAGGCTCTACACGAGGAAAACTCACATTAACGGCTAGGTTATTGGTAAATACTTTGCTTTAGTAACGGTCGGATTTAGCGAGCAACAAATTTTCAGGCTATAGCCGGGAAACACCTTCCGCTGTGCACCCTAGCACGCTAACCGCTGCGCTATTGAGGCAGTCTAAAGGTATTTTATGTACTACACTACGCACCACCTTCAATCTATATCGGTAGGCAAATACTTTGTTACTGATCTAAAACAACGAGTGATACTAAAAAAATATTGGGCGCCAGCTCTATCAGTATAGCATGAGAAAATTCATTAAATAAAACTGCGTTTCTTTGCATTCAGCTACAATATTTAATGTATCACTTAATATTAATAACAAACTTATTCCCAAATTACGCTAACCTATTTTAAAATATAGCTAACTTTTTTTTCTGCTGCGACTTTAATACAAAAAAAACTTAAACCCTTAATAAATATACGAATGAATTTACCTCCAATTAAATATTTTTCCCTTTTCTTCTTCTTCTTCTCCTCCTCGTTCTCCTAGTCACTTCTTCAAATACTGCTCCTTTTTAACCTACTATTCGAAACTTAAGTCCCCAGAGACTGATTTTAATTTTCTGTATCCGAATCATGAAACCTCTGGTGTGCAAACCTCCCTCTCCTACCAACTGTTTAACCAACTCGAAGGGCTACCGGGAAGGACAACCACCCCAATGATTAATTGTAAGTTGGCAGGTGAAATAAGGGCTCACAGCACAGAGGGAGAAATACACCCCAGTTAACTTTACCTATAAGTCCTTCCTCTGTTCTAGACGTAGCTACCAGCGCTAGATCGTCTGCGTTTTTCACCAGACGGAGACCCTCTGGTAACCTGAGCCTCAAAACCTCGTCGTACTGTATGTTCCAAAAAGTTAGACCTAAAACTGACCCTTGTGGAACTCCACTTGTGACTTCAAAATCCTTGGCTTGCCCATCAATTTTTGCTACAACACTTCTCTCACTTAGATACACCTGTATCATCCGTCTGAGGTATGGGCTTATTCCCGCCTTTTCCAAACTCTCGTTATACAGATCCATGAGGCACTATTAAAAGCGTTTCAACCATCTAGCGTGTTATGATTGCCGGGATCAATCGGGTATGTCTTGTCCCTTGACCAGCCTCATCAACTATTGACATACACCCGTCTAAAGAATACTAACCCGTATCAGATGATTGACAGTTGGCTATATTTACAACTTATTGTCTAACTACTATTCTAATGCAACTAATTCTAACAATGGGGGGGAGAGGTTTTTCTTTACATTATTTTTTTGTTTTTTTACCTTAGTAATGGAAGTTACGGTAATTAGGAATTACCATAACTTCAACTGTTTGTACAATTGTACTTTTACAACAGTACAACTAAAAGGCGACTAAAATTGTGAGGATTTATTTTACTAAATATAACTTTAATTTACCAAAAAATATTTGGAGATTACTTTACTAAAAAAATATTGGATACTTATTTTCAAAATTATCAATTATTATAATAAAAATTAGTATAAAAAATTTCATCAACATAATTGCACTAGGATCTTCTGTCTGGTTGACTGCATAAAACGGATAAAAGTAATATAGGTGGGAGGGGGTCGTAGAGTCTTCTGAAACTACTACAACCGTTTCATCCATTCCCAATATAGAAGGGGGCTGTACCAAAGAGAGAACCTCCCATTTGTCGATAAAATTTAATTGCAATGTAATTAAATGACTTCTGTATTTTTATAAAAACATCTCGCATTTTTTACATCATATTTTTGTATGTATCTCTTTCTCTTTCTATAGTAGGCCTTGAGTGTGAGAAAGTGTTGTAATAGAGAAAAAACATTGATCATGTGCTTATGACCACACGGTGCAAGTGAAAACTTATGTATGAAATACAATTTTTTATTTTTATACTCATAAGGTAATATTAGATAAAAAATATCTATAATGTCTAAATATCTAAAAAATTTTGTCAAGAGTTGTTCTGTATTTAAATATTACAATACTGCTTTAAATGTTACACTGATTAGGCCTACTATATAAAATAACACATGCGTATTACATTAAACTAATCTTAAATAAAGAAATTCGGGGTTTCTAATTAAGAAGTTGAATAGGTTAAAGATAATATTTCATTCCTTTGTGTGACGCGCGACAGTTCAGAAAGAGTGAAGGTGCGCTTAAAGAAGTTTTTACTTCAAAATTTGGTACCATTTCATCGCATATTAACCGAGCGCCACTCTTAGTTTTTCTTTAATTCTTCATTTATGGTTCATTTATGGTTTTGTTCATTAATGTTTTTTAAACATTTTTAAATAATATAATTACATTTTATTGTATAATTCTATTGAAGTACTTATCTGTTACAATGCTTATGTTATCACTGCAATAACATTAACGTTCGTCGGTTTCCAATATAGTATATCTTTATCACTGTATGGAATGGGTTATTAATGTTTATTTATCTGATTTATCAAGTCGTGTGTAGGCAATGAAGTTGTGGGATTTTTTGAAGACTGAAGAAGCTGCCTGTACTTTATTACAGCAACAGGGAGTTTTACCACTAACTCGATTTTGTAGGGCTGGGCATGAAATGAAGTTGTAGTTGTTGGTTTGAAGCAAATATTTCTGCAGCTCATTCCTAATAGGCTATAGCTGAATAGAACTATAAAAAAACTATTACAGACGCAATTGTTAATAATTATCAGGAAATGTTTTATAATTTATTCCAATTCATGGCGATCATATTGCAGTAGTATTTTAGAGGAAATTAGTTTTCAACACGTTAAGATGAACCAAAAATTTAATTTCGTAAATCCAGAAACCGGGTCACATACGCTAACCAATGAGCGATTATGGGAAAGTGCTACGTGGCGTAACAAATGGCACTGCGGTACAACTAGACACCATTTAAAATCTTGTGGTCGGTTATTTATTTATTTATTTATTTATTTATAACATTATAAAGGCTAACAGAACTTATCCATATAAGCCTTATTGACATAAAAAGTTTACATGTTTACAAAACAATCTTTGCTTATAACTATTTTATTTACATAATATACATGATAATACACTTTTTGTCTCTTTTTCTCATAAAAATAAAATAATGTTTCAATAAAATTACTTACTATAACAATTAATAAGAAAAAAAACAAAAATTCCCACGAAAAATAGTTTAGAAAAACTTGATCAAAAGTAATATTATTTATTATTAAATTTAAAAAAGGAAACAGTAAAAGAAAGAAAGAAAGGAAAAAATGTGTGTCTGCTAACATTTTGTGAATTTATGTCATTTATTGGTTGGTGAGCGCCTGATAACATTTTGATGAGAATTATTCGTAATTATCAAAAAAGGATCGAGTTCCAGATTAAATTTTTTGAATAAGGATAATGTATTTTATGATCCATTTACAGCGATTTTGTTTCATTCAGAATTTTGGCCGCAGGAAATTAACTTGTAACGTAATTAGAAGCATTAAACTTAGGTTTAAATGAAATTAATTGAACAATTGCATTCATGAATACCAGAAACCTTATCATGGGATACAAAAATCAGGCACTATCAGACGATGGCAAGACCGGAAGTTTTGTATGAAGCAGAAACACTTAAAATTTTGTTGAAAGATGGTATCAATAAAACAATGAACATAGAAAGGAGAATAGTTCAAAACACCTTAGGACCTAAGAAGGAAAAAGACAGTTACAATAGACCCCTTTCAAACAAAGAGCTTTACAAAAAATCTGAAAATATAATCGATGTAATAAGAAAAAGGAGACTTGTATCTTTTGGACATGAGGTTGTTGTTTAGGTCGTCAGCCGAAAGGCTGGTTTGAACCTGTAGAGGTTTTACTAAGTAAATCGAGGAGTGAGGTGGTTTACCATTGTCTTCCTCACTGAGTGGAAAAGTACGTTTATCAGCATGCCGGGCGCTCTGAAAAGCACATATTTTCCACTCTGCAAATGACACCTTCACTTCATTCACCACAGGGTCTGGCTGTATAATGAAATTCATTACGTTCAGAGGAGATAACTCTGATTAGTGTCTTTTACACCTCTACCTCTTCTGTTCTTAAATGATTCAGTCATTTAATTGGCTGACCATGTGATAAGAAACATAACTATTTATTTTAGCCCTGCAACAAATAGATTGAGTGTAAATAATTTGACACTCCACCTGTCTATTATGGGCAGGACGTATGGTATGAATTAATAATAGGGGAGTGACAAAACAAATTTTCGATAGAATAATGAATCTCAAAAACAAACCAGCATGGTTCACAGTAAAACTGAATGACATTAAAGATGCAAAAATCGACAAACAAGAAATACAAAATAGGGAAATTTTTAGAAAATAAAACTAGTGAGTGATCCTCAGAGTAGAGAATAAAAGGAAGAGACGTGAACCACACAACGTTAAACAGCTTTAGAAGAATAGATCCAAAAGAATGAAGAGATTGTGAGAGAAAATAATCGTCACCCAAACATGAAGGAGTAATGTAAAATATTGATTTGGCGTGCTCTCTCTAAAGGGCGATTTGAAAAACTAACAATAAACAAAGAATTAAGTTATAGTGCCCCATTGATAATGGAAAATTACCAAATCTTTTACCCATATTCAAACTCATCTTGACCCTTTGAAGTCACAAAAAACATTTTCTTTCTTAGGATGTCGAACTGTAAAATGTATAGTATTTTTATAGCTTATCGAAAAGTTGTTTGTATAAAAATCGGCTTGCGTATTCTCTAAACTGGGTCGGAGTATAATATATCCGTTCCACAGTATTAATAAATAATACATAAATAAATTTTGAAGGGTGATAGATAAAAATGAGTTTGAAAACATTTCACACCTGATCGGAATTCAAACCCTGGACCCATGACATAGGAGGTAGTTGCGCTGACAAGTCAGTGTTCTTCATGTAACTAGCAAACTAATATGCTGAAACTTTATTTAATTAGGACTATTTTTGAAATAGAATCTATTGATTTGTAGCAAGGTTTTAACAATTATTTATTCATAGTTACTTATTGGAACTTGTAAAGTTTTGCCTAATGTAACCTGAATTATCACAAATTATCTATTGATTAGTATTTTTAATTAAAGTAACATTATTATTTAAGAATCGTACTCACAGAAATGTTATAACGAACTAATTTAATTGTTTGACAATTTAGTGAATTACATTACTGATGTTAATGTCAAAAGTTCGGTATTTGATTCTTATTTACATTTTCCATTCACTCCCAATATACTATTTTACTAGCTGGTACTACTACCAGGACGTATTGATACTGAAGTCACGAGATTGTCTTTTGCTTATGTATGGGCTTTGAGGAAGGGAAGTGAAATATTTGCAGTGCTGCCAACCTCAACAGTGAGTCACTGCTCGTACATTTCTCTACCGTCCATATTTCCGATACATTTTGTAAGCTGTGGTTTATTACGAAAAAATGTTTTTTTCATAATCCTTATAAGAAATAAATATGACCTGTAATATTGCCTATAGCGTAATTACATGACTAGAAATGTTTGATTTACTGTAATTACGAATGAATCATCTTCTTTACTATTGCTGTCATCGGCGTTTCATTATCAGTCTCTCTAGTATCTTCCTAACCGTTCTCTTTTTTTACCAGGTGTCAACAAAGCTGTTAAAGAATAGCTTCTTGACGTTCTTAATTTCCTTCTTTATTTTTCGAATTGTGCCAAGAGAAACATCACAGTAGTTAGCCGCTCGCTCACGGCTTTTGTTAACAGGCATGGATAGACATTTTTGTTTAGCTTCAACTTCACAGCATTTTCTTACACTCTATAGTAGATTTCGATCAGCATTGTGAACGTTCAGCCCACGTTTTCGAGAAACTAACATTTCTGTTTACGGTAACAAACAGTTTTATATTCGTACAGTTAACCTACAAAAGGTTCCGTGATATACAGTATATGCTCTGGGTATAGCGTAAGTTGTTATGTTTGTCGTACTGAAATAAAAGCAGTGGCGCATGCGCACTGATGCTTTCCCCCTCGTTACAAACAAGGGCAAACTAGCAACTAGTTTGAGAGCTTACTAGCAACTAGCAACGTTTTCACACGTTTACACCGAGCTAGTTTACTAGCGCTAGTCAATCACGTGACGTTTCCTCTCCTATTTACGCTGGTAAAATCAAACATGTTCAAAGTCACTAGCGCTTTAACTAAACTAGCTGCTAGTTGTTCGTTCCCATTACGCTATTTTGCTAGCTTCTAGAAACAAGCAGTTAGTACTAGCGTCTTGGGAATAGGTCTTAAAGCTAGGTTTTCCCTGGAGCTACTGGTACGATGATCGCGACTCACTGTTTCATGTAATTTTGCATTTTCGTGCGTTAATTGTAGTGACTACCGTTTGAGTCGTTAGTCGTTGTCGTAGAGCGATTAAAAAATCTTCTGTGATTATACTATTGTTATAAATGGTGGCATCTATTCAACCCAAGTGATAAATTAAATTTAAGCGAAGAGAGAGACGACGCCTGCTGATTAAAAAATCTGGTGTGAAACACTTACACGACTTTGTCTTGCTAATGCTAATAATGAACAATATAATCTAACATTAATAATAAAACATTAAAAATAAACAAAAAACTAACCTCAATAAACATAACCTAATTATAATCGTGAGTGAAAGACGTAAAATGAAAATCAATCTCAGTTTGGCTTAAGAATACGGAAAATCACTCTTTCACGCTAAACTAGGCTCTGTAGAGAAAGATGCTCTAAATAAAATTTGTAGATCTTTAAATTTCCTATAAATTTTCTTGTATATGCTTTTGTCGTAAAATGCATACTAACGCTGAAATCTTAAAAAAATCGATTTTTACTCGTTTTCGTGAGAAAAAAATACAGAAAATCGCTAATTACTGCTAAACTACTAATAAGTGTCATACATAAAAAATATTAGAAATAAAAGTTGTAGGATTTGAAATTCTCTATAACTTTTGTTATACATATTTTTGCGCTAAAATGCATATTAAAGCCGCAATTTAAAAAAAAACAATTTTTTATGAGAAAACAGCCTTTCCAAGAATTTCAGCAGACATGGCGCCTACCCTATCTTGTAGAGAATAAAACATTTAATAAATGAGGCGATTTTTAAAAAAATTGTAGGAGCCGTTTTTTAAAAAATCATAAAAAGTGAAAAATTACACGAATAAACTACTACTTCCGGTTGACGGTTTTGATGAAAATGTTCGTGTCGGGTCCTCTCGTAGTACCTAACGTACGTTTCAAGCTTTAAGTTCGTTCGATGTTCAGTTCTTGAGATATTTTGTTCACACACAAACACACACACACACACAAACACACACACAGACCAATCGCTAAAAACATGTTTTTGGGTTCAGGGGGTTTGAAAACGTGTAGATCCGGTGAAAACTCGATTTCGAAAAATCTATATGAAAACAATACTTTCCTTCCTATATATTCATATAGGCAAGTGGAAAAATACTGTGCTTGGTACGATCTGAATGAAGAACGCGCTTTAGTTAAACTGAGCAATGTCCAGCCTGAAAAAAACGACAAACTTGTCAGCTCGTAAGTAGTTTTTATTCTCTCTTGCCCTATATAAAGAGCAGAAACGGTGGGCAGAAGAAAGAAGAAGAACCTACAGTGAGAGAATGCTGAGAATGTGGGTTGCAGAAAGACCTTCCAGAAACGTCTTAAGTCACCACAAGTAGTTTAAAATTATCCCTGTACGAGAAAACAAAACTTATAATTTAAACTGTTAACCCACCTTGATTTTCATTCCTAATATTTAAGGTTTTTCTTTTAGGCCCTCAGTGGAGCAAATCTAGTCGAGGATGGGAAGACTGTTTCTTGGAACTTTTCTTCTTTACCCAATACTCTTTCATTTCTTTTAGCCCACTGGAATCTCATATCCTCTGTTATGTTATACTTTCTTTCTGTTGGAGTTTTGATTTTTAATTATGTTTTCTTGATTTCCTGCCTGTTCAAAATCTGTTATATATATATATATATATATATATATATATATATATAACATAATATATATGTATGTATATATATATATGATATATATGATATATATATATATATATATATATATATCAAGCGAGTTATTCTACAGCTCTGGCCGTCTCTCGCATCCCATACGCCACCCCTCTCTATCCATCCAGTCTCCTCCCTCCAATTGTCTAGCATGCATATCTTTCGATACTTGCTTTATCCATGCTTCAGGTGGTCTACCACGCTTATTTCGTCCCCAAGGGGTCCAGTTTATTATTTTCTTTGGCCATCTCTCATCTCCCATTCTTTGCACATGTCCCAGCCATACCAGACGTCGTTTTTCGATTTCCTCCATTGTGGTGTCTTGTTTTTGTGTACGAGCTCTAATTTCGGTGTTTCTAACCCGGTCTACCCTAGAAACCAGACAACTTCTGCGTAAGAAGTCCATTTCTACCGCATTTATTTTCTGCTGATCTCTCTTGGTCATCTCCCAGGTTTCTGATCCATATGTCAAAATACTTTGCACAACAGTATTATATAGACGAATTTGTGTGCTATTCCTGATACTTTTTGACCAGAGTACCGGGTTTAATTTTTGTGTTGCCTGTCTAGCCTGTCCAATCCTGTTTGTTATTTCTTTCCTAGAGTTTCCTTCCGACGTTATTACACTTCCCAGGTATTTATATTGATCACATACATGAATAGTGTGTCCATATATCTGCAGATTTCTTGCCTGCCCTGCTACCACTAAATATTTGGTTTTTTGGTAGTTGATCTTCATCCCATTTTGCTCATAAGTCTCAGCCAGGTTTCTCATCATGTATTCAATATCGTGATCATCTCCCGCCATTATTACCTGGTCATCAGCAAATAACAGCGAATACATGTAATCATCATTTATCTTAATACCCATGTATCTACACTTCCTTTTCCACTCATGTAATGCGGCCTCAATATATATTTTGAACAAGGTTGGTGATAGGCAACACCCTTGACGTACCCCTTTATTTGTTACAAAGGGAATTCAAAATCTGTTCTTCAGTTAATTTGAGCTGTTGATTCCAGAATCTCCAACTGATTCGTTATCTCTCAGGTAATGGCCCAACGTACCCGAATGCTATTTTCTCTGGAAAATGCCAGACGTTGGAATTTTTTCAAAAGACTATTCCATAATTGACTATCAGGTTGTCAAACGTAGTGGAAATAAATTTCCGGTTTACAATTCTCGAGGTGATCCAGAGAGGGATTCGTTTTGGTTAACCAAAATAATTCTCCAAAGCTTTCTAGATTCATCCAGTAGTACCACGTGAGGCTCAAACCAATTTATTGAGAGATTTTAAGTTTGGAGAAAAGTTAAATTGGTTCCAAATCATTGCACATTTAAGGATATTTACTATGATAAATTTACAATAAGTAAAACATTAATAAGCAAACTACAGGGAATTTTAGTATCCTACTAAAAAGAAACAGGACGTAACATCCTGTTTTTTATAGGTTTTCAATTTTATTTTTTTATTTTTTTTCTTGTTAAAATAAAAATATCATTATATCTTCTTCTAACCATAATATTAAGTAAGATGATCTTAAAGAATAATTGCAATTATTATTATTATTATTATTATTATTATTATTATTATTATGAACATTGACCAAAGTTGTAACGTCTGCGGAAAAAGGAGTGGCATTTAATGGACGGAATCAGAAAATATAAGAGTGGGTTGTTCATGGGTAGTGGTGGAAGAAGAGGGAAGTGAAGGAGAGAGACAAGTCATTAACATAATTAGCCTAATTATCATTAATTATAATAATTACTGCTGCAGTCATTATCTTTAATTACTTTCAATCTCCTATATAGCGATGCCATTTCAAAGTATGGCATGCTCAGTGTTGAGTCGTTCGTTGGGTAGTTCGTTCAAATTCTCTATAGTAATAATAGTTAGCCTATACAATGCACTAACACAAGCACACTAATAGAATAATCGCAATTATTATTTTAACTCTCTTTGCCGTCATCTGTCTCTTTCTCTCCCCATCTACAACAAACGTTCCCCTACAACTTTTAACTATACTAAACTTTATTTATCTATTCCCCTATAACGAAAATAAATTTTAAACGTGGTCCGGAAAAATTATGTATATATTTCCCCCCTCGTATTTTAGACCGCGTGAGGTGACTTAAGACGTTTCAGATAACTCTTTTTGCAGCACACGTTCATTGTACGCTTTTCTCCTTTCTTCTGTCCACCCGGTGTCCTGTTTTTGCTCTTCATTGAAGCCCTTTCAGTACGTAATTAGTTGTCTGAATCTGGTTTTGTTCATCAAGTTTTGTTGGTTTATTCCAGTTTTCTCAATATCCTTTCTGACTTATGTAAATCCGACACCTTAGGTCTGTTGTTTAGTGTCTTTAAAAGTTGTTTTGTCAACCGTTTGTTATCCATTCGTAAAACTTTATAGTCTTCTTTTTTAATCGTTTCCATTAATCTTTAATTTTCCTTGTACTGTTCTTCTCGACTTTGTAACCTATATTGCCTGGCTACTATCTTCGGATTCATTATTTTGCAGTGCATCTTTCTCTCTCATTTCTCTGCTTCTCATATACCAGCCTTCCAGGTCATTCTAAGGCACTCACTCGCGTACTAACACACAGATTTTATCACTGTATTATAATGTATATTCTTGGCATCTCTTGAGAGTGCTTTATAAAAGTGGTAAGTTCCTCGAAGTGCACCGGCCATCTTTCCTCATCTGTTGTTGTTCGCTTCCTTCTCGCTGGTCTTTAGTTGTATTATCTCGCCGAGGTACTTAGAGGTATTAACAGTATACACGACCATTAACCAATTATACACTCGTTTACATTCAAAATTAATAAATCACAAGAATCCAAAGATGCAAATATTGTCACACCCACTCCTACCACATAATCCGTAAAAGAGATTAAAAAGATGCTGGAGTAGGGATCTTATAGCCCACTAAACAGCAACGAGGGTTTACCACTGAGTGATTTCCTTAAATAAGACAACAGGCCATCAAAAATACTACTGGTTAATAAATATACTGTTTTAGTTGTTAATAAAAATAAATTAAAAATCTGGTGTGAAACACTCACACAACTTTCTCTTGCCAATGCAAATAATTAACAATATAACCTAAAATTAGTAATAAAACATTAGAAATAAACAAAAAAACTAACTTCATAAAACATAACCTTATTTAAATCATGAGTGAATGACGCAAATCAACCTCAGTTCGGCTTAAAAATACGGAAAATTACTCTTTCACGCTAAACTAGGCTCTCTAGAGAAAAATGCTCAAAATAAAATTTGTAGATCTTTTAATTTCTACAAATTTGATTGTATACACTTTTGTCGTAAAATGCATATTAAGGCTGAAATCTTAAAAAAAAATTGATTTTTTTTACACGTTTTCGTGAGGAAAAAACAAAATCACTAAATACCGCTGAACTAAGCGTTATACAAAAAACTGATTGAATTTAAAGTTGTAGGATTTTAAATTTTCTGCAACTTTTATTATATACATTTTTTCTCTAAAATGCATTTTAAAGTCGCAATCTTAAAAAAAACAATTTTTTTATGAGAAAACAGCCTCCCCAAGTATTTCAGCAGAAATGGCGCCTACCCTATCTTGTAGAGCATAAAAAATGTAGTAAATGAGGCGATTTTTAAAAAAATCGTTAGAGGCCATTTTTGAGAAAATCGCAAAAAAGTGAAAAATTACACGAATAAATTACTACTTCCGGTTGACCGATTTTGATGAAAATGTTCGTGTCGGGTCCAGTAGTAGGATCTAATTTAATTTTCAAGTTTCAAATTCGTACGATGTTTCATTTTTGAGATATTCTGTTCACACACACACAAACACACACGCGCGCGCGCGCACACACACACACACACACACACACACACACACACACACACATACATACACACAGACCAATTGCTAAAAACATGTTTTTTGGGTTCATTGGTTGTAAACCAAGGGGAATCAGTAAAAATTTGAAATATCCATGATAACATTATCTACTTACAATACAATACGGTAACACTGAACGTTGATGGAAACATACGAGGGTCGTTTTCTCTTTAACACCGATAGGCCATAAATAAAAGACAAGTGAAAATAAAATGAATGTATTATTAGTAAAAGTTACTTATACTTTTGGGTATTTTTTGACATAATCACGTTAACGAATGAAGCATTTGTCGTACCTGTGGATGAGCTTCCCGATACATTCTTCATAAAACGTTGCTGCCAAGAATTTAAATGAGTCTTGACGTTGTCTCGAAGCTCCTCATTGTGTTTCTGGTGGAGTTCATAAAGACGGGATCACGATTAATGCAGTTGTTTATTGTAAAACTTTACCAAGTTCGCAGAGAGCCATTCAAAACATTAGAAGAGGTGTGGTGAAATCTGAAACTGTTGTGACCCATGAAAACGCCCGTCCTCACATTGATGGTGCAACCCGAAAACTCCTTGAGCAATTTCAATGGGACGTTTTCGATCACCCACTATACAGTCCCGTATAGCACCGAGTGACATCCATCTCTTTCCTGAACTGAAGAAGTGGCTAGGAGAGAAGTGCTTCCAAACTAACAAGGAGCTTTAATACAATCTCAAGACTCATTTAAATTTATCAGCGGCAAAATTTTATGAAGAGCGTATTGGAAGCTCGTCCACAGGTACAGTTGTTTTGTTGGAACGATAGCTATGACCTTCGACAGAGAGGACGCGCGCGGAGGGTAATATTATCAACCGGGTGTAGTCAAAACATGTTTTCACCGAACAATCTGTTGTTTACTGTGACACACTTGCTGTCATGTAACATGTTAATGCGCGCATTGCAGGGATGTGAGACTGGCTTCGTGCTAGAGGAGTCCCTTTCTCTGATTCAATGATGAAACCGAAGTTGAACGAACTCGTTAAAAAATATAAATCCACCAAACAAAAGTCCCATTTCGATGAACTATTGCGCACCAATGGTCAAGTCCCTCTCAGATTGCAGCCTTAACACCCTCATCTTGATCAATTGAGCTAATCTGGGCGAGTATAACCTTTACGTAACATTATAAGGTTATAACATAACGTTTAGGTTATGTATCGATAAGAAATGTAACTTTTAAAATAGAAAATGTAATGCAATTGTGTAATGCCGCTTTCTTAAGAATTGGAAAAGATGAATGGCAGGCTGTGTTTAGCAAAGTAAAACAAGTTAAAAGTGAGTACTTCAAGAGGGAGTTTGTAGTAAACAATGTCTGAGATCGTTTCGAAAGTAATATTGAAGAAAGTAGCAATGAAGAATTTAGCGAAACAGTGAAAATGATCAATTTGATGATCCTGTTGATGCATGCGCCCATTTTAATTTATAAAATTTTTAAAAAGTGACATTTTGCAAACATAAAAAAATTTGAAATTATGTTGCACTGGCTCAAAGAATGTAAGTTTACTCTTAATATATGTAATTAAATTTAAAATTAATTGGATATAAATATTTTAGTTTTGCGTAATATAAATATTAATCATAAAGTATGGCAATATAAATGTAGATATTATAATAATATTATATGGCCAACAATAATTTTAGATGTGTTGTACGAAGTACTGTATTGTGAAATATGAAAAAAGTACAGTAACACTCTCTTAGTCATCCAGTAGTTTCCAAGCCGTGCGCGCTTCAGCGCGCAGAGTTATAGCTACCGTTTCGCCGAAAGTACTGTACGACAAAATGCTTACTTAAATCGTCAACGTGGTCATGTCGAAACGAAGCCGTAGACGTACACGTAACTTTTAGTAATAAAACATTTTTTCTATATTCATTTGTCTTTTATTTGTAGTCTATCGGAGGTTGAATAAACAACCCTCTTAAATACAAATGGAAATTACATTTTTAAATAATTAATTTAAAAATTATAAGTTTAAATTGAAAACAAAAAAAATTACCAATGATTATTAATTACGGTTAGAATCGTCTACGTAACTTAATTACACTTACGTGAGTAATTTTGGAGCAAAGCGTGCAACACCGTCACCTAACTTAATTATTCATAAAATTAACATCTGTAAGAATACACATTGGAAGAAATTTTGTAAACTTGTCATTTTCTGATAATTATTACTTTTAAAATACAATTGTTTAAAAGTACGGGAGAAATATTTTTAAAGGATAGTTTAAATATAAAAGTACTTTTAAAAAGACTATGTAAAAATCGTTATAAAAAGGGTAGTTTTAAATAGTGGTTTTTTAATTATATTTAATTCTTATTTCGGAATTTTAAATTTTCCTGTATTTTACTTTCTTTTGTCCTGTATTAATGTATAGGAAAATAAATTATAAAAAAAATTGGTAGTCTTCAATCTGTTTTTTTATCCATCAGTTTATTGTAATGTTAAATTTATACGAACGAGAATTTATGTCAACTAAAAACGAGTTTCGTTCTTTTTAAATCATTCTATAGTTCAAAGATTTTGCTCATAACATTTATTTTATACATTATAAATATTATATTATATTTTGTTCATAACAGGCAGATGGAGTGTTAAATTATTTGCACTCGATCTGCTAATTCTAGACTACAAAAAATAGTTCAGTTTCTTATCACATGGTCAGTCAATTACATAATTGAAGCATTTAAGAACAGAAGAAGTGGAGGTGTAAAAAACACTATAATGCTTTTCACGGTTGATGAGCCCTGCTGTTCCACGCGTTTAGACCATTCAGAACATTTGCTAGCGTTGTCAGATTGTACGAATGTTTCAGCCTGATAAACATTACGCGCGCATGCGTACAAGAGCCGCAGTAGTTCACTCGTGTCTTGCATTTCGTACTGAATACATCGATTATAGAGTGCGTTAACTTGCAATACTTAAAAATAAAATCAGGTGGTTGCATGTTTATAGGTTATAATATCGTAATTGAAAGACCAAAAAAATGGCTGACGAAATATATAACAGAGCTACGAGAGCAAGTGTTGGCAACTTTGGCTAATTATGAAGTGGGTAGGGGGCAATGCGTGCGTTTAGAGCTCATCACCCTTGAAAATTAGTTTAGTCAGAGTTATCTTCGCTGAAAGTAACGAATTTTATTATACAGCCAGATTCTTTTGTGAATAAAGTGAAGGTGTCATTTGCAGTAAAAAGTAGTCGTTTTTCGGAGGGTACGGCATGCTGATAAGCACACTTTTCTACTCGTTAAGGAAGGCAATGGTAAACCATCCCACTCCTGGTTTTACTTAGTAAGCCTTCTACAGGTTAAACGAAACGAACAAATTATAATAAGTTATAGCAGTAAGTAAAGAGAAAAGTAGTTGAAATAAAGTTATGATACATTTCGAGAAATTTACTCCTGCTTGCTGACCACTTTTTAAATTAATTATTTAAAAAATTAATTCCCAGTAGTTGTAGTTTAATATGAAAAGTTTAGTACCATCGTCTTCAAATTAAAAATAACAATAACGCTAGTTTTCAACTAGTTAGTTATTTGTCTATTTCTGTTATTGATTTTTTATTAATTGTATTTAGGGTACTACTGTTCTTTAAAAAGAAACATTTATCAATATTTCAAAATTTAATCGCTTTTTAATTATACTTAACTGTAATTAAAAAATTAATAATATCCATAGTTTTTTACATTCTCCTGCCCTGTATGAATATATAGAGAAGGAAACTATTGTTTGAAGTCGATATTTTGAAATGGAAATTCACGTTTTCTGGACCCCTGGATCTTAAAAATATGTTTGTTAGCGATTCGTCTGTTTTTGTGTAAACGAACTGTATCAAACACAGAATATTGCACAATGTTGAATCTTGAAACTTAAGTTAGGTACTTAGTGAGGTACCACCACGAACATTTTTATCAAAATCGGTCAATCGGAAATAGTAGTTTATTCGTGCAATTTTTATTAACTTATATTGCGATTTGTTTTAAAAACGGCTTCTACGATTTAAAAAAAAATCACTTTATTTACTACTTTTTTTATGCTCGACAATATAGAGTAACCGACATATCAGCTGAAATTATTGTAAATTCTTCTAAATGCCTTAATAAAGATTACATTTTAGCCGAAAAGTGTACATAATCAAAGTTGTAGGAAATTAAGATACCAACAACTTTAATTTAAAGCGAAGTTATCTACAACGTTCAGGTTAGAGTAAATTAATGATTTTCTGTATTTTTTGCTAATGAAAACCGGAAAAATGGGATTTTTTAAAATATTGCGGCTTTAGTATTCATTTTGTAACAAAAGTGTATTATATTTACGTTATAGGAAATACAAAACTTTACAACTTTTATTTCAAGCGTTTTCTTCTTCAGACATTCACGACAAATAGTGATTTTCCGTATTTTTAAGTTCTACAGAAGATGGTTTTTGTTTTGCGTCATTCACTCATCATTAAATTAGGTTATGTTTTCCATTTTACATTGTGTACTAATGATTAAACATAGGTAGGCCTATGTTACATTTTTCATTATTTGAATTGAGAAAAGAAGGTTGTGTGACTGTTCTCACCTTGTTTTTTTAATGTAACGGTTTTTTCTTGGTTTATTATAAAAATTGGCGGTACGGTAATTATGCTGTAAGAAAATCTTTCAATTTTACAGTCAAAACTTCATTTACACGAACTATTGCCTGTAACAGGCAGGTGGTGTTAAATTGTTTGCACACGATCTGCTAGTTCCTGGGTTACAAATAATAGTTCTGTTAGTTATCACATGGTCAGCTAATTATATGACTGAAGTATTTAAGAACAGAAGACGTAGAGGTGTAAAAGAACAGAAGAACTATGTAAGAAACAGAACTGTTTTTTGTAGCGGATCGACTGCAAATAATTTAATACTCCACCTGCCTTTTTTGGGCATAACAATTATTTATTGATACAATTAATTATTAATTATTGAACTTAGATTACTAACAGTTTACAATCGATTTACTTAAATTGAATTAATTACAAAACTTAAACTACCTCTACTAACAATACTTATAATTTTACATTTAACAATTACACCTCTTACCTACAACTAAATATAATGTGTTCATCATGCAGATCTTTTCTTAACGTACGATATATATATATATATATATATATATATATATACAGTGTATTCCTATTAATAACAATCCGAATGACAACTTTAACTGACAGAATTCAACTCTAACTCACTGACCAAATGAGCCTTTTATACTCATTGAATTTTAGAAATACGAGGTGGTAAACAAATAGTAGAAAATAATGAGAACAAGGGCTTTCTTTCGAATTCTTGAAGAAGTAATAAAAATAATGTAGTAAGAGAAAGAAGGAGATAAAAGGGGGTTTGACAATTTTTTCAAATGAATCATAAAACGGTATACATAAATACAAAAATCTGTGTGCACACAACTTGCTCATGTCAATGGAAATAATGAACAATATAACCTGTTGTTTAGCTCATCAGCCGAAAGACTGTTTTGAACCTCTAGAGGTTTTATTAAGAAAAAAATGAGGAGTGAGGTTGTTTTCTATTGCCTTCCTCACTGATTTGAAAGAGTATGCTTATCAGCATACCAGGCTCTCCAAAAAGCATCTTTCCACTCTGCAAATGACACCTTCTCTTCTTTCACCGCAGGATCTGACTGAAGAATGAAATTCATTACTCTCAGAAAAGATAACTCTGTTTAGTGTATTTTACACCTCTACCTCTACTGTTCTGACTATAAGATAAGAAACAGAACTATTTTTTGTAGCCCTGGAAGCAACAGATCGAGTGCAATTAATTTAACACTCTACCTGCCCGTTATGCGCATAATATAACCTAACATTAGAAATAAACAAAAAAATTAATCTCAAAAAACATAACCTAATTTTAATCATGAGTGAATGATGCAAAGGGGAAACCGACCGTAGTTTGGCTTAATAATACGAAATATCACTCTCTAACATTAAACTAGGCTTTGTAGAGAAAAATGCTTGAAATTAAAGTTGTTAATATTTTAATTTCCTGTAAATTTGTTTAAGTACACTTTTGTCGTAAAATGCATAAGAGGCTAAGGCTGAAATCTTAAAAAATGATTTCTTTTAAGATTTTCATGAGAAAAACACAGAATCACTAGTTACCTCTAAACTAAGCGTTATACAATGAAATGTTTGAAATAAAATTGTCTACTACTTTTATTATTTACAATTTTGCACTAAAATGCATATAAGGCCGCAATCTTAAAAAAAACCATATTTTTCTACGAGAGAGCAGCGTTCCCAAGAATATTAGCAGACATGGTGCCTACCTTATCATGTAGAGCATACAAAAATTAAGTAAATGAGCCAAATTTTTAAACAAAAATCGTAGGAGCGGTTTGTGAGAAAATCGTAAAAAAGTGAAAAATTACACGAATAAACTACTACTTCCGGTTGATCGATTTTGATGAAAATGTTCTTGTCAGATTCTCTAATGGTACTTAACTTAAGTTCCAAGTTTCAAGTTCTTACGATGTTCCGTTCTTGAGATATTTTGCACACACACACACACACCAATAGTTAAAAAGTTGTTTTTTAGGTTCAGGGCTTCTGAAAACGTTTATATCCGGTGAAACCTCGATTTCGGAAAATCGGCATGAAAACAATACTTTGCTTCCAATATATTCATATAGGCTAGAAAAAGTAAAAACTAGAAAACGCTAGAAATTTTTTTAATCTTTTTTTTATTCCTAATGTGTGTACGTTGCTATCTGTTCAATTTAGAGCAATAAGCAACCCCATGACTCAACGAGATGAGGATAATATGTATGACGTGTAAATGAGGTGTAGTCTTGTACAGGCTCAGGTTGACCATTCCTGAGAGAGTATGGTTAATTGAAACCCAACCATCAAAGTACACCGGTAATCACTGTCTAGGATTTGAACCAGGAACCTTCGTCTCAGAAAAGCAGCTGACTAGCGGCGACGACGTTACCCCTAGACTAACCCGGTGGGTTTTTTAAATTTTAAATCATAAAAGAATACACGAAATGACAATGAGAAAACTGATTATCCTAAATGAGCGCACCACTTCTCTGATTTCCACTATCCTTCGCAGGTAGTATTGTTACTTCACATAATACCAAGTATTGCCTAATTGTCTCACCTTAACCATTTCTATCCTAATTTAACTATAATTATGGTCTCAATTTCTCTTATGCTGTTGAAATTTTTGAATCCAAATAATGATTGTTTGAGGATTGGTTTTTAAATAGGGTTGATTATAAAAACTAGTGGCGTAGTGGTTAACATGCTAGCTTACAAAGTGGATGGTCTCGGGCATCCACGTTACAATTTCTAAAACTGGTTGCGTTTCAACCCCCACCTTGGTTTTGGGGGATGAAGATGAAATTTTAAAATAATATTTATTCAGAATTTAATTAACGAATATCTGCATTTCATGTACAAAATATTTTTTTACCTGTTGACAATATAAAAATATTTTTCAAAGTAGACCTCCTCCTTAACATTTTTCTGGGTATTATTGTTTCTTTAAATTTAAATTTCAGTACTTTTTTTATTACTGGACCATGTACTTAAAAGTTTTTTTTGTAATATATAAAAATTCTTTTGTCTTGTGTTTCAGGTAAGTCCTATAACTCAACGGCGTCTGAGTCAGTAAGTCTATAAAGAAAGTTTTAATGTTTATATCTAGTTGTTTAATATCTAAAAGACTTTATTGTCAAGTTAAAAGTAAGTTCTAGGTTTGATAGATTTTTGTATTGTATTTATTAAATTTTTTGAAAAAATCAAAACAAATTAGAATTCGTCCTTTTTTACTGTCTCTTGTCTATATGAATATAAATTAGGTGATTAAAATTAGGTTAGGTTTTTTGAGGTTAGTTTTTTTCTATATTACTAATGTTTTATTACTAATGTTAGATAATATTATTAATTATTTGTATTGGCAAGAGAAAGTTATGTGAGTGTTTCACACTAGATTTTTCAATTTTTACCACCATTAACACAATGGAAAAAACTGGAAAATTTTCTACTACTGGACATGATCGTCACAATTCATTAATTGCATCCTTGAAGCCAAAAACTTAGTTTTCAGTAAAAATGTCCGTGTTCGTTTGCACAGAAAAATCTGGTGTCAAATACTAACACAACATTTTCTTGCCAATGTAGATAATGAATAATATAACCTATGTTTAATAACAATGTAAAATGAAAAACATGACCTAATTTTAATAATGAGTGAATGACGAAAAATGAAAATCAATCTCTATAGAACTTAAAAATACCGAAAATCAGCGATTGCCTCTAAACTAGGCTTTGTAGAGAAAAATGCCTGGAATAAAAATTGTAGGATTTTTAATTTTGGATCTTCTCTGTTAGATGCCTATCACTATTAACTCCAGTTCTCCTTGTGATAGTTCTGCCACTGCTAAATAGTTTCCCACTACTTACCACGTGTTCTTCGTACATGCAGTCAATATGTAAGCGTATGCACACACACCCACAGCCATTGAACATAATTGAAACATTCTTGTTATTTGCTTGTTTTTTATTTTCATTTTCACTCTGTCGAATTTCAGAATTTTTCTGTCGTGTACTGATAGCACCACGAGTGTATAAACAATATTATTGCCCTTAAAGGCAGCCTGGAACCTTCAAACCATGTGCCCTGTTGAAGGTGTTTATATTCTCTGCAAGTTCTCTTCCCACAACTCCAACGAAGTCTGTAAAACCATGTCGTGACCATTATGGCAACGACGGGGATCATGAAGCAATCCCTTGTGCTGCAGAAAAACTACGGCATCATTATCATTTCGTACAGTTATCAGCTATTTCCAGGAAATTCATTGCATATATCGTTATAAATATACAATAATACAGTATGCTAACGGATTGAATAGTGAATAACAATTCCCGCCTTCGTTCTAGACCTCACTACCCTACTCCCGCCATCTCATACCGTGCAGTAAGACCTACCGTAGTAAAGTCAGACACAAGGGGAACTGGAGTTAAAAGTGGTAGGCATATAACAGAGAAGATCCATAATTTCTTATAACTTTGATAGTTTGCGTTTTTGTCGTAAAATCCCTACTACGGCCGCAATCTTTAAAAATCCTGCGCTTACAAAGTACTAGGAGTCTATTTGATAAGTGCTTCATACTTAAATGTAATAGTAATATTTCTTTTGTTTTTTTTTATGTAGCTGTAAAATGGGAAATAAATGTATTTATTATTATTATTATTATTATTGGCGAATTCTCCTTGGATAGAAGACGTTAAGCATCATGACTCAGTTTCGTCATTTGTTTTTCTTATTGGTCCAGTAGGCCTTCATTGTTTCCGAGAAAGCTTTTTTGCGGTTTTCAGACCACTTTGGTCTAAACTGCTTCTCTCTTGAGGGCTCTGAAACTTTCCACTTGTCTACCTTGTGACGGAATAAGTTTTTATTAAAAATTTCAGTTTGATGTATATTTGCGCTTTTTAGGTCCTTACGAATTTCGTCCAGCCAAGGTGTTGAAATTTTAAGTTTTGTAATATATTCAATTATTCTTTTTGTTAGCCTATCCTCCTGCAATCTGTTAAGATGTCCAAAGAATTCAACCGCCTTTTGCGCATGTTAATTTCAATGTTTGAATAGCTCTCTGTTGTTTTGTTGGATTGCAGCCTATACCCATCTTCTGTAAGTCGAGCCCCTAGAATTTTTCTAATAATTTTTCTTTCCTCCTTTTTGATTTCTTCGATTTCGTGTTTTCTGCTAAGTACTAGTGTTTCGCTTGCGTAGAGGACCATTGGTTTAATAACTGTGTTGTAGTGCCGAATTTTAGTTTGTCTTGACATGGATTTTTTGTTGTAGAGATTTTGAACTAATCCTAGAGCTTTTTTCATTTTTTGGAGACGATTTTGTTGGGAAATTCTTTCAAGACCTGTTGGTTCAATGAATTCCCCCAAATATTTGAAGTATGGAACCTTGTTTATTCTACCATATTTTGTCCTCAAGCTTATGATATCTATTTTTGAGGATATGAATTCCGTTTTCTCAAATGAGATTTGTAGCCCTACTTTTTCAGCACATTCCTTTAATGTCTCAAGCTGCTTGATGGCGGTCTTCTCGTCATCCATTAATATAGCTAGATCGTCAGCAAAGGCGAGGTATGGTATGGAAAGGTTGTTTCTGGGAAAACCAAGTTGTACTGGCTTCCACTGTCCACATCTCTTCAGCTCCTTCTCCCATTCTTCCATGACTTTGTCCAGAACGACATTGAACAGAAGCGGAGAGAGTCCATCACCCTGCCTTACACCTGTTCGAATTTCAAAGGGTTCTGAGATTTCTCCCATGAATTTTACCTTAGATTTTGTGTTAGTCAGCGTTTGTTCAATGAGTCTTCGTGTTTTAGTATCAAGTCCCCTTTCCTCCAAAACGTCAAATAGGGAGGACCTATCCATTGAGTCGTACGCCTTTCTAAAATCCACAAATGTGCATATCAAAGGTTTTTGTCTGAGGGCTCGCATTTTGACTATAATTTTGAGGTTCATTATTTGTTCTGGGCATGACCTATTTGGTCTAAATCCCGCTTGATATTCAGCTAGTTTGGGTTCTAATTGTTGTTGTGCTCTGCTTAACAGTATAGATGACAGGACTTTGTAACAGACCGGTAAAAGAGAAATCCCTCTATAGTTATTGACATCAAATTTGTTGCCTTTTTTATGTAGTGGGTGAATAAGTGCAATCTTCCAGTCATCTGGGATTATTTCGGTTTGCCAAATGTTTTGAATTATTTTTGTAAATTCCTTAAGAGAGTTCGAGCCTAGATTTTTCAAAAGTTCAGCTACAATTCCATCCTCCCCCGATGCTTTGTTATTCTTCAGTTTCTTAATATGTGAATGAATTTCTTCTTGTGAGGGTAGTACGCAGTTATTCTCTATTATTTCTGGTGGAATTTTTGGAAATTTGTTATTGGGTTCTGGACAATTCAGTAGACGTGAAAAATAAGAGGCTAGTTCCTGACAATTTTCCTTATTTGTCAATGCTAGTTTACTATCTTGTTTTATGAAACAAAGATTTTGTGGTGAGTAACCTCTGATTTTATTTGCAAATATTTTGTAAAAATCATGTGTATTATAATTCTTGAAGTTTTCTTCAATTGATTGTAGCTGTTCATTGACATATCGCCGTTTGTTTTGTCTCAGGATCTTGGATGTCTGTTTGCGAACTTCAAAAAAATTTGTTTTGTGTTTCTTCTGTTTTGTTACAATTATAGTTTTGAAACGCTTGTTTCCTCTCCTCCAGTGCAATTTCACATTCTTGATTCCACCAAGGATGTTTTGGTTTTTTGTGGAGGGGAGTCAATTCTTTGGCTGTTCTGATTATTTTTGTCTTGAATTCCTCCCAATCTTTTGCAGGCTGTTCGTCCCATTTCTCCGGTAATTTTGATTCTTTGATTTTTTGTATATTGAATTTTGGGATCACTAGTGGTTGTTGGTTATATCTCCTCTTAGGTGTGAATTTTATTTTTATTCTTGTTAAATAGTGATCTAAATCTATATTTGCACCTTTTCGAACTTGTACATCATGGATTTCTTTTTGATAATTGTATGATATTGCAACATGATCTATCTGGAATTCCCCTAAATGATGAATCGGTGATCGCCAGGTTTTTTGCTTTTTTGGATTTTTCCGAAGAGAGGTTAACATAATTTTGAGGTTATTCTGTTGACACAGTTCAATCAACCGTGAACCATTCTTATTGGTGAACTTGTGTGCTGGATAATGTCCAACTGTCTTCCTGTACTTGCGTTCCTTGCCAATTTGGGCATTGAAGTCACCAAGTAAAATCTTTACATCATCTTTTGGAACTCCAGCCATCTCTGTTTCCAATCTTTCCCAAAATCTCTGTGTTTTTTCAGGCTCTTTTTTATTGTCACCATTTGTTGGTGCATGCACATTGATGAACGTGTAGTTTTTGTTTGCATGCTTGATTCTCATAGTCATTAGTCGGTTGTTAATGGGTCTCACATCTTTTATTGAATCCAGAATTTTCTTGTCTAATTATTATTATTATTATTATTATTATTATTATTTCTAATATTATCTCTCTATAGAATGTCATTTAATATTCTCATCATTTACAGTTTTCCAATTTTCCGGTAACATTTATAAAGATCACAAAAGTATAGTGTTTTCAAGTACGTCAATACACCGTATATTTGAGTTTTAGGTGAGCATTTTATAAAGAGGGAAATTTTTGAATTATTAATCTGCTCGGTTGAAAGAATAGATTGGGGAGTTGAGGAAACAGAGACAAGGATATCGAGAAAAAACTGTGTGTACAAGTGACTCTTGTGGGCGGTATTATAAAACACATATCTGTTTCCCTCTTTACAGAAAAAAATATATACACAAACATACACACACACATGTAGAAAAAATATATATAAAAATGAACAAAACAGTTCTAGTCCGGGATTAATCATTTCTGTATCAGATATAAAGACAATAAAAAAATACACAAACATTTTTTCCATTATATCGTTTTTTTCGTTGTTTCCAATTTTGCCGTTTGCCGGTCATGTTTGTTACAGTCGGTACCCCTCCCCCACCAAATATATTTACCCCCTTCTTCAGAACGATCCGTTGTTTTTTCATAGCCGATGATATTATTTTTTTGTTTTAATTTTTTTTCATGGCGTCACTTTGTACAGAGAAAAAAATCATTCATATTGACTTCTCTTCGTCTGTTTGTAATCCGAATCCCTCATACGCCTTTTAAACCTTTCCCCCTTCCCCATATATGACCACCACCACCACCACCACGATTTTATGGTGTGGGGTAACCCTATATACTATTTACCGAACGTCCATCCATCGCCTCCACCGATTTAACTATATCATCCCTTTTTTCGATTCCTATCTGAATCGGTTGAACCCCCTAAGCACAAGCAGTCGTATTGAACTTCTCCACCCCAATTTTTTTATTTTTGTATTCTCTATAGGTTTTTAAATCTACATACATATATATATATATATATGTATTTTATATGCATACATAAGTCTAAATCTACCCCGATGATGGAATTGCAACAAGGGATGGGACATCATAGGCGGGACGTTTTTGGGTTGACTTGTCCGAAGTTAGGGTGGATAGATTTTTTTTCACCCCACCTATTTTTTTTTTATCATATGAAGGGATGATTTCGCGGATCGACCGAACGTATTACGTTTTGTAAATTTTTACGTATTACTGTCCGTACGATACAAAAGAATATGAATTATTCAAACGTATTCGGAATACGATGTGGGAATGGGCAGGGAATGAAGAAAATTAGGGAGTTGACGTTCGATTTTTAAATCGCGTTCACCGTTTTTTTTTTTGTTAAAAAAATAATTAATTATTCGTCCACCCCTTGATACACACATATATTTACCCTCTTTTTTTCTACCGGTATCATCTGTCTCTATCTTTTTCGATACAACCCTTATTCTCTGTAAAAATATACGCCCTCACATAAAAAAACTATACCTATATATTTTTTTCTATGCCTTTGTATCACTCGCGCTATACACTTTTTCAAATACATATTATCGGTACTACGGTCACCATCGGCTAGAGAGCGTAAGGATTCTATTACGTATTAGTAAAATTACTGATGAACGCGTACACACACTTACTTGTTACATACGAACAAAAGATCATCCATCTCACTCTTCGGCATTAACATTTCTACTGGACGATAGAGGAATAAACGGGGAGTAAAGGGGTGAAATTAAACTTGTATATGTGTTTGTGTGTGTGTGTGTGTGTGTGTGTGTGTTTGTTTGTGTGTGTGTGTGTGTGTGTGCGTGTGTGTGTGTGTGTGTGTGAGAATTAGAGAAGGGTTGGTTGTGAACGCATTTATAATTAAAGTTGGTCCACGGAAGGGGTTATTCGTTCACATTAATGAAGGGAGTATTCTGCTCTGTTTTCTCCTGTACCGAGAATGGGTAAGCTAAAATGCTTTCAGCATCCGTTCGTCCAATACAGAATAGAATACATTATATTATGTTTTTCAACATTTTAAAAACGCTAAAATGAAGAATTATTGATGGTCGTTTCTCGTGGTGACCATATGTTAGTCTTAATATTTTAATACAGCTGCTAAAAATGATCTGCCAGAAGATTCGGTTGATTTTCCAGTAGCTAAATATTCAGAAACATCCTGCGTTTCATAATTCTCTAGACATATCCCGAATCTAATATAAGGTAAACAGATACAATGAGCGGCTCCACCATTTTTGTAAGCGTAAAGCTTAAGAACCTCTTTTGTAAGAATAGCTAAAACAAAAATCTGGTGTGAAACATTTACACGACTTTTTCTTGCCAATATATTTTTTTTATCGTCAGTCTCTCGACTGGTTTGATGCAGTTCTCCAAGCTGTACTATCTTGCGCAAGTCGTTTCATATCTACATTCCAGTAACTTCCTACATCTTTTGTAATTTGCTTTATTTATACTAACATTTGCCTCCCCCTACAATTCACTCCCTCAATATTACCCTCCATTATTGATAGACCAATAGCTGGATGTCTTAAGATATGCCCAACTAGCCTATCCGTTCTTCTGGTAAGATGCTTCCATATGCTTCTTTTTTCATCCACTCGCCTAAGAACCTCTAAATTACTTATCTTGTCCACCCACCTAATCTTTAACATTTTTCTATAACACCGCATTTTAAAAGCTTCTATTCTCTTCCTTTCTTCAGCCCCTATCTCTCACGTTTCTCTCCCGTGTAATGCTACAACTCCAAACATAGTGTTTTAAGAAACTTTTTCAATATAAATAATGAACGATATAACCTAACATTAGTCCTTTTTTACACGGTCAGTTCAGATCTCATACCTGTTTCCGTTTCAGTTCAGTTTACAAAAATACGCTTTTACTCTTTCAGTTCAGTTCTCATTTCAGTAATGGACAACAATCTACTCATAGCGTCGTTGTGGATATAGCTGTCATTAGCTATGTCCACACTCGTGCGATGTTGCATGCGATGTAGGATGCAATGTCATTTCACCTGTCCGCACTCGTTTGAAGAGCTTTATCTAAAAAAAAAAACATAACGAATATTTCTGAACATTACACTAAACTAAAGCCTGTGCCTTCCTGCGTTGATTGGTTTGACTTAGATTATTTTATTTTGAAACTAGTCGGAGATGCAGCAACTTACGCCTAAAGAGTAGGTACTCAAAATTTAGCCGGTTTTCTGTTAATGTGGTTTTAAAACGTCCGTTACTCCGTCCAGGCTTTTCATAATTTTCAATACATTGTTCAGTCCAAAAATCATTTCCGTATCTTTACGTGAAGCCAAAATAAACTTGAAAAAAATGGTGGCATTTTAAAATGGAACATCAGACTTCTATTATAAAATTTTCATATTGAGGAAACTCTTATCTTCAACGTACAGTACTTAAACGCCAATTTTTATGTAAAGCCTGGACGGATTAACGGACGTTCAAAAACCACATTAACGGAAAACCGGCTAAAAACGGAGTACTTTTTTTGCGTAAATTGCTGGAGTTATCTCCGATTAATTTCTAAATAAAATAGTCTAATCAAACCAATCAATGCAGGAAAGAACAGGCTTTAATTTAGTGTAGTGTTCAAACATATTCGTTTTTTTAGATAAAGCTCTTCAAACGAGTGCGGGAAGGTGGTATGCCTATAAGCGCATGCAATGTAGCAACCGACATCGCATGTCGAATCGCAAGTTGAAAAAGAAAGTGCACGAGTGTGGACATACCTAATAGCATAAACAAACCCAAGAAAAAAGAGATCAGATTGTTGTAAAAGATGGTTACAAAAACGACAACCTTGTATTATTTTTGCTAACCGTCGTTTACTCCAATTTACTCCGGCAGCATTTACATCTTTTACTCCGGCCGCATTGGCGTAGTTGGTAACGTGCTCGCCTCTCATCATGCGGTCTTGGGTTCGAATCCCATTCAGGCACGGCATATTTTCATACGTTACAAAAATCATTTCATCCTTCAACGTCTGCATTAGTAGTAATTGCAGAACAGTCGGATGTTAAACAAGAAAAAAAATTACTCCAATTTGATCTCTTTCTCCTTTAGTTTGTTGATGCTAATGACAGCCCTATTGCAATAAGCAGATTGTCGTTCATTTCTGAAATGTGAACTGAACTGAAAAGGGTCTATTTATGAGTATTTATTTAAGAGTCTATTTATGTTAACTGAACTGAAACTAAAACTGATACCAGAACTGAACTGATGTGTAAAAGGGGCTTAATAATGACTAATCTTGACGTATTTATATTATAGGTGAGTTCCTCGGATGCACCGGCCATCTTTTCTTGTGTATTGTTCGCTTCCTTTTAGGTTAGGCTATATTATCTCGCCGAGGAACTTGAAGTTACGTTAGTTAAATGATTGTTTATTCTATTTACCGAGTCCTATGAGTTTAGGTTTCTCTTTCCAATAGGTAAAATATATACATAGTAGATTGAAGTTCCTATTAGAGTCCTGATGTATATGTTTCAATACGTAGCTAATGTCGCCCGGTTCCCTGCTTAAATTAGTGTATATTCGCGGTGGAACGGTTTGGTTTTAAGGGGAATTGAGATCATGTAAAAATTAATTTTCTATTTTGAATGGTTTCAAAGTAGAAAATATATTTTTCATGACCTCATATGATTGATTTATAAACAAACATTGTGTTTATAAAGATTCGATAATTATTTAATTTCCTTGTTATTATTTTTGTGTTCATTAGTTAGCCGTAATGTGAATTGTTTTGTTTGTTTGTTTTTTACTTTTACCTGCCCTATATGAATATATAGGGAAGGAATGGGACCAACCTATTTTTTTCATGTTGATTGTTCGAAGTCTAATTTTGTATTAAATCCGCCATCTTAAAAAAAGAACCTTATTGTTGTTCTACGAGAGCACAGCCTTTTCAATCAAGAATTTCAGCAACGTTGCGCTTACGCTATCTTGTATAGGATAAAAATATATAGTAAATGAGGCGATTTAAAAACAAAATGTAAAAGCCGTTTGAGAAAATCGCACGAATAAACTACTACTTCCGGTATACTGATTTTGATGAAAATGTTCGTGTCGGGTCCTCTTATATTAGCCTACATAACTTAATATCCAAATTTCAACTTCATACAATTTTCAGTTTTTAAAATATATTGTTGCATCCACAGACCAATTGCTAAACAGATGTTTTTTTGTGATCAGGTGGCCTGAAAACGCGTATATCTGATGAAGACTCAATCGAACAATCAACATGGAAACAATAGGTTGGCTACTTTTCTTCCCAGTGTATTCATATTGGGCAAGCGAAAAAAACAACCAAATATAACAACTTGCATCATGGCCAACTAATGAATACAACGAAAATAATAAAGAAACAGTCATAAAAAGAAAATTAAATAATTATCAAAGCTTTATAAACAAATCGTTTGTTTACAAATCGATCATATGATAGAAATTATTTAACAATAATGAAAAATATATTTTCTACTTTGAAAAACTTCAAAGTTTCAAAGTAGAAAATATATTTTGACATCTAATTTCCCCTTAAATCCAAACCTTTCCACCGCGAATAACCACTAATCTAAGCAGGGAAGCGGGTAACATTAGCTACGTATTAAAACAAATACATTAGGACTCTAATAGGAACTTCAATCTACTACGTATATATTTTACCTATCGGAAAGAGAAACCTAAACTTATAGGACTCTGTAAATAGAATAAAAATATATTTAACTAAATTTGCTTCAAGTTCCTCGGCTAGGTAATATTTACAACCTAAGACCAGCAAAATGGAAGCAAACAGCACATAAACAAAGATGGTCGGTGCACCATTTGTAGGTTATTAGAATAAAATATTTTAAGACAAGCTAATATTTGACATTATTAAGCCATTTTATACGGTCAGTTCAGTTCTCATTTCAGTAATGGACAATCTGCTAATTGGAATTGGGCTGGCGTTAGTATTAAGAAATCCAAGGAGAAAGAAGTCAAATTCAAGTAGATGGTTACAAAAAATATAACCTCTGTCTCATTTGCTAGCACCATTTTTTTCGTAGCTAATGGATCGTATTCTTTATATCTAATTAAAAACTTATTATACGCATCTTCTCGTTTGAAAGTATTATGGTAACTTATTATTCCTCAGACACCGAAAACTGCGATTTAAGTTAATGAAATCGGTCACAAATTTGTTATTTGACATCAGGTACGAACAAGGTTACGACAGAAATATTCTTAATTTGATAACTAAAAAAAAATGGGAAATGAACTGATTTTGGCAACTGACAAGTGGCTCGATGGTTTTCCCATCGAGGCAGCTTTCAGTTTCAGTTCACACCTTCAGTTTTAATTTTTACACATCAGTTTTTACTGATATTTCATCTGAAACGGAAACTGGTATGAGAATGAACTGATTGTTTAAAATGGGGCTTAGTAAACAACGTAAAATGAAAAATGGTCGTCTCCATGACGTAGTGGATAGCGCACTAGCCTATTAAGCGGAGGTCCCGGGTTGGATTCCCGGCTAGGGTCTGGAAATTATTACGTGCCGATACCCATCATTACAGTTTCTTAGCCCAACCTAGTCATTAATGCTCAAGTTGTTGATGCGACTAAACATAAACAAAAAATTTAAAAACATAACCTAATTTTAATCATAAGTGAATGATACAAAATGAAAATCATCCTCAGTTTGGCTTAACAATACGAAAAATCACTCTTCGATGCCAAACTAGGCTCTGTATAGATACCTAAGTGTTTAAAATAAAAGTTGTCGATTTTTCCCTATAACTTAAATTACATATTTTTTCGTAAAATTCATACCGGGCCGCAATGTTAAAACCCCGATGTTTTTAGATTTTCATGAAAAAACAACCAGAAAATCAGTAATTTCTGCTAAACTAAGTGTTTTGTTAAAGAATCTTTGAAATAAAAGTTGTAGGTTTTGAAATGTTCTATAACTTTAATTACGTACAGTTTTGCTCTAAAACGCATATTAAGACCGCAATCTTAGAAAAAAATGATTTTTTTCTGCGAGAGAACAGTATACCGACGAATTTCAGCTGACATGGTGCTTAGCCTATGTTGTACCTAGAGCATAAATAGTGTAATGAGGCGATTTTTAAAAACATCGTAAGAGTCGTTTTTGAGGAAATCGCAAAAGAATGAAAAATTGCACGAATACACTACTACTTCCGGTTGACCGATTTTAATGAAATGTTCATGTTGCGTTCTCTCGTGGTACTTAACATAAGTTTCAAGTTTGAACTTTTTACAATGTTCCGGTTTTGTGATTTTTGTTTACACACACACACACACCCACACTCGCAGACCAATGCCTAGAAACATTTTTTTTTGTGTTTAGTTGGCCTGAAAACGTGTATATCCGGTGAAAACTCGATTTCCAAAAATCGACAAGTATATAATTCTTTCTTTCCTATGAATTTACATAGGGCAAGAGAAAGTAAAATTTAAGTTGGGACTTAATTATCTGAAAAATCAAAAATTAACGCTAATCAAAGCTCTGTAGAAATCATTGAGCCGCTTTCGAGGAAGTCACACGAATAAACTACTACTTTCGGTTGACCGATTTTGATGAAAATATTTGTGTCGGGTCCCCTAATTTGTGTTATCTAATTTAAGTTTCAAGTTTCAACGTCGTATGATTTCCGTTTTTGAGATATTTCTCTCTCTCTCTCTCTCACACACACACACACACACGCACACACACACGCACACACACACACACACACACACACACGAACATACAGACCAATCGGAAAAAACATGGTTTTTCGGGTTTAGGAAGCCCAAAAATCTTTATTTTCAGTGAAAACTTTACATGGTAACAATTCCTTACTTCCCAATATATTCATTTACGGCAAGAGAAAGTCAAAATTTCAGTTAACGCAGAAAAGAACAAACTTTGATTCGACGTAACTTATTCAAATTTACCGTTTGGTAGTTTGGTTTCCTTTGACAGGCAGGTTCGGTGTTAAAGTATTTGCTCTCGATCTGCTAGTTCCAGGGCTACAAAAAATAGTTCTGTTTCTTATAACATGGTCAGCAAATTATATGTCTAAAGCATTTCAGAACAGAAATGGTAGAGGTAAAAAAGACACTTGTTAGAGTTATCTTCTCTGAGAGTAATGAATTTCAGTATACAGCCAGACCCTGTGGTGAATGAAATGAAGGTAACATTTGGAGGGTGGAAAGTGATGCTTTGCTGAGGGCCTGGCATGCTGATAAGCATATTTTTTTCTCTGAGTGAGGAAGGCTTTAATAAACCACCTCACTTCTTGTTTTACGTAGTAAAACCTCTAGAGTTTCAAACCACACTTTCGGCTGATGACCTAATCAAGAACAGTGTATGAAATTGAGTTCCTCAAACACTACGGACTCCTTTCGCGACGCGCAATATCGTACTTAGCTATCAACATGTAAGATTGTGCGAGAAGTTAAAGGATTTAAGTTTAGTTTAACGCGTAGCGTAACGAAAACCGGTTTTACAATCTGGTAAATATTGTACGAGTTTATTGAAATGTAAAAATATGTGTTCAGTGAAGAAATCAACGCGGTCTGCCCTACCATTCATTAAATTTCTTTGTAGTCAGATAATTATCAAACTTGATTACGTTTTAAATTACTTTAATGTTTCCTGATTATAATAATTCTTTTATTACTGTTTTAATTATTTCTTTTTTGATTTGTGAGTGCTCGTTCTGTGTCTAGTTCTTCCACTTTTTGTTCTTTGTTTTATTTTCCGTCGTCGCTTGTAATGGCCGGTTTAAATTATTTTATAGTCCTAAAGTATTTTACCGTTAATATCATTAAATTTATTGTTGTTATTATTACTATTATTATTATTTTATATCGGGCTCATTAATACATTAATTAATTATCTTTATTAAGGTTTATTAACTGATTGTTATTTACCGACAAAGAGGTTACTACATAGAGATATAAAAATTCTCTATCTACGTATATGTTTGTACTGGTGAACTTTACTCGTTTTGGTTAGGTTATTAATTTTCAATTTTTATTAGGTTACCAATTTTTCCGGATGAAAATTTTCCGGGTAAAATGTTTTCCGGACAAAAACTTCGTATTTATCCATTAAATAGCGCAACTGGCTTCTACGCCGGGTCCCGGGTTCGATTCCCGGTCAGGTCTGGCATTTTTTCATTACTCGTCTTCATGTATCATCCGTCTTACCGTCTGCATTAGCAGCAATTGCAAAACAGACTTACGTAAAACAAAACAATTTATTAAACGGACTACCTTTTTACGAAGAAGCGCATACAGGAAAATAACAAAAGAAACTGTATTGAACAAAAGTTTAATAATTTACTTTACAATTTTCATGAGTTTATGACAATTATTTACATTTCAGTGACTTGCAGAATGCATTAATTGCATTGAGGAGTGTTAGGAAACGATTTCCGCCTCTAACCGCCGAAAGATTCGCCCATAACAGACAAGTTGAGTGTTAAATTATTTGCACTCGATCTGCTAGTTCCAGGGCTACAAAAAATGGTTCTGTTTCTTATTACGTGGTCAGCCAGCTATATGTCTGAACTATTAAAGAACAAGAAGAGGTAGAGGTGTAAAATACACTAGTCAGAGTTATCTCCTCTGAAAGTAATGAATTTCATTATACAGCAAGACCCTGCGGTAAATGAAGTGAAGGTGTCATTTGCGGAATGCAGAGTAGATGCTTTTCAGAGGGTCTGGCATGCTGATAAGCATAGGCTACTTTTGTACTCATTGAGGAAGGCTGGTAAACTACCTCACTCCTTATTTTACTTAGTAAAACCTCTAGAGGTTCAAACCAGCCTTTCAGCTGTTGACCTAAACAAAAATCGCCACATGTTTTCTCCGAGGCAAGAATCCAATTGATGGCGAGCTGTACCTGTGTTTCTTACTTTGCCATTTGGGTGATTCCCACATGCGTTCTACTACTCGATTTTTATTCACTGCAGTTGTAGGGTCAACGAAATTTTATTTATGATTCACCACGAATTTTTGAAAACCTGCGTCTTCTAACTTATTTGTTTTGTACCCCTCCATTTGGTTGGGGAGGGGTTTTACGATGCGAGATATGATAAGTCAGTCGACTATAGAGTGCTTTAAACTATTCCAGTAACCTGAGGTGGTGGTTTGTTTCATGCATAAGTACCAAATTTTTCCAGCATGACCCGAAATCTTTTTCTAACGTTAAGGAGGCTCTTACTTAAACCTCAAGCTCAAACCCTTAGTCTTTAAATCTTCAAACTTACAAACTTTCAAAGTTTCAAACTTTGAAACATTCAATCTGAAACCGGCAAAATTAACTTCAAACAATTGGTAAATTGCTTAACCTAGTTTGCTTGTTGATTACTTTACGCCTTCAAAACTTAATTGCTCTCATCCACTAAATTTGCCATATGGTAAAGTTCGGCCATCAAAGACCCTTTGGTGGGGGAACTTCAACCTTCTGACAAATTTTGCGTATTTCATTTTTTTTTTTATTCTCTGATATGTCAAGTCGTGTATGGGTAACGAATTAATGAGATTTTTCGATGACTGAAGAAGTTGCCTGTACTTTATTACATCAACAGGGCTTTTTACCACAAATTCGATTATGTAGGGCTGGGCATGAAATGAAGTTGTAGTTTTTTGGTTTAAAGCAAATATTTCTGCAGCAGATTCCTGATAGAACTATAACAAACAATTGTTGATTAGGTCATCAGCCGAAAGGCTGGTTTAAACCTGTAGAGGTTTCCCTAAGTATAACGAGGGGTGAGGTGGTTTACCATTGCCTTTTTCACTGAGTGGAAAAGTACTCTTATCAGCATGCCGGGCCCTCTGAAAAGCACGTATTTTCCACTCTAAAAATGACACCTTCACTTCATTCACCACAGGGTCTGTGGCTGTACAATGAATTCATTATTTTCAGAGGAGATAACTCTGATTATTATCGTTTACACCTCTACCTCTTCTGTTCTTAAATGATTTAGTCATTTAATTGGCTGACCATGAGATAAGTAATAGAACTATTTATTTTAGCCCTGCAACGAACAGATTAAGTGTAAATAATTTGACACTCCATCTGTCTGTTATGGGCATAACAAACAATTACTGACGCAATCGTTAATAATATTAGCGAATATTCTATTATATATTCTGATTCATGGCGATTATATTGCAGTAGTACTTTAGAGTAGGCGGAGTTTCAGCACTTACAGGTGAACCAAAAATGTAATTTTGTTGACCCAGAAACCGGCACACTTACTCAAACCATTAAGAGGTTGTATGGGTGTGCTATGTGGCGTAGCAAAAGGCAACGCGGTACAGCTAGGCAGCACTTGGAGCCAACCTTGCAACCAATGGCGTCTTGTGATCGTTTATGATCCATTTACAATTTATTTGGCCGCAATTCACCATTCTTAGCCTCAGGAAATTAATTTATAACGTAAGCAGAAGTCTTAAAAGTACCATGTTTAAATGAATTAAAATAAATAATAAATTAAGAATCAAGGTAAAATTTAGAGTGCCCGGATATTAGAAAAGTAGGCTACCTAATTTATATGTAAAATTTTATTTTGAAAATGATTTTTTAGGTTTTTCCATTGTAAAACAAACAAAATTCAATGATCAATATTGCGAAAGAATATGAAGTGTAATTTAACCAATAGGCTCATCTTTACCCCCTCTCCTTTTAATTTGCCCCGCCCAGTACTCCTTTCTCTCTTTATGATTTTAAAAAAAGATTGATCAGTCAGTTTTTTTTAAAGGCTTTGCATTCTTCCCAATTTGTAAAACATTCAATAATTTAAAAATAATAAAAATAATACAAAACCATTATTTTTTCTCCCTTTTTCTCCTCCCCGCTTTTTATTCATTTTTCATTTTGTTTTTGTTCCACATAAGAGAACGAATGTGAGTTTTTTTCACTTTTATAACTCTTTGATAATTGAAAAGCTACTAACTGCAACGAATCTGTACGATGTATTGCAGAATCAGAAACACTGATCTCGTTTTTATTTGATAAATATGAATAAATTTCACCGTCTCGTGCGCTATCTATCGGATAGATTAAAAAAGTATTTCGATTACTATGTTCTATATCCAAATATCAATCAAGGGCATACAATTTGACTTGTGTAACTACTAAAACACTATTTTATAAGCGATCGAAAGAAATATTCTGTGTACTGTAATTTTTTTCTACCTCTTTTGAAATTCAACCTATACCTACATTATTGGTTTTTACTTTCTCGTGCTCTTTATAAATGTATAGGGAGGGAACGCGTTGATTTCATGTAAAATGTTTGGTATTACGTTGACACCGGAAATACACGTTTTCAGACCCCTTGTACCCAAAATACATGGGTTTAGCCATTGCTCTGTGTTTTGTGTGTGAACAAAATATCTAAAGAAGCAAGTATCATAAGTTAAAGCTTGAAACTCAATTTAAATATCACTACGGGATCCGACTTCATCAAAATCGGTCAACCGGAAGTAGTAATTTATTCCTGTAATTTTTTACTTTTTACAATTTTCTCGAATACGGCTTTTGCGACGTTGTTAAAAAACCCTCATTTACTATATTTTTTACGCTCTACAAGATAGAGTAAGCGTATCGTCTGCTGAAATTCTTGAGGCTGTTCTCTCTTGATAAAATAAATTTGTGTTTTTGTAAGTTTGCGACTTAAATATGCATTTTACGGCAAAATTGTATGTACTGAATTATTCCGAAAACAAGCCGCATCGGAAAAATTACGATCAAAACTACGAAAACAAATTTCAAGTACAGTACTTGTATAGGTATATGTTTTTGAAAATATTTTAATTTATAAGAAAAAATTACCGTACAAACAAATACATTTACTACTTAATTAGCATTTAGTATTTTTTGTTTATTTTTTGTTCAATGCCGAACACAAGATTTATCTACACTATATAGGTATATTCTTCCTGCTTCTTTGGTGGATGTCTTTTCCGCGTACTTAATTACAATTAATTAAAAATTAGTATCGTAAGTCCTGTGCAGGTTTCTGGGTATTTGTAACGACGAATTACCCTTAACATATATAACATCACTCATGCCTATATAATAAATACAAAAAAATCAACAAAAAAAACAAATTATGAATAAAAAATCAAAATTAAATATAAGAAAACTGCTACCAAACTTTATACTGAAACACCAAATCGATCAAAATGACTGTACACGCACTACGTAAGAAGAGTGCGTACAAGGTGCGTGTGTCTCTCTCTTCGTACCTACTTATGCTTAATAAGAAACCATTAATATTATTAAAACGCGAATTCAAGCCGCAGGTCAAATTATGGAACCGATTTTTAGGAAAAAACTGCGGCTTGTATTTGGAACAATACGGTAATTAAAGTTGTGGGAAATTGAAAAACTTAGGCCTACAACTTTAATTTGTATTGATTTTTTCTGTAATTATTAGTTAATTGGTAATTAGTAAATAACAATTCTTAGCGTCAATAAGTGATTTTTTTTTGTATTTTTCTCATTGAAATCGGTAAAAATTGAATCCGCATATCGGGATCCCCTAGTGGTAGGCCCTACCTAACTTAAGTTGTAAGTTTATATTATGTACAATAATCCGTTCATGAGATATTTTATGCATTTATTAAAAGTGTGTTTAAATGAAGTAAAATAAATAATAAATAAATAATCAAGGTAAAATTAAGAGTGCCTCCCTCCACCGATATTAAAGCCTAATTTATGACTATATAAAATGTTATTTTGGGAAGTTTTTATTTTTGTTTTATTTTTTGTATATGTGGTGTTTCCACACAGACCATTCGCTAAAAACCTGATTTGTGGTTTCAGAGGGCCTGAAACTGGTATTTCCGGTGAAAACTCGATTGTAAAAAATTTCCGTAAAAATACCTAATACTTTCCTTCCCTATGTAGGGAAGGAAGTTCTTGTTCCATAAAGGGCAAGGGAAAGTGGGCTAATGAATTCATAAATTCTGTTGAAGAACATAGGGTTTTCCTGAGAGAAATTTCGAAAAACCTTTATCAATATAATTTCAGAAAACCATTGAAGTGGAGCGCTGAAAGAAGGAAAGTGAAAAAGCATCTTTTGGAAATTAATGAAGAGAAATCTTGTGTGAAATACTCACACGACTTCCTCTCGCCAATGGAAAACTGACCAATTTTTATATTTAAAATTACTAACTGCCACAAAATGTAGTAGGTTATGTACAGACGTCCCTTCTGCGAATTCGACCAGACTTCCAACTTACCCCGATATATTTGCAAAAAAGGGGCTAGTAAATGAGCTGATTTTAAACAAATTCGTAAAGTCGTTTTTGAGATGGTAGGACTAAATTGCTACTACCGGTTGATCAATTTTGATGATAGTTCTCTTCATGGTACCTACCTTAAATTTAAAGTTTCAACTTTGTATGATATTCCGTTTTCAGTTATTTTGTTCACACGCCAATAAGTAAAACATGGTTTTTGGGTTCTGGGAACATAGAAACGTGTTTTTCCTGTGGAAACTAGATTTTTAAAAATCGACATGAAAATATAACTTTCCGTATATAATTCATAGCCTATAGAGCAAGAGAAAGTGAAACGAGAGTTGTATATAGGTTAGATGAGATTTCTACCCATTATGTAATGGAGCCTACTGGTACAACTTTGAAGGGGGTGAAACACTCGGGTGGAACTAAAGGGATGGTTTGGAAATGAGAATAATTAAATCTTCCTGTTTATAATTAAAGAAAATTGATATTTGAAAAATATACAATAAATGTATAAAAAAATAATTAATTAAAAAATCAAATACCTAAACATATATCTACATATATTATTTGAATGTTTGTGTATGTGCGTGCGCATGTGTATGGGTAATTCGCATTGGGATTCGTATTTTTTATTATTTATTTATTTTTTATTAATTTATAAAGGGTTATTTCCGTGAAATAAAAGGGAAAAAATTAAAATTAGGGGTGGAAAAAATTAAAAAAATGAATTATTTAGGATAGGGTGTTACGTATATTAAAGGGTGAATTAGGGTGACATGGGCTTCGTTTTTTGCATATGTGTGTGTAGTGTTGGGAGGGGGGCAGTTGGAATTATACGGGGCACTTGTCCTTTGTAAGGTAATGTATAATTAACAATTATACTGCGTTTTTATTCTTTTTTTCGTTTTATTCAGTGTGTACAGTGGGAAAGTAGTGACAGGCAGCGAAATTTTTGGTATTTATATTGATTTCTACCCTTCATAAACCCTAGAAGCCAAAAAAGAAATTAGGATGACTGCCATCTGTATTTTTACTTTCGCTTTCTCTCTCTCTCTATATATATATATATATGTGTCTATTATTAATATATATGTGTATATATTCATATATATATAGGGAAGAAAAGAATTTTATTCATGTCGATCTTTATAAACCGAGTTTTTCACCGGAAATACATGTTTTCACAGCTCCTGATTCCATAAAACATTCCTTGATTGGTGTGTGTGTATGTGTTTGTATGTGTTGTCTTTGTATATGTGAACAAAATATCTCAAGAACAATGTATCACTTACAATTTTGAAACTTAAGTTAGGTAGTCTACGACTAGGGGACCCGAAACTAGAAGCCTCTGTTCTGTACCAATCATAAATAGGTAATAACTCAAATTTGATTTGGTAGAACGGCCAGGCGTAAATTCGTACTTTTGTGGAGACATAAGTTGTCCCACGTGCCGGAAAAATTAGCGATAATAATTTATTTTTTCAATATTTTTCGGTCTATTAATAAGGACAGAGATTGGACGGTAATTTTGAACAATTTATTCTCCTTCTTTTACTCCTCCTCCTTATTGTTATTTTCTGATCCCCTTCCTTCTCCTCATCCTTCTCTCTTCCCCTCCTCCCTTTCATCACCCTCTTCTTTGTTCTCCTTTTTCCTCCTCCTCCTCCTTCTTCTTCTTAGACTTCTTCACCACCTCTTTCTTTTTCTACTGTATCTTATTTTTCTTCTCATTCTCCTCCTCTTCCACTTCCACCAACCACTTCGTTCTCCATCTTCTTTTTCCTCTTCCTCATCTCCTCATTCTTCTCCTCCTCCTTTTCCTCTCCCTTTTCCTTTTGCCCTTTCTCTTTCGTCTTTCTTCTCCTTCTCCTCCTCCCTCTTCTTCTTTGACTTCTCCTTCTCCTTCATCTTCCTCTTCCGCCTCTTTCTTCCCCTCATCCTCCAACGCCCCTTCTTCGCCTCCTGTTCCTTGCCGTCTTCTTTTTTCTCCTCATCTTCTCTTTCTTCTCCTTCCCTTCCCCCTTTTCTTCTCTTTCTCCTTCTCCTCCTCTTTCTCTTCCTTCTCCTTTTATCCTCCATCTTATCTTCGTTTTCCCTTCATGCTTCTTTTCTTTTTCCTCTTTCTCCTGCTCCTCCGTCCTTATCGTTTGCATTAGCAGTAATTGCAAAACAGTCGGACAAAACTGAAAAATGTCCTCTGTCTATATATCATTCTCCTTCTCGTGCTTTTACTTCACCTTTCATCAATCGCTTCCTTCTTTTTCTCCTCCTGCTTATTTTTACTTTCTCTTCCCCTGTATAAATTTACAGGGAAGGGAAGTTTTGTTTTCATATCAACTTTTCGAAATCGAGTTTTCAACGGATTTACACTTTTCAGACCTCCTAAACCCAAAAAAAAAAAACACTTTTTAGCGATTGAAACTTAATATAGGTACTATTGGGAACCCGATACGAATATTTTCATAAAATCTCTCAAACGAAATTTTTAGTTTACCTATTCGTACCATTTTTCACTTTTTTGCGATTTTCTCAAAAACTGCTTCTACGATGTTTTAAAAATCGCCTCATTTACTACATTTTTCATGCTCTACGAGGTAGGGTACGCGCCATGTCTTCTGAAATTCGTGGTGGGGGCCCTGTGCTCTCGTAGAATTTGTTTTTTAATATTTTGCAGCCTTAATAATTTAGGGTAAAAATGTTTATAATTAAAGTTGTAGAACAATGAAAAACGTACTGCGTTTATTTCAAATTGTTTTTGTACAATCCGTGAGGTTAAACGGTGTCTCTCGCGCGGTAAAGACTAACTGCTACTAGTCTAACCAAAAACGTCGTCCGCGTTGGTGAATAAACACTCACTACGTAAAATCACTATTGAATATAACATTTCATGAAAGATAGATATAGGCTATATGTAAAACTACCATTTAAAATTTTAGTTTTTCAGATTGTTCAGCTAAATGGACAATTTACACGTCTTTTTAATTAGGTAATGTAATGTGTAAGGTGTTTGTAGAAATGTAAGATAATGACCCCGCACTGATACCCACTCATCGCGGTGTTCTCAAGGTCCAGAGCTACCATTATTACTCAAGCACTGCACTACGCTTAGTTTCGCGATAATTAATCATTTTGTGTATTTTTTTATCAAAATTGTTAAAAAATGAAATTTTTTAATATTGATGCTTTACTGTGTATTTTACGACAGAATTATATATTATAACTATTTTAAGTTATACTGTCGAAAATGAGCAATTTGCAATTTTTTTGTCAAGCATTTTCTTCTACAGAGCGTAGTTTAGCGTCAATTAATGATTTACCGTATTTTTAAGTCAAACAAAGGTTGATTTAAAGTTGATTTTGAATCATTCACTCATGATTAAAATTAGGTTATGTTTTTCTTTTTAGATTGTTTACTCAGGATTATACATAGGTTATATTAATCGATATTAACATTGGCAAAGGAAAGTCGTGTGAGTGTTTCACATCAGATTTTTCTCCTTCTTTTCCTTCTTCTCTATTTTCTCCCATCTAGTTCTGAATGTAAGTCTCTTTCAATTTCCTCCATGATTCCGTGTAGAGACTCTTTTCATCCACCCTCTCCCAGCCGTTCGTTAATACTTCTCTGATCCACCCACGTCCTCTGCAGCATTCCAACTCCTACTGACTCCACGAAGTCTCCACTGGACAACTTTTTACTTATACTTTTCTACTTTGCCTCACCACATGTCCAACCCATCTCCATTTGACACCCGCAATACGGTTTCATGACCTTTCGTTTATTTCGTCTCGGATAACCTTATTTCTCATTCTGTCTCGTAAAGAAAATAATGTAATTATGGTAATTATAAATACTACATAATTCTTGTCAGGGATCATCTTTTATCGAACGACCTCTATTTAAATTTAAATTAAAATTTTTATGTAACCACTCTTCTATCTTTTTTTGTTGTAATAAATTAAAATTCAATTCAATTCAGCTGTTTAATTAAATTTATGTAAATTAAATGAATCCAATCTAAACGCAATCTTATTAGTGTTTAGACTCCATACATTTTTATTAATTACTAAATACATATATTATTATGTACTACAAATACTTTTTGTTTATATTGCTTACATATGTTTATAAATACACTGGTTGCACCCAACCATTTATTTCTTCCTAAATATTACCTATAGCCTGTCAATGAAAAGCATGAAGATTATTTAAGTGCGCCTTACTTAAAAATCGGGTATGAAATACTTACACGACTTTCTCTTGCCTATGTAAATAATTAAAAATATAACCTACGTTTCATCATTCATAAAAAATGTAAAATGAAAACATAATGTAATTTTAATCATTAGTTAATGAAGTAAAACGAAAATCAACCTCTGTTCGACTTAAAAATTCGGAAAATCACTAATTAACGCTAAACGAGGCTCTGTAGAAGAAAATAGTTTAAAAAAATTGTAGATTTTGTTTTAATTTTTTGTAACTTTGGTTGTATACAATTTTGTCGTAACAGACATGGGAAATCCCATTTTTTGCCAATTTTTTTTTGGGGGGCTCCCAAGCTCCCCTACACCCCGCCGTCTCCACCCACGACTATGGCTGGTCGCAAGGATGCGAGATGGTACAGAAGAACAGCAATAGAATATCGCCTCAGTATACTGCACCATTATAACTTAACATTGTCATTCTTTCTTCACTAGAAAATAGTCAGCCACCGAGTCCAACATACAACACATAGACACATATAACATAAGAATACATAAAATAATATAAAGATCACACGATATTTACAGCCTTCTTTCACAGTATCCTGTATAGGTTTTCTTTAATTTTACCATCTCTATGAAACAGATCTACCTCTCCATTTATTTCATTTGCTGTAGCTATCTATTTATTGATTGGAGCTATTTTACTTCTTGTGGCTCCAGCAAACAGCCTGAAACTTCTTTAAGCTGTGCGAGGCACCCTCAGAAAAATCTTCGAGATATCCGGAACATCAACTCTAGAATGCAGATTGTTGTAAATATATAGAACTTCCATCACTCTACGCCGCGTGCTCAGACTCTGAAGCCTGTAGAATGAGAGGGCATCCTCATAGCCATCAATTAGCCATAGCCATCATTTAATAAGTAAAATACAGAAAATCACTAATTGACGCTAAAAATTGTTCATAAAACTGTTTGATTAAAAGTTGAAGGTTTTTATAAGTTCTACAACTGTAAATATATACACTTTTGCCCTAGAATGCATTATAAGGCCGCAATTTAAAAAAAATCACCACGAGGCCACTGGCCCCTTAAAATTTCAGCAGACATGACGTTAAACCTATATTTTTTAGAGCATAAAAGGATTTATCAAATGAGGTTGACCGATTTTGATGAAAATCTTCGTGTTGGGTCCTGTAGTGGTTCTTAACCTAAGTTTGAAGCCAACTTAACACGAAGTCTAAGACTACGGGTCGCCTAGCTTCGTACACTATTCCGTTCTTCGGAACGGAGTTTTGGTTCCATTGGCTGACGTTTAGTTTCTAGTGTGTAATGTGCAACCCACATTTCATTTTCCGTTTCTATTCCAGGCAGAAAATCTAAAAAATCATTTTTTTGTTTTTGGCCTAGAAGAAATAAATTCTTCATGAACTTAAATTGACAAAGGAGTAGTTATTAAGAGAAGCTGTTTCTCTGGAATGAATTATACAACTGAGACCAACTATGGCTTTTCCAACAGGAACAGTTTTCCTTCCACCTATTGATGAATAATACCAGAGCAGTTTTTGATAGTTCTTCTGATTGTGAAGTATATGGCACACAGCCTGTTACAATATTCAGTTCCCAAGATCATTGGTCGTTTATCTATTCCTTGGTCTTCTCAAGCCTCAACTCTCCCTTGGGTTATAATCCACTGAACTTGTCCACAGGCTCCAATTTTTAAAAAAATATATAAATATTTCTTTAAATATATTTTTAAATTCAATTCCGGGACTATGGTGCTCCCAATAATATTTATTTTGGAACGTCGAAAGTAATAGTAAACATGCGGGACAATCCGAGATTTACGTGGTTTTGTCATATTGCTTTAGTATAAAAATAATCAATTTAAAACTTTGTAATCACCCGGTATATTTATAATATTTTAATGTATAATGTAATGGTTGATAGTTCATTAGAAGAATAACACACTGAAAGGTATTAAAAGAGTTCTTTTTTATTTACAATCCCGAATAAATTAATCAAGGAAAGAAGCGTCGAAATTATATTTTAATTTATTCATTAATGTGTCGCCCACACCGACCTATGTAATGAATTATATTTTGTATTCAGTCATTATTAAATCTTGTAAGTAACGTGGTGGAATAAAGCCAAAAATTAAAATTTTTAAAAATTTCTTTTTAATATTAGGCCTATAGTTCTAATGTATTTATTTTGTTTATTGTATCGTGCACGGCGTTGGTTTGTTTCTTGAATCAGTTAGGTGTTAGGAGAAAGTAACAGTACCGAAAAATTGTGAAAATTTTCGATTTTAAATTTTGGTACCATTTAATAATAACATTATATCGTTCTATCTCTTCCTTGGTCTTCCCAAGCCAAAACCTAAACAAAAATCTTTAATAGAGATAAAATTGTATGTGTTTAGATTCACACAGGTTATTGTGATGTTTATTCCTGGTTCTTCAATGATCTAGGTATTTCTCAATGAAAACAGCTTACTGACTACTACAAAAATTATTTACAGATTTAGACAATGTTCTTAAAACACTATATTTAGGGTCTAGCATCATATGGGAGTGATACGTGGGTGATAGGGGCTGTAGAAAGGAAGAGGATAGAAGCTTTTGAAATGTGGTGTTATAGGAAAATGTTAAGGATTAGGTGGGTGGACAATAAGGATTAGGTGGGTAATAAGTAATTTAGGGGTTCATAAACGAGTGGATGAAAGAAGCGTATGAAAACATCGTACCAGAAGAAGGTATAGGCTAGTGAGGCATATCTTAAGACATCCAGGTATTGTTATATCAATAATGGAGGGTAATGTTGGGAGTGATTTGTAGGGGGAGGCTAAGGTTAGAATATTTAAAGCAAATTTCAAAGATGTAGGGTGTTATATGTACGACTATAGGCTCGTATTTGTTAATGAAACGACTTGCGCAAGATAGAACAGCTTGAAGAACTGCATCAAATCAGTCGAGAGACTGATGACAAAAAAATATTTCTTAATAAAAAAACTTTTTTTTTATTTATAACAAACATTTATTGTTTGATTTATTTATTCACAAATATTAGTCCACCAAAGTAGCATATCCCATGTTTTGAGGAGTAAATTGCATTACAAATAAGACAGAATTACATTTTTTAAATGCACTGTAACTGACAAAAATTTGCTCTATACTCTATTTCACGTTCAGAATGCAGTACCGCTGTTATGAGAACCCTTTGTGTTATCAGGCGTACGGAATACATCAGGCACAGCCAATACAATAACCCTCCTCCGCCGACACCATACTAAGGTCACGGGCAAACATTTTAAAATTTTTAATCAAAAAATTCTGAAAAATATACTTTCGCTTCCTAATGATTCGTATTTTATTACACTAAATGTTATTATTATGTTCTGATATTTTAGGTACGTATACGTGAAAGTGGTTTGACGTCTCTCATTTCGTCACCCTCACTGGCGCGCCAGGGGAGTTTTATTACCATTTTTAGATCTTTCCGAGATACTTACGACTGTTATTCAAACAAGATTTAAAGATTTACCAAGATTTAAACAATAACTATTCTTTACTTTAAAATATTAAAAAAAACAAAATAAAATTGATAAACAATTCCATTACTATTATAATTGTCGGTACCTGATCTTTTAAACGATACGAATAAGTTATTAAGTATGTTTTCATATTACGTTATTCAATTAGGAGTTTGTAAATGAGAACGTGTTGTGGCGCGGAGTCGATATTTTTACTTTGTGTAGTAGCGTTCAAACTCCTATACGAAATACATTGCTTTTGGACTTCCGTACTGCATTCTGAACGTGAAATCAACTATAGTAATGGTAATTTTATTGGTTGATTATGTCTGCATTATTTTTTTAACTGTTATATTTTATTTCACAACTGTGACTACAACCGGTGAAATAGATAATAAAATTACAAAAACTATGACTTGGATTACTTATAAGTGAGCACACAGCTGAGCTGTGAGCTGTGTTTAAAAAAAATTAATTATGAGAAATTTTACATACAATAGTATAATTTTCTTGTAATATTTAAAATGTGTGATTTTTAGGACTATATCATGTCCTTACTCCAGTGTCGTTTCAGTCTTCGTGGTGGATTTCCTGGCAGGTGTTTAGAACGTAGCTCCTGAATAACTGGATTTTCGTTTGATTCTTAAATTATTTTTAAATTGCCAATAAAATTAAAAAAAAAATATTTCGTTAATGTAAGGGGCATAGAGGTCGGCGTGTAAAGTTTTTCACGATGCGTAACTTGGAGCGTCAGTAATGAACCTGAGAAATTGAGACTGAAATCTTTGAATTCGAATTATAACGGAATTTTTACCGAGCCGTTGAAATGACTGCCATTCATCCAAATAGGTCTCAGAAAAGCCTCGTAAGTTAGCAGTTGTGAAGTTAATGATTATTTAGATCGATTATAAAGAAGTTTAAGCCTTCAGAAAGAAGTTTAAGCCTTTCATTTAAGAAGTTACGTTTAATGTTAACGTGGTTGTTCTAAGTCAGACGTCTGTCTGATTGAAGCCATATGTACTACATAAGCTCTTTTTTGTGCGTAGATAATTTAAATAATTATGTATTATTAGGTGTTATTTACAATTTTAATGTTTGTACAATATTTTGTTGGTCAAAAAGTAAGTAAAAATTTGTGAGAAGGATGATTCGATTTACCAACCATTTATTAATAGGAAGAATTGGAGGGGATGTAGAAGAAAAGGGGAAGAAAAAATAATGATAATAAATGTTGAAATTACTGGAAACCTGAATAATATTGCCGACGTGTGAAGTACAAATGCGTGTAATGGGGCGAATTTTCAATGTCGAGTGGGGTAAGGAAGGTGTTAAAGGAGCCTGTCATTTCGTTTGCTAGTGTTTGTTCCATGTACGCATATATATGTATACTTTGAGGGATGCAAGTCCAAGAATTGGATGGGGGGGGGACTGAATGATGGAACGAACTCTCATGATGGGTAGGTAAGTAGGGGTGGTACAAATGATAAAGAACCAAGAGGTATTTGGCAAGGGATGTTATGAAGGGATGAATTTACAACCAACCCCCCCTTCTTTACCTTCCATCCCTTAACCTGGTATTTTCTACCCTCTTTCCGAAGCTTACTACTGTTAACCCGACAAAACGTTCGCGGTACATATTCTGTAATTGTGTGCTTTGAACACACAGCCAAGCGCGAATGTGACTTCGTGTATGTATCTGGTATGCCCTGTGGCTTTTAACTTAAACGACTTTATCAAAACACTTTAGATAAACACAAATTCGTTTACCTCTTTTAAAACGATTCAATTAAAATTCACACAGAGATTTTTTTAATAAAATTACTATTGTATTTAATATAAATTTCAATCCGTAAATCAAATTAATAAATTTTCCCGCGCTTGATATTGACGCGGGAATTATTTCCCGCGCAGGATGATTGCGCGGGAGGTTTTACCGCGCAAACTTCTAAGTGATTCTTTTCTGATATATCGTAATGTATTATTTTTTGATACATTTCCATATCATAATGTTCTTTTTTATACTGTCGTTTCTCCGTTGTAAATATTAGAAATAATTAAGATATTTTATAAAATATTCCTTGTCTTAAATCCAGAAGTTATTATAGACGATGAAGAGGGATGAGTTGAACCCGGTTGTGCAGAAGAAACCAACTACCAAAACCAAGAGTGAAATTTTTTGATCAGAAGGAACCAATTAACAAAACTGGGAATTTTATTTATGTTTCATAAGGAGGAACCAACTTTTAAAACAAGGAATTTGAGATCTTTTAAAAGACAGAATCAACTGTTAAAAAAATATCACTGGGTGGTCATGAGTGGCATGGAGGAAACCTTAAACATTTGGGTGCCCTGAAAAAGGCCGTTTTATCGTGTGCGTCCAGGTGGAAAGAGTTGGTTAGTGGTTGGCTGTGGAGTTGGTAGTTGTCGTGACGGACGTGGAGGTGTCAGGTGGGCGACACCTCCACGTCCGTCACAACGACTACGACCAACTCTTCACGTCTAGATGACCAACGCTTAAACGCCTCTTTTTGGGCATCAAAGTTTAAGGTTAATCAAATTAAGGTTTCCCCTGGCTACTCATTCTTACCAGCCGGTGACAATACCCAGATCCCAAACAATCCTAGGCTTAAGTGTTACTTAGACAAAAAGGGCCGTCCATACGTGCATCCTTTACGTAAGATTTGCCTGCACAAACTGGTTTATATATCAAATCCTGTGTGTGCGGACGAGAAAACAGTATACCGTACAGTTCTAAATGCGGCCTCTGGAATCTTCGAAAAGTTAAAGAATAACTGCACAAACTATTACGTTTGACGGTATTGGTTCTGTCGGATGGAAGGGGTTCGAGCCGTGTCTTCAGTCTTGTTTCGATTCATTATAAAGTTCTTGAGTTTTAATGGTAGCTCTACCCGTGAGAACACCGCGAAAAACATCGTACACATTACATTAATTAAATAGACGTGTAAATTATCCATTTAGCTGAACAATTTTAAAAACTAAAATTTTAAATGGTAGTTTTACATACAGCCATCATTCTATCTTTCATGAAATGTTATTTTCAATTGTGAATTTACGTAGTGAGTGTTTATTCACCAACTCGGACGATGTTTTTGGTTAGACTAGTAGCAGCTTGGCTCGGCCGCGCGAAAGACACCGTTTAACTTCACGGATTGTACGTCGTTGAGGAGTGTATTTACATTTTTCTCCACATACTTATTGATAATTCACATAACTACGTAAACATGTAGGCGGTCTCATCGTTTGTCATGTATTTTCTCCATTCATTGGGAACTTCAAGGAAATTCTTAATTAAATTTCCCTTTATTTTCGACAACCACTTTTTAATCTAAACGGAACGATTACATGTCTTTTTATACTTTTTTAAACAAGTAATAAAGAAAAGACTAACAGATAGTTTTCATCTTCAGGTGACATTTTTTTTATGATACAGTTGTAGTACGCGCACGCGGAAAAATGGAAATAGACTGAATAGCACTTAACTGCATCGTGGTAGCACTGCACTACACGGTGTTCGTTTGCTTAATCTATTCCGTGCGCAAGTCGCTGTCGTGTGGAAGGCCCTTAATACTTTCGACAAAGTATGGAAAAACAAAGAAAATTGTAAGATAAAATATATTTTTCCGAATTAATGATTTACGGGAAAATTTCTACAGTTTTCCAGCCGTGAAACGATCGATAAAATATATTCAAATATAAGTTAGTACGGTGTTTCAAGCATTTATTCATTTTTTTATAGAGAACAGAAAAAATACTGATCAAATTTGTCAACTACAAAGCCACTGAATTTCAACCAATCAAAGTTCACCAACAGACCGAATTTTCCCCATGATACAGACACAAAGTAGTACAAATTAAAAGTACCCCGTGCTTTATAATCCAATAAAGTGGTACTTTTTTCATCCCTTTTTCATTTTTATATTGTGTCCCATGCGCCCTTTCAATATTTTCCAAATATTCTCTATAGAATACAACAGATTCATATTTTTACAAATTGTACAATCGATTTTTGTGCATATGTATATCGATATATTTTATTTTTAACTCTTTTTTTCAACGATATCGATTTCATATTCTTTTGGATGCGTTTTAAGTTTATTATTAAATATAAAATTTAATTATCCCCTTGTATAATATCATGGGGTTTTTTATAGCAGTCTATTTTTTACAGAAGTTAAAAAAATGTATTTTTTTAAATTTGATTCTTTATTTCGTAAAACTATAAAATACAACACTACACAACAGCTATCAAAATGTCAAACAAAATTTTAGAAAAAACAAACTACATAAAAACAATAGCAAAACTTTTTTAAATAGTGTACTGAATGAACCACGTAAAGCGTCACAATTCAATTATGGGAGAACGGTTTGTCACTCTTACAACAGACTCTCCTCTGTTTAGTCGCTTGCTGCGTTTCCATCATTCGGGTCTGCTGTCAGGTAACGCTTGACTTTACTTTGACTGTTGCGGGGATGACTCGCAGGGTTGACCGTTGGATTAATTTCGTCTCACGAGTATCGTCATGAAGTAAACATCTTTTCCTGGTATATAATATCGTATTATTATATTAACTAAATTATGTTTTAAATTTCGTTGTATTTATTTATTCATTCATAATTGGTTGTTATTTTGTGTCTTCGCCCAAATTATATTTCAGTGAATTACACATCATTATTTAATTACTCGTTTATCATTTAATCACTGTTGCTTGTATTTCAAACATTACTAGTACTGGCTATAAGGAAAATAACTTTAAAATTTTATGATATCTTAAAAAGTAATTTCAGTGAAAGATGTAACTATACTGGAGCCATATATTAATTTATTTTATGATACCTTGTAAAGTAAATTTCTGCCAAAAATGTGATTATACTTGAATCATATATTAATTTATTTGATGAATATATTTATTTGATGAATATTTGATATATATATATATATTTGATGAATATATTTATTTGATGAATTTATTTGATGATATATTAATTTATTTTATGATACCTTGTAAAGTAAATTTCTGCCAAAAATGTGATTATACTTGAATCATATATTAATTTATTTGATGATACCTTAAAAAGTAAATTTTAGTCAAAGATGTTACTATACTTGAATCATATATTAATTTATTTTATGATACCGTGAAAAGTAAATTTCAGCCAAAAATGTGACTATACTGGAATCGTATATTAATTTATTGTATGATATCTTAAAGAGTAATTTTATTGAGAGATGTGACTATACTGGAATCACATATTAATTTATTTTATGATACCTTAAAAAGTAAATTTCAGTCAAAGATGTGACTATACTGGAATCAATTTTTAATTAATTTATTTTATGATACCGTGAAAAGTAAATTTCAGTCAAAGATGTGACTATACTTGAATCATATAGTAATTTATTTGATGATACCTTGAAAAGTAAATTTCAGTCAAAGATGTGACTATACTGGAATCGTATATATTAATTTACTATTCTAATTTTCACCTTTTCACGGCAAGACTAACCTGTTTTCTTTGATGGATTTGATATTGTCATTTTGTTCTTGATTTTCTAAAAAGGCCTACTTATTATTATAAATAACCATGTTGCTTAAATTTTAAATGTGTTATTTACTTTTTATTGTTTATTCCTTGCCGTTAATTTTGTATTTTGTATGCCAGTTCTTGTAGTTATTTTGTAGTTGTTGTATTTTGTTGCTAGGTTCTACTTTCAAGTGAAATTTCTTTAATTTCATTTCTAATGTTTACCTAATTTTTCCTTGTCAGTGTATGTTTCTTTAATGACGTCTAGCGGAGACGTCATCTTCTTCCCTCGCATTAGTGCGTCGGTTGGTGCTTTATCGGGACCCTGTTGGAAAAAAAGGTATTTGTATTCACAAATACCTTTTTAAATTATGATAAGCTATTCAACAATGTCACAAGACAATATAGTATATAGTAAAGCTACATTTTTTTTAAATTTCCTAAAGTATGTAGGCCTACTTTGCAATCTATTCCATTTAAAGACAATAAGCAACCCCCATTATTCAATGAGATGAGGATGATATGTATGAGATGTGTAAATAAGGAGAGAGTATGATTAGCTGAACCCCAACCATCAAAGTACACCAATAACCACTGTCTAATATTCAAATCCGTATAAAAGTACTTTTACTGGGATTTGAACCAGGAACCTTCATCTTCGAAAATCAGCTGTTAAACAGCTGATTCGCGGCGTCGACTTTACAACTAGACCAACCCGGTGGGTTACTTTTCAAAATTAAACATCATTGTATTATTGTAATAAATGTAGGAAATCTGTGAACAGTATTTATTATTTCTTTTAAAGTATCTCAACCGGACGAAAGATAAATTGTCTATAATCTATCAAATAATAAATAACTTAGCCTATTGCTTGAGTCTCAGCTCCGTGTAGTTGGAAGGAATGAAGTGCGTTGTTTTAGTAGTGGGAAAGTGGATGAGTGTTAGTAGTATTTCACTGCTGCTGTATTTGTAGTGGTAGCGTGTACTAAATAGACTAAAAAAATATTCTTATCCGGCGCATTAATTTAAGAAATATCTACTAGGTTATTAACTTGGTCGGATTCATAGTAATATTTAACTTCCCAATTTATATCAACATATATTATGTAAATAAGTAAATGTTATAAATACAAACAAATATGTTAAATACGGAAAGTTTGAAAATGAATGTTTTGTATCAGAGTAATGCAACAATCGTTCTCCCAGCATGCGTCACTCATTCATTATACCTCACTACGTACCCTTCACCCCGCAACTGCACGGAGCTTGGAACCGCAGAATACATCTTTCTGATAAAAATAACGAAAACCCGTTTTGATGATGAACCAGGATAGATGGCTATGCCGTGAAGAATTTTACGGTAATGCGTAAAAAAAATCAGGTGTGAAACCCTCACACGATTTTCTCTTGTCAGTTTAAATAATGAACAATATAGCCTACGTGTGAATATAACTTAAAGTTCGTGTCGGGTCCCGTAGTGGTACCTAACTTATGTATCAAGTTTCAATTTCGTACGCTATTCCGTTCTTGAGATATTTTGTTCTCTCTCTCTCTCTCACACACACACACACACACACACACACTCTTACGCGCGCGCACGTACTCACACACACATCACGAAAGCATGTTTTTTGGCTCAGGGGGCCTGAAAAGTGTATTTCTGGTGAAAATCGAAATCGATATGAAAACAATATTTTCCTTCATTATTCTTGTAGGGCAAGAGAAAGTAATAATTGTCATACTATAGACTATAGACTAACACTGCTATTTAATGACCATCCCTGAACATTAAAAATTTGGCTTACATTTTTGTGTTCCCTCAATAGAAGTCTCTTAGTATACATTCGAGTGAGATAACAAACAAAGATAAAGATATAATGGATATGTGCGTAAGAATATGAAAGAAAAAGGTGGAGAATCAGAGTCAGAGATGGAGCTAATTATAATCACAAATGATATTCAGTAGTGTAATTAAAATTTTATTAAGAACATAGGAGATGGAGAACCCAGTGGTTGGGCTTCTTGGTTTGTGGGGGTAGAAAGAGAGAAAGCGAGAGAGCTATCGTTGGGAGTTCTGTTCAATTAAAGTAGTATAATGAGCCTCTTAATTTACCGGCAAGAATAAATTTAAAATTATATCACCATCTAACACATACACACACACACACACACACACACACAACTCGTTTACATGCAAACTCATTCATATTATATGCAAAACAGTATATACTACTTCAGAGCGGTCACACTTACATTATTGATTTGAATTTTTAAATTAATTAATAAATTATTTTTATTATTTTCTCTGTCTGTATTAAAGCCAAAAATAATTTTAGTTTTATGAAATTCATCATAGTTTTGTATGCTGAATGTTGATTGGTTGTACTTTGTAATAAAGTGGGCGTGGTCTTCAATCTATGTCACATAAAAATTTTGCTTAAGAGATTGCACGATTGCGGCGTAAGAGGTCGAGCTTTCGCACTTCTAAAAAGCTACTTATCAAACCGCACTTCACGTGTCATGTTCAACGGACAGCATAGCTACAATTATATAATTGAATGTGGGGTCCCACATGGGACAGTACTTAGTCCAATTCTATTTCTTATATACAACCTCACCATAAAAGAAAGTTGGGGTTGCAGTAATTCAGATCAAGAAAGAAGGGAAATGTTAAGATGTTTTATTTGTAATAGCTCTGATAGCCTCCAACCCAAAAGTTTGTTTAACAGCAGTTCTAACCTCATCTTAAGGTTTCTATTGTTGCTTTGGTCTGTTTAGTCTCTATGTTCACTGATAAAGAAAAGGCGAAGTGTGTTTATTGTTGGCTGAGTTGAAGTCTGTAATTTCAATTCGACGTGATTATAGAAAAGTTTCACCACATGAAAATAATATACGACGTTGGTTCAAACAATTTGTAACAAGATGACATACCGTCACACTTTTATGCATTTGCCACCCAGTCTTTGAATGAAAATTTTCCATGTAATGCATATACATAGTTCCTATGTATATTATTGTTTGTCATGTAAATCCAATTTTTGAAAATTTTAAATAACTTTAGACATTGAAACCCTTTTTACTTTCTCTTGGCTGTTTATTATTAATCTTTGTATTAATCAGTTTTGTGGATGATACGGTTTTGTTGTTCACGGGTTCAAACTGTGAGAATACGTAATGTAAGGCTAAAATAGGGCTAGAATTGTAAAGAACTGGCTTGATTAAAATTTTTTAACATTATAGTATATTGTCAAAAAAACATATTTTCTTCTCTTTTCTGGGTCAGTCAAAGAAATAAGTGAGTTTGAAGAATTAAAAGTTCACACCTGTCGATGCGTAGTAAAAAGTTTATTCTTTGTCAGCAAATAATAAAGTACCTGAGTATAAAATTTAACTGCCTTCTTAAATGCAGTGAGCACATTGAAGGTGTTTGTCAGCGTTTAAAAAAAAATTGTATTTTCACAGATAATATAGAAAAAGCAGTTCCTGAATTTTCCTTTCCAAAAACTTTCAACGCATTACCACAATTTTTTTAACAAATTACGAATTATTCAAAATTAAAAAAGTAATAAAATAACACCTGAAGAATAATTTGATTGCTACTAATTCGATTTATATCTTTATCTTTGCTTCATGTAATATTTCATTGGAAATTATTGTTATCATATCGATTTTTCAAATTCGAGTTAACACCGGATATTCACGTTTCAAATCCCCTGAACACGACAAATTGTTTACTAATTTGGGTGTGTGTGTGTGCGCGCGCGCGCGAACAAAATACCGTACAAGGAAACAAGAAACGAACATTTTCATAAAAATCCGTCAACTAGACGTAGTAGATTATTCGTGCAATTTTTTTGCGATTTTCGTAAAAAGGCCCCTTGATATTTTGAACAATCGCTTCATTTATTTCATTTTCTATGCTATATAAATAAATTGTGTGGTCTTGTTTGCATTTTAGAGCAGAAGCGTATGTAATCAGAGTTGTAGAGAATTAAAATACTTAGCCTACAACTTTTATTGCAACCATTTTTCTACAGTGCTTATTTTAGAGTCAATTAGTGATTTTCTGTAATTTTCTAATTAAAATCGGTAAAAACTGTTTTGTTAAGATTGCATCCTTAGAATGTATTTTAAAACAAAAGTAATAAACGTTGTAGAAAGTGAAAATACCTGCAAACTTTATTGCAAGAATTTTTTTCTACAGAAAAAAATAAATATATATGAATATAAAATAGAAAAGGAGAAAAGATTTTGTTTTCATGTCGATTTTTTGAAATCGAGTTTTTAACGGAAATACTCGTTTTCTGGCCCCCTCAACAAAAAGCATGTTTTTAGCGATTGGTTTGTGTGTGTGTGTGTGTGTGTGCGCGCGCGCGCGCGCGTGAGAACAAAATACCTTAAAAACGGAAAAGTTGAATAATTAAACTGAAGTTAGGATACACTACTGAAACCAACCCGAACATTTCCATAAAAATTGGTCAATCAGAAGTAGTAGTTTATTCGTGCGGTTTTTCACTTTCATGCAATTTTTCAAAAATGGCACCTAGGTTTTTTTAAAAATCGCCTTACTACATTTTTTGTGGTCTACAAGATAGAATAAGCGCCTACGTCTGCTGAAATTCATGGTGGGGCCTGTGCTTTCCTGGAAAAAAAGTTTTTTTTTCGATTTCGGCCTTTATTGCATTTTTGGGCAAAAGTGTATGTACAATAAAAGTTGCAGAACTTTTAAAAACCTAAAACTTTTATTCTAAGCGGATCTTTTTGTAGTATTTTGTTTAGCTTGAATTTGTGACTTTCTGTATTTCTTTCATCAAAATCGGTAAAAAAATGGAAAATTTTAATATTGCAGCCTTAGTATGCATTTTACGACAAAAGTGTGTTGTTAAAGTTATAGATAATTAAAATATCTATAACTTTAATTTAAGCATTTTCTTGTACAGAGCCTAGTTTAGTGGCAAATAGTGTTTCCGTGCATGAGGCCTAACAGTGGTTGATTTTCGTTTTGCATCACTCACTTTAGATTAAAATTATGGTGTTTTCCATTTTACATTGTTTATTATTGCGGTTAAACAACGTTTGCATGTTTAATTGTTTGAATCGGTAATTTGAGAATGCCCGTAAGTCAAAAATCTAATTTTTTGAAAAATAAAAAAAATAAAAAATAATAATTTGTTCAGAGGGCTGTTCCCTTTAATATAAAATATATACTTTTGTATTTTTAAAGATAAGCCACGTGTTTCAAAAAAGTAAAAATTTTGACGAGGTTTTTCTGAAATAAATTGGAGTAAAATGCTAACTTTCGTTGTGTTCTGTAAAATACGTTGTTAGATCAGAAGAAAATTATGTTTTACAATGGTATTCATTAATTTATTTCACTAGTGTACATTATGACTTAAAATAGCTTTTTACAATAATAAAAATTGAAATTCTTAACTTTAAGAAAGAAAAATGTTGATTTTCAGGGCTAATCTTGTGCTTCGTCTTTGTCATAAAAAGTCCCTTATCTTTGTGTAGCCTCTACCATTAGAAAGTAGAGCTTAAGCTTCAAAAGATCATCCAATTTCATTTTTAAATTAGAAGGAAGCAGTTTGTACCCTTAAGGAAAGCCATAATTATGTGATTTTTATCGAGATGGTGTCTTCACATTCAGGTCGTCCTAAAATGCACTAAAGAAAAAATACAAAATTTTTACTTATGGGCTTTCTGAAATGACTGATTCATTTACATTGACACGAGAAAGTCGTGTAAGTATTTAACACCTTTTTATTAATATTTTGAATTTTTATTTTTGTTACAGGTAAGACCCATCGGATGATTGCAGGAAATTGGTAATTATATAAAAATGTATTTGATAATTTTAATGGTACCCCTAAGTTATTTGTATAATGTAATATATTAATGGGAAAGCCCTAAATGACTGACTCACTCATGCAATCATCACTAATTTTCGTAATTACACTTCCTTACAATAGCTAGAAAGCTGAAATTTGGAGGGAATATTTTCTCTAGGGTAAATAGCAAAGTTAAACAAAAACGATTTCGACCTACCACCGTTAAGGGTTTGAAAAGTTGTTCAACCCACAAACCGATCTTTTCCTTTCACTATGTTACGGACAAGCTAGGTGACTGAAACTCGGTTGAGATGTTACTTACATTTCAAATATAAAATTACACGTTAACCATTCCTAAAATGTATCCCTAAGAGGATGAAAATGTTGTTCAAACCTTAAACCAACGTTTATTAATAAGTAGTTGCTGACGAGGTAGATGGGTGGAACTCAGTTGAGATGTTACGTTTAGTGACGCTAAAACAATTATACCTCAGTGATTTCAAAAATTCCCAATTTCCGGTTAAAACTCAATTTCGAAAAATTGACATACAATACTTTGTTTCGTTGTACATTCATACACACATATAAGGCAAGAGAAAGTACATATGTATATTACATATCTGAGATACCATAAACGAAGCAGGCCGTCTCTGTGGTGTAGTTATTACCACGCTGGCTTACAAAGCGATCCCGATTTCCATTCCCCTTCGCGCTTGAGTCTGGAAATTAACCCAATAATGTTGACCCGCAAGGGTTAAATAATACAAAAGAAAGTAAGTGCCATTTCGTTCTAACGCCACCGCAGTGCTACTGTCGGCATCCCGCGCATGCACTCTACTTTCCCTAGTTTTTACTTTCCCTATTTGATGCCATTACGGGTTGATTAGTCTTGTGTTTTATGTTTATTATGGTAATTTTTAATATTTAAAACAATCAATGGACCCGCCGGCTGTGAGATTCGTTCCGTTATCTGGTTTTTAAATTCAAGGAACCTTAAGTCAGCCGAAATTCATCAATAGATTACAAAGAATGCACTGAGTGATGGAATAATCCAATTAAGTGGGTTTAGGTAATTCTGTTGTCAATGAAGAACAGACAGATGTGCACGACGATCCACGAATTGTGCGGCCTTCTGTTGTCAATGATAACTTGGCCAGGAAAGTGGATGATAAAATTGAAGAGAATAGATGATTCACAGTGACTATGCTTTCAAAGAAATTTTTGAAGTTTCGAAAACTGTTTTGCATGAGGTTGTTACCAACTTGGGTTATCATAAGTTGTGTTCCCGCTGGATTGCAAAAATGCTCCCTACTAAACAAAGAAATTTGACAGTACTCTGACATTTATTACCTAGTAAACTTGATTACCTGGACATGAAACGCAGGCTTTCTGGTAACAGTTCTGAATGTGATGACGCTAACAACGCTGTAAAGTTATGGTTGTCTTCACTGGAAGGATGTTTCTTTGAGAAAGGTTTTGATAAGTTGGTCACCCGCTACAAGTGCTTCAAAAATCTTCGGAACTATACAGAAAAGTAGTTGAAGTGTGGTCTTTCATGTAAAAATGAAATTTCTTGAGAAAAATATTTAAATATTTTTTACTTTCTCGTGCCTATATGAATGTATTTTAAGAAAGGAAAGTATTGTTTTCATGTTAATTTTTTGAAATCAAGTTTTCACCGAAAATCACGTTCTCAGGCCCTTTGAACCCAAAAATCATGATTGTGGAGGGGAAATATCTCAAGAACGGAATATCGTACGAAGTTGAAACTTAAAACTTAAGTTAGGTAGGTTTTACTAGAGGACCCAACACCAACATTATAATCAAAATCGGTCAACCGGAAGTAGTAGTTTATTCTTGCGATTTTTCACTTTTTTGCAATTTTTTCAAAAATGACTCCTACGAATTTTTTAAAAATCATAGTCAATACTTAAATTTTTATGCCCTACAAGATAAGAGTAAGCGCCATGTCTGCTGAAATTCTTGGAAGGCTGTGTTCTCCAAAAAGTTTATGTAATTAAATTTGTTGAAAATTTCAACAAATCTACAACTTTTATTTAATAAAATTTTTTACAACGCTTATCAATTTTAACGCGTCAATTAATAATTTTCTGTATTTTTCCCATCAAAATTTGCAAAAAATTTGTATTTTTTTAAGATTAAGCCCTTTAGTTAGGCCTATCCATTTTATGACAGAAGTAGGATATAAGTAAAGTTGCAGATAATTAAAAAACTACACTTTTTATATTAAGATTGTTTTTCTAGAGAGCCTTGTTAAGCGTCAATTATTGATTTTCCGGATATTTAAATCATGTAGGTTGATTTTCATTACGCATCATTCACTCATGATTAAAATTAGGTAATGGTTTTTTGTTTATATCGTTTACTCATGATTAAACATAGGTTATGTCGTTCATTATTTACATTGGCAAAAAAAGTCGTCAGAGTGTTTCACACCTGATTTTTTTCTTCGAAACTGTACTTACTTTCCGGACACGCCTTGTTACAATCTCTTTGTCAAATTCCAATTCTTTTTTTGAAATCCTTAGATTTTTCACAGAATTTTTTACTGTAGATTTTATTTAATATACAAGTTTTATTTATTGTAGAAATATATTTTAGTAGATTTGCGTAGGTAAATTTATTTAAATTAGGTTACAAGTAATTTAAATAGTAATTAATATTGTTATGTTGGCAACATTGATTGGTATTTTAATTATTTTATCTAGTACATGTTCAAATGGTTTATAACTAATTTAAATATTTCATATCGATAGTTTAATGGTATACCAATTTACATTAGTAGTTTCATATAGTATATATAATAAAGGTAATTTTCGTTTTTGATGTAAACGTAGGTTGGTAGCAATGTAGTACACCAGTAATTAAAGAATTGTAATTAATTATTATGCAGGTAGTAGTGGTAAAATTATAATTAAGTTTCCATCTTGGAACACCACGCCATTGACCGTCTGTGTGTACGTCCGTCGTCGTTGTCGGGTTACTTGTCCGTATGTCTTTTCATTACATCTTTCAATTTCTGTTGCCACAACGGATACACGCCTACGTATAATGTATACCGTGTATTAAATCTAAAATGTGTTGCCAACATAATAAAATTAAATTTACCTATTTATTATAAATGTGTTTATTTTCTCCTCAACCCCACAGGTTTTCTATTATGAATGGAAAAATATTTTCTGCGAATATAATTGTATGTATATAAATATCACACTACAAGCCAAAAACAATGTTTATCAAAGTATATTCATCTGTATGTTTTTAATGTAACCTATATTTTTATCATGTTAGAACAAAAACTGCTTAACCGATTTTGCTGAAGTATAATAAGTAGAACACTCTCGTTAATCCAAGCTCTATTTACAGGGGTGGATTAGGGAGCTGATGTACCCGGTAATTTTAGCATGCGACCAAAAATTCCAAAAAATACCCCTATTTTTTTTAAACCGTCTAATTTTTCAGAAAAAAATTACATGATTTTTTTAAAACTAATTTTATTTTTCATTCTCGCCAAAGAAAACGTTTTGCCGACGATAAACCTCTGGTGATATGACAACGGGAAAAGTTGGTACAAGAAGCTAAAATTGTTGACTCGTTTTGAAACTAAATCTAGTGTGAAACACTCACACGACTTTCTGTAGCCAATTCAAATAAAGGAAAATATAACCTAATTTTAATCATGAGTGAATGAAAATCAACCTCTGTTCAACTTAAAAAATTCGGAAAATCAGTAGATGACACTAAACTACGCGCTTTACAAAAAAATTTAAAATAAAAGTTGTAAACTTTTTAATTTTCTACAACTTTGAATATACACCCATTTTTGCCCTAAAATTCATATATTAAAGACGTAATTTAGAAAAAAAGTACTACGAGAACGTAGCCCCGACGAATGTCAGCTGACGTGGGCGCTTACCCTATCATGTAGAGCATAAAAATGTACGATATTAAATGAGCGATTTTAATGAAAATCGTAGGAACCGTTTTAGATAAAATTGCAGTTGTTAAAAATTGTTCGAATAAACAATTTAGATTACTTGTGGGAGCTGTGCTGTCGTGATTAAAAATGGTTTTTAGTGATTGCGGATTTTAGATGTATTTCAGGACAAAATTGTATTTAATCAGAGTAACAGTAATTGAAAAAATCTAAATTTTTATTTTAAGCATTTATTTTTACAGAGTTTAGTTTATCGTCAGTCAGTGATTTTTCATATTTTGCTTATTGAAATCGGTGAATTATTATTAAAAAAATGGAAAATTTTTAAAACATGAGTAAATATGTATTATAAAATTAGTTCATGAAATAAGTTTTTCGGGATTTACAGTGTTATGAATTCGTTTAAGGTTCAGGTGATAAAAGTTTTTTGAAAATTAAAAACTTTTTACTTTCTCTTGCCCTGTTTGAATATATAGGGAAGATTAGTAGTCTATTGTTTCTTGCCGATTTTTCGAAATCGAATTTTCAGAGGAAATACACATTTCTGGCCCTCTGAATCCAAGAAACATGTTTTGAGCGATTGGTCTGTGTGAACGAAATATCTCAAGAACGGACTATCAAACATTTAATCAAAATCGGTCAATCGGATTTAGTAGTTATTCGTACAATTTTTCACATGTTGCGATTTTCTGAAAAACGGCTTCTACGATTTTTTTTAAATCACTTTATTTTCTACATCTGTTAAGCGTAAATGCCATATCTGCTGAAATTCTTGGGGGCTGTGCTCTCGTGGTAATTTTGTTTTTCATTATTGTGGCCTTAATATACATTTTAGGGAAACAGTGTTTGTAATTAAAATTATAGGAAAGTAAAAAAAACCTACAACTTTTATTTGTAACATTTTTTCTACAATGCTTAATTTTGCGTGAATTAGTGATTATTTTGTATTTTTTCTATCAAAATCGGAAAAATATGAAGATTCACGATTCCGGCTTTTGTATTATGCATTTGACGACAAAATTTTATATAAAAAAAGTTATTGAATTTTAAATAACCTACAATTTTTATTGCAACCATTTTCTTCAACAGAGCTTAATTTTGCGTCAAATAGTGACTTTTTTTATTTTAAAATTGTACAGAGGTTGATTTTCATTTAGCGTATTCACTCATGTTTAAAAGGTTCTGTTTTTCATTTTACGTTGTTTACTAATAATTAAACATAGGTTATATTTTTCATTAATTACATTGGCAAGAGAAAATCGTGTGAGTGATGAAAACTTGGCTAGTCCTACCCGGGAATCGAACCCGAGACATTTCGCTTATAACTCAGTTGTTCTTACCACTTTTATTTATAAATACCAGAGATTAAATTCTCTCTCTTCAGTGTTCTAGGTTTTATTTTTTAAGGTTTAAAATAATAATTTTAATAATTCGTAATTAACTTAAGATTATTTTTTAATTTCGTTAAAACAGTAATTAAGGCAAACTAATTTATAATTAACGATAAAACAACCAGACGTTAATAATTATAAAAAACGAATTAAATTAGTTTGGTGGAAGGATAGGTTAGGTTGGGTTAGATTTTTTTTATATGTTTTGTGGAAAAAATAATTATTTTTCGTCTGTGTATAGGTAGTGTATAATTAAATGTGATTATTAATGGATAGACTAATTATTTTTTCTCTTTTAATAATAATTATATATTTTGTTGTTGCGTTGGCAATCCTGTTGTTCTGACAATAGTTTGTGGGGTAGTTGAAGGGAAAAAAGAGAGGATTATTAAAATATATTGCGGGGAAGTTATGTTGTAAGAAAGAGATGGAAAACTAGTGGTTATTTTATTAATAAATTATTCACGACCCGAATTAAGTTAATTCTGGTAGTACTGATATAATAATGTATCTGTAAATTGCGCCTGTGCTATGCACTGGTTAGTGGCTATGTAATTGGGGTTTTAAATACAGTAACATAAGAGGAAAAAAATTATCTGGTGGGCAACATTCACACGACTTTCTCTTGCCAGTGTAAATAATGACAAATATAACCAATATGTTTAATCATTTGTAAACAATGTAAAATGAAAAATATAACCTAACTTTATGTCCATAACAGGCAGATGGAGTGTTAAATTATTTGTACTTGATCTGCTAGTCCCAGGGTTACAAAAACTAGTTCTGTTTCTTATCACTTGGTCAACCAGTTATATGACTGAAGCATTTAAGAACAGAAGAGGTAGAGGTGTAAAAGACACTCGTTAGACATTCATTATACACCCAGACCCTGTGGTCAATGACGTGAAGGTGTCATTTCCAGGGTGGAAAGTAGATACTTTTCAGAGGGCTTGGCATGATTGTTTGTTGTTTTTTTGGTTTAACGTCCGACTGTTCTGCAATTACTGCTAATGCAGACGGTGAAAGATGAAATGATTTTTTTCTAACGTATGAAAATATATATTTTTGGCATGATGATAAGCATATGTTTCAGTGAGGGAGGTTGTATAATAAGGTAATAGGTTTTCAGTGATGATAAACATACTCAGTGAGGAAGGCATGGCACACTACCTCACTCCTCGTTTTAATTAGTAAAGCCACTATAGATTCAAACCAGCCTTTTGCCTGATGACTTCAATAACAACTGCCTAATTTTAATCATGTGTGAATGACGTAAAATGAAAATCAAACAGTTCGACTTAAAAAAACGGGAAATCATCAATTTGTCGCTAAACTAGGCCCCGTAGAAAAAATACTTAAAACAAAAGTTGTAGGTTTTTTATTTTCTATAATTTTGATTATACAGATATACACATTTGTCGTGAAATGCATACTCAGGCTGCAGTCGTTAAAATTCCAATTTTTTACCGATATTGATAAGCAACGTACAAAAAACTATAATTGACGCTAAACTAAGCGTTATAAAAAAATTATAAAATAAAAGTTGTAGGTTTTGTAATTTTCTTCAATATCAGTTACATACACTTAACCCTAAATGCATATTAAAGCCGCAATTTAAAAAAAAACACATTATTTACCACGAGAGCATAGCCCCGCCCCCCCAGAAGAATTTCAGTGACATAACGCTTACTCTATATTGTTGAACATAAAAAGTTCCGTAAATGAGTTGTTATAAAAAAATCGTAGTAGTGGGTTTTTGAGAAAATTGCAAATAGTGTAAAACTTCTGGTTGACTGATTTTGATGAAATTGTTCATGTTCGGAACTTGTAGATACGATTTTTTGAGTTATTTTTTTCATACTATTTCGAAAAAGTTACATGTAAACATAACTTTTCTTACATATTGTAACAGCTAAGCTTACGTTCGTTAGGGATCTGGGTGTGATATAAATAATGAACAGACTTCCTTAAAGTTATGACAATTAATTATTTATTGACACAATTGATAGCTAATAATTACAATTAATTATTAAACTTAGATTGCTAACATATTACAATCGATTTACTTAAATTAATTACAAAACTTATGGTTTAACTAAACTTGACTTGTGTATAAGTAAGATAATGTCACTTAAAACAATGATTTTCCTGTTTATAACTACATGATTGTTAAATTATTTGCACTTACTCTCCTAGTTCCAGAGATACAAAAAATAGTTCTGTTTCTTATTACATGGTCAGCCAATTAAATGACTTAAGCATTTAAGAACAGAAGAGATAGAGATGTAAAATTCATTGGTTAGAGTTACCTCGTCTGAGAGGAATGAATTTCAATATACAGCGAGACCCTGTGGTGAATGAAGGTGTCATTTGCAGGGTGGAAGTACTCGTAGATGCTTTTCAAAGGGCTTGGCATGCTGATAAGCATAGTCTACTTTTCTACTTAGTGAGGATAGCAATGGTAGACCACTTGACTCCTCGTTTTACTTAGTAAAGCCTCTAGAAGTTCAAACGAGCCTTTAGGCTGATGACCTTAACGACAACAACAACAGCAGAACACAACTGCTTGATATTAGGCTACCGATTTTCAGATGTACGGTAACAAAATTCAGAACCGGTCCCGTTACTATTTCGAATGGCCAAGCAACACTATCCATTCACAATTCAAGTACTAACTAATTCTTTACAAAGGGGCTAACAGTTTTTATGCATGTAGTCTGGCAGTCTGTCCAAAGAATAAAGAATTTATTTTATTCTTTTTACAAGTTTCGATTTCCGAGAATTCCTTTTTAAAACATTTCATTCATAGCAATCCATTATCTTATTTTAATATACACCATTTCATACAATACAGAATTTCGTGTAATAAAAAATATATTCCATTAGCTATTTAACGAATATATCAAACTAATACTGCTATATTATTAATGTCACAATATATTTTATATTGGGCAAGCGAATTTTAAAAAGTTCATTCGGTAAAATATATTAAATCTTATAAGCTTTGGTTTTTTTATTTAAATGACATGTACAGTGTAATAATTAAATAAAATTAAAACATTAAAGAAAAGTTGGAGGGTAAAATTAACACATTCAGTGTTAAAAAACCCACACACAAGGTGTTTATATTTATATAAAATAAATATAACATAAACGCGGTGTTTATTAAAACGTGTGTTTAACTGAGTGGGGTTTAATGCGAAAGTAGATTTTAGAGATGTTGTTAAGTGAGAAATGTGTTTATAAAGGGGTTTTATATTTGGGAAGGCTGAGGGAGGATTTAGGTTGGCGGGAAATGAGAAGTGAAATGTTATGAATGAACTGAACCAGTGTAAGCATGTCGTCGTTTTGAATGTTATATAACGAAAACTGTATAGGGTTGTAAAACGTGGGGATGCCGTGGTCGTGTTTTCAGTGTGTGTGTGTGTGTGTATATATATATATATATATATATTTAAAATGTTGATGTAGCGGGGGACGGATGCAAGAGTGTAGTGAAATTCAAGTGAGATGGAGAACCTAGTTGGCGGAGGTATGTTTACTGCAGATAGACGGACGGGGTTCAAACGCTTTGAAGTAAAAACTCTCTCCGGCGACCGATCTAGTGTATAAACTCGTTCTTTCACTTTCCTTCATCTCTGGAATTTCTTCCCTTTTTTTATTCCTCTTAAAAAATGTTCATTGATAAATAGAAGTTCAGGGTTTCTTTGTTTTACTCATTCTTAACTTAAAATTTATAGAATTTGTTAACATAAAAGCTAATTTGTTGTTTAATACCGTAACTTTCTTGCCGTATATGAATATGTAGAGAAGTAAAGTACTGTTTACATGGCAATTTTTCACTGGAAATAACGTTTTTAGGTCCGCTGAACCCAAAAAACTTGTTTTTACCGATTGGTCTGTGTGTGAACAAAATATCTGAATTTTTATCAAAATTGGTCATCCGGAAGTAGTATTTTTGCATGCGATTTCCTACTTTTATGTAATTTTCTCAAAAACGGCTTGTCAGATTTTTTTGTAAATTGCTTTATTTGCTATATTTTCTATATTCAACTTAGAGTAAGCGCCATGTCTAAAACTTATTGAGGAGGCTGTGTCTTGCGATAAAAAAGAAATTGTTTTTTTAAAGATTGGGGCTTCAATATGCATTTTACAATAAACTTATACATAATCAAACTTTTATTTCTAACATTTTTTCTACAACGCTTAGTTTAGCGTCAGTATATTTTGCTCATTAAAATGGGTAAAAAGATTGCGGCTTTAATGTGTATTTTATGTCAAAAGTGTGCTACTAATCAAATTTAAAGTAAATAAACAAATTGAAAATTTTCATTTATAGAATTTTTTTCTACATAGTTTTTTTTAGAGTCAACTTATGTTTTCCCCGTATTTTAAGTCCGACAGAGATTGATTTTTACTTTCTCTTTCCTGTATGAATATATAGGAAGAAAGGTATGTTTTAATGTCGATTTTTCGAAATTGAGTTTTCATCGGATCTACACGTTTTCAGACCCCCTGAACCCAAAAAACATGTTTTTAGCGATTGGTCTGTGTGTGTGTGTGTTTACCTGCGTGCGCGCGCGCGCGCGCGCGCGTGTGTGTGTGAGAACAGAATATCTCAAGAACGGAACATCGTACAAACTTGAAACTAAACTTAGGTACCACTAGAGGACCCGGCACGAACATTTTCATCAAAATCGGTCAATCGGAAGTATACTCGTGTCATTTTTCACTTTTTTGCGATTTTCTCAAAAACGGCTTCTACGATTTTTTTTTAATCCCTCATTTACTAAATTTTTTATGCTTTAGAAAAAGTCGTGTGAGTGTTTCACACCAGATTTTTATTATTCGAGGGTAATTCATACCATATTTTTTTTAACAAATGTATTAATATTGTTCAAAGAACATTTATCTATTTTTTCATAGGATATGTGTTGATAAAATAATGTTAATAAACAAAATAAAATTTATGTCGACTATGAAATAGTTATGGTCCATCCTAAATTATCTTGATTCTCTTGATTAGTGAATGCTTTACGTACTTGTTTTTTACTCTCTCTTGTTTTTATGAATATATTGGAAGGAAAGTATTGTTTTCATGTCAATTTTTCGAAATAGTTTTCACCGGATCTACAAGTTTTCAGACCCCCCCCCCCCCGAACCCAAAAACATGTTTTTAGTAGTTGAGCTTTGTGTGTGTGCGTGTGCCCGAGCACAATATCTCAAGAACGGAACATCATACGAAATTGAAACTAAAAATTTAAGTTAGATACTACTACTGGACCCCGACACAAACATTTTCATCAAAATCGGTCAACCGGAAGTAGTAGTTTATTCGTGTAATTTTTCACTATATTTGCGATTTTCTCAATAATGGCTCCTACGATTTTTTTTATAAAATGGCCTCATTTACTAAATTTTTTATGCTCTACAAGATAGTATAGGCGCCATGTCTGCTGAAATTCTCGGGAGGCTGTTTTCTCTTAAAAAATTGTTTTTTAAGATTGCGGCTTTCATATGCATTTTAGCGCAAAAATGTAGTATATAGTAAAAGTTATAGAGTATTTAAAATCCTACATTTTTTATTTTAAACTTTTTTGTATAACGCTTAGTTTACCGGTAATTAGCGTTTTTTTTCTCTCACGAAAACGTGTAAAAAATCGATGTTTTTAAATTTCAGCCTTAGCATTTTACGACAAAAGTGTATGCAATCAAATTTATAGGAAATTAAAAGATCTGCATTTTTTATTTAGAGCATTTTTCTCTACAGAGCTACCTAGTTTAGCGTGAAAGAATGATTTTCCGTCTTTTTAAGCCAAAGTGAGGTTGATTTTTATTTTGCGTCTTTCACTCATGATTAAAATTAGGTTATGTTTATTGAGGTTAGTTTTTTGTTTATTTCTAATGTTTTATTACTAATTTTAGGTTACATTGTTAATTATTTGCATTGGCAAGGGAAAGTTTTGTAACTGTTTCACACCAGAATTTTTACATTTACTTTGAAAGCAATATTCCATTTTATAAGTGAAGAGATTAAAACTGTAAACAGGATTACTACAGGAGTACACAAAAATATTAAAATAATACATGAAATAATGTTTACTAAGGGTCATTAGGAAACATTGATGGAAAAGCGCTTATGTAGAAATACTGATTCACAAAACGGGGTTCGGACAAACAAAGAGGGTTTTAAATATGTTAATTTTACAATAATTTATGTAAATTAAAGTGATACACATATGTTACATGATGTGATATCTATGTGATTTTCCCCTAATTTTATATCTCTTATTTATATGGGGTAACATATCCCACAGTTTCCCTTTATTGTTCCATTATTAATAGTAACCTACATGAGATGTTTTCTCGAGTCTTCAAGCATTTCTCTATAGTATACTAGTGCTAATATATAACATAACCTAATTTTAATCGTAAGTGAATGGACGCAAAATGAAAGTCAAACTCTGTTCGACTTAAAAATACGGAAAATCACTAATAATTTGACGCTAAACTAGGCTCTGTAGAAAAATAATGCTTGAAATATAAGTTACAGATTTTTTTATTTTCTATATCTATAATTATACACTTATGTCGTAAAATACATACGAAAGCTGCAATCTTAAAAGTCCCAATTTTTTGCCGATTTTGATGAGAAATATACAGAATATCACTTTAACTGCCGCTAAACTAAGCGTTGTACAAAAAAAGTTTTAAATAAAAGTTTTTGGTTTTTTAATGTTATTTAACTTCGATTGTTTACATATTAACTCTAGAATGCAAATGATGGCCGCAATCTTAAAAAAAAAAAAGTATTTTTACCATAAGAGCACAGGCCCTCTCAAGAATTTTAGCAGATATGGGCGCGTACTCTGTCTTGTATAGCATAAAAAATTTATTAAATGAAGCGATTAAAAAAGTAATCGTAGGAACCGTTTTTGAGAAAATCCACAAAAGTGAATAATTGTACGAATGAGCTTCTACTTCTGGTTGACCGATTTTGATGAAAATGTTCGGGTCGGGTCCCGTAGTGGTACCTAACTTAAGTTTTAACTTTCAACTTTGTACGCTATTTCGTTCTTGACGTATTTTGTTTACACACACACGCACATACTAATCGTAAAACTATTATTATGTTCTGGTTCAGGGGCCTGAAAACTTGTATATTCGGTGAAAATTTGATATTAAAACAATAATTTTCTTCCCTATGTATTCATATGGGCCAAGAGAAAGTAAAAATGTTCTCTAGAGTTCACCGTTAGCAAAAAAATGAGTCAGCAGTCCAGATGCGGACAGCAATGACAACTGCTTTAGACCAAGTCGGTGGGTATTATGTTCTCTTGAACGAAATAGTGACCAGTGTTAATTTTCAGTTCCCGAATTATTTCCCAAAGTGTGCCACCACTTCGAGGAACATTTTATGTGTTCTACAGATTTAGACCTAACTCCGAAAACATTATATCTCCTCCGATGATGTAATTAAAAACTATTCCATGATCTTATTGCCAAAGCCAAATGCATTTTAATTTAAATCAACACGTCACAACACGACGCTCTATGATTCATTCTGATTCGTCAATAACTGATTCACCCTTCTTAACTATTCAACCCTGCTTAATATAATTTTTAACAAAAGAACCCTCCCCTTCAACATTTTCATCTAGTTTCTAAACTTCATTTATAATATTTCATTATGGAAGATAATTACACCATCCGTATGATTTATTAAATTTGCATAAATTTACATACAAATCGGTTTTCACTCTCTTAGTATATACTAAAATTATAACATACAGTAAAAGAAATCGTGTGGTCGGGAAAAATCAATGTTCATATTTTATACTGTCTTCATATTCAAACCCCTTATCTGTGAACGTTTCAGAATATTTATTCAACAACTCTGCTAATCCAAAGTATTTGGGACCCGAAAAAGAATAAATCTGGTATGAAACACTCACACAACTTTCTCGTACCAATGCAAATAATGAACAATAAAACATAAAAAACAAACAAAAAAATAACCTAATTTTTATCATGAGTGAATGATGCAAAATGAAAACCAACCTTAGTTTGGTTTAATAATACGGAAAATCACTCTTTTACGCTAAACTAGGCACTGTAGAGAAAAATGCTTCAAACAAAAGTTGTAGATCTTTTAATTTCCTATAAATTTTATTTTGTACGTTATACAAAGAAATGTTTGAAACAAAAGTTGTTGGATTTTAAATTTCCTACAATTTTCATTATAAACACTTTTGCCCTAAAATGGATTTTTTTTAAATTATTCCTAATGTGTGCACGTTGCAGTCTGTTCAATTTAGAACAATAAGCAACCCCATGACCCAATGAGATGAGGATGATATGTATGACGTGTAAATAGGGGGGGGGGTCTTGTACAGACTCAGGCTGACCATTCCTGAGAGAGTATGGTTAATCGAAACCCAACCATCAAAGTACACCGGTAACCACTGTCTACTATTCAAATCCGTATAAAAGTAACTTACTTTACTAGGATTTGAACCAAGAACCTTCGTCTCCGAAAATCAGCTGTTAAACAGCTGACTAGCGGCAACGACGTTACCCCTAGACCAACCCGGTGGGTTAAAATGCATATTAAGGCCGCAATATTAAAAAATTAAAACTATTTTTTTCTACGAGAGCACAGCGTTTCCAAGAATTTCATCAGACATGGCACCTACCCTATCATGTAGAGCATAACGAACGTAGTAGTAAAGGAGGCGATATTTTTAAAAAATTTAGAAGCCGTTTTTGAGAAAATTTGCAAAAAAGTGAAATACTACACGAATAAACTTCTACTTCCGGTTTTCCGGTTTTGTTGGTGTCGGGTCTTCTAGTAGTACGTAACTCGAGTTTCAGGTTTCAACTTCGTACAATGTTCTGTTCTTGAAATATTTTGTTCATACACAGACCAATTGCTACAAATATGTTTTTTTGGGGTTCAGAAGGTCTGAAAACGTGTATATCCGGTCTAAACTCGATTTCGAAAAATCGACATGAAAACAATACTTACCTTCCTATATATTTTTATATAGGCAAGAGAAAGTAAAAATGGATAACTAAATATAACCCAAAAATCTGGTGTGAAACACTCACACGACTTTCTCTTTTCAATGTAAATGATAAAACATAACCTGTGTTGAATCATTGGTAAACAATGTAAAATAAAAACATAACCTAATTTTAATCATGAATGAATGAGGATAAATGAAAATCAACCTCTGTAGTTGGTTTCTGTTTTTAAAAATATAGGAAATCACTCATTTTAGACCCCCTGAATCAAAAAAACATATTTTAGCTATTGGTCTGTGCTTGAACAATATAATTTAAGAACGGAATATCGTATGAAGTTGAAACTTGAAACTTTAGTACCACAAAAAAATTCCACAATAACATTTTCATCAAAATCGGAATTATGAGACTTAAAAGATTCAATTTTTGGGACTGTTTAAGAGAACAATGTACTATAAACTTCAAGTACTATTTTTAACGAAAATATAGGGGTGTGAATTCTCTTATGACAACGCGTGTTTCCATAACGATAAGACAACAATAATATAACGTTTGAGAAGTGTTAATGTATAATAAAAGCTAAGACTGACCGATTTTAATTTGTTCATTTAGTTTAAGTCTTTTTATGCGACTAGAAGTCTGACGACAATGATGCAGTTAAAGCGGTACTTGAATGGTTCAAACAGCATGGTAAAGACCTCTTCGTTACGTGAATCGGAAAGCTCACAGGTCTAAGTGTTTCTAGAGACTATGTTGAAATGTAAGATAAGTTTCATTGTCAATGAACAAACCGTGTTTTATTTACTACAGTAGTCAATCGTACAATAAATTCTGGATTTTTTCTTCTCGTATAGGTCCAAATTTAGGGCACGTAAAGTTACTTTAGACATCTCTGGAAGCTCTTTTTGCAACCCATATTCTCTGCAATCGTTCAGTGTATGCTTTTTTTCTTTTCTTCTCTCCACCCGGACTGGTTTTGCTCTTCATGGAAACCCATGAAGTCCGTAATAAGTTGTCTGAATTTGGTTCGATTCATTAAGTTTTCTCAATTTATTCCTGTTTTCTCAATACCCTTTCTGATTTATTTAAACCATTTATCCGACACCTTAGATCTATATTGTTTAGTATTTTAAAAATTTTCATTAATCGTTCATGGAAACAATTAAATAAACTGAGAAAACTTAATGAATCGAACCAAATTCAGACAACTAATTACGGACTTTAAGGGCTTCTGTAAAGAGCAAAAACAGAACACCGGGTGAACAGAAGGAGAAAAGCTTATAGTAAGAGAATGCTGATAACGTGGGCTGCAAAAGGAGCTTCCAGAAACGTCTAAAGTCATTTCACATGGTTGAAAATTGGCACTATATGAAGGGAAAAATAATAAATTCTGAATAAAATAAGGAAAAATGAAAAAAATTCTTCAGAAACATTATTTAGAAGTTTGGTCGTATCGAAAGCGATCGTATCGGATGAAATAGCAGCTGTACACCGAGAGACACGAATAGTACTACATATATATATATATATATACAGCGCCATTGGACTAATTATCTTCTATATAATTACAAAACACTAATTAACCCCACACTAATTAACGACAGACGTTCTCATTAACACAATAATTACATGTAACATTCACCCTGCCTGGTATACTATACCATTGGCCTTCCCAGTAATACCAACTGAAATTAGTCTACATATATAATGTTGCTACAACAATAACCATAATTATTATTATTATTATTATTATTATTATTATTACCGAAAACAGTGGTACCAACTTGCAAGAAATTATACTAGGATATTATGTCATTAATCTTAATTTTTCTTAAATATCATATTTTAGCGTTTATAACGTACAATTTTTTCTCAGAATTTTCTGAACAATCTGAAGGATCTTTATTTTGTGTCAGTCCAAGGATTACCAGAATTAGATAATTTAATTGTTCACACCTGTCTAGATGTAGTGAACTGTTCTGCGTCAGTAAATAATACATGGGTATAAAATTAGACTACCTTCTTAAATGGAGTTGGCACATTCATAATCTTTGTCAGCGTCTAAGAAAATTTATATTTTACATTCAAGAATCTTAGAGGAGTACTGAATAAGAACACATTAAAAACTGTTTACCTAGCCATCTTGTAGTCATTTTTTTTTTGTTTTACGTCAGACTGTTTTGCAATTTCTGCTAATGCAGAAGGTAGAGAATGATGATATATGAAAATCAGCGATGAAAAATGCCAGACCTGACCGGAAATCGAACCCGGGACCCCGGCGTAGAAGTCAGTTGCGCTAACCACTACGCCAACTGGCAGGCCATTTTGCAGTCGGTATTAAAGTACGGTATAATAAGGTCGGTTGGTACTAACTTCTCTTCTTTGGAACCTAGAAAGTTCAAAAGCTGATTTTACAAATTTTTAGGAATTCAACTTACATGATATCACCCAAATATTTCCGAGAGAAGCTCTTATTTACTCTTTTTACTACGAAAACCTACCATTATAATACAAGGGACAAGGATATCTTACTTGTACATAAGTCCTCCAAACTTTATACCAAAGGAATTTTTGTACTTAGCTTCCAAGCTGCTCAATCTGCTCTCCTTACGATTTAAATATATACCGAACAAACGGGGTTGAACTTTTATTTCAAGCATAGTTTAGCGTCAATAAGTGATTTTCCGAATTTTTAATTCTATAGAGTTGATTTTAATTTTGTGTCATTCACTCATGATTAAAATTACATTATGTTTCATTGTTTACTCATGATTAATCGTAGTTATATTGTTCATTATGTACATTGACAAGAGGAACTCGTGTGAGTGTTTCACACCAGATTTATTATCATACAATGATGATCCATACTGATGTCAATAAACTTCCTGTTTTACAGTACTAATCGGTTATATTTTGCTTTCAACCTGTAAGTTTGTGCGAGAAGTTAAACGCTTTAAGTATAGTTCGCGTGTAGCAGAGCAAGCGGGTGTTGATTTTTAGTAGTACTTAATTAGAATAGCACCGTATTATCGAGCTTTGTTCAGTTGTAGATTGTGTTTCAGTCATCAGACGAAAGGCTGGTTCGAACCTCTAGAGGCTTTACTAAGTACAACGACAAGTGAGGTGGTTTCCCATGCCTTCCTCACTGAGTGGAAAAGTGTGCTTATCAGCATGCTGGGCCCTCTGTAAAGCATCTACTTAGTTACAGATTATGCGATCGATTTCTGTAAAGTACCTCTCAATAATTCTAATAAAAATGAGCAAGTAAAGTTAAATGTTCGGTTTTTCAAAGATCGCCCGATAGGAGGCATATTTAAAAAATTGAAGTGGAAACTAACTTTTAAAACTCACAAAGTATCAAAATTTTTGAGTTTTGTAAACTCTCAATAGTTTAAATTAATGAACAGTTGAGATAATTATTACTAAACTTATGCACTTCCACGATTGACCACGTACAGTACTGCTCAAATTAATTGGAACACTATGGGAAAATGTCTATATTTTTGTAATAGACATTATGGGATTTATGACCTTCCATGGATCAGGACCATTGGTTCCAGTAAAAGGAATGATGAATTCTGAAAAATTTATATCCAATGCTGACTTGAGAACTGCTTTTGTCCTCGTTCACTGGAAAATGGCTGCAATTAAAATGACTCACATGCCAGTCAAGCCTCAAGATCAAACTTCTTGTAGACCTAATAGTTTATTACCTGTTGTTCGAAAATTTTTGAAAAACTCTTGCTGAAAAGGTTGCTTCCTTTTGTGGAGAATGAATCCTTTTTCGCCGACCACCAGTTTTGCTTTAGATCAGACCATTCCACTACTCATCAACTTCACAGAGTTGCTGATTTTTCGGCTGCCGCCTTAGAAAATAAGCTGTAAGTTTGTCCTTTGTTTTTCGAGATATACCAAGCTATCCATAGGGTGTGGGTAGATGGACTTCTAAGTAAGCTTTGTTTTCTTACCATACACTATTTTTATATTTTGCAACCATTTTTCTAGATAGATTTTTACGGTATCTCTAGGATCCTGCCAGTCCGACTCTTCCCTGTCAGGGCAGGGGTAGGCCTACCCCAAGGATTAATTTTAGCTATCTTGCAATTTTCTATTTTCATTTCGGATAAACCATAAACTCATACTACTCTGCTTGCTACGTTGATGATACTGTTCTTCTTTCATCCTCTGATAACCCTTTCCATGCTACAAAAGACATTCAATACCACCTTGACATTCTCGAAGTATGGTTTAGAAGATGGCGTATAATAATTAATATAAACAAAACTTACCAAATGGCCTTTACTCTTCGTTGACAAACGTATCCACAATTATTTTTCTTTAACCAACCTCTTCCGCAAGCAAACAAATGTTTGGTACCTTGGGTTATATTTAGATAATCAGTTGACGTGGAACAAGCTCGTCAGCCGAAAGCGACAACTACTAAATAACAGACTGAAACAGTTGTGCAGACTATTAGCCAAGCGGTCAAAACTACCCATAACTTTAAAACTCTTGACGCAAAAAGCGATGCTTAAACCGATCTGGATGTGTGGTAGCAGATTTATGGTGCAGCAAAGCCATCGTCATTTCACGAATACAACAGTAAATTCTTGCTACTCATTATTAATTGTCCAAGTTACGTATCCAGTAGAACACTACACGATGACATAAGTTTCTTACGTCAACGACACATATTTAAAATTGCACCGTAGGTACAGAGACAAAGTTCAAAATCATAAAATCCCTTAATATGCAACAATAATTCTGCAGACCTACCAGGAACCTCACAAATACGACTAAAACGCTGATGGAATAGACACTATACATAACGCAACTCTTAACAGTAATTAAAATATAAATATAAATTTAATAAAATTATCGTTATCTGGAAAGCCATCACTGGGTGGTGTCCTCTTCAAAGCCATTAACGCGGTTAGTTCTTTTTTAATTGCAAAAAGTTTTGCTGATTATGTTTATACAGTTGCAAATTAAAATAAGTAAAGAAAAATAATAATTTATACAAACTTTTGTATTCATCATTCGGGAGAAGGTCTGGACAATCTATTAACGGCTTTGATTATGACACAAGGTTTCCGACGTTACCGATATAATGACATACAAAATGATGACTCATTGAAATCAGACGTGCGCCGTTCGATAATTATTCGAATATAAAATTAAACTTCATTATATAACTCACCCCTTTTAATATATAATTCTTTCGCAAAAAAAATAATGTATAAAAAAATATAAATCAAGAATTAGTTTATTATTCTTTATATTTAATCTCATGTGTCTACTAGAATGAGTACTTTAAAAAAAAATCCTCCCCTATTTCGTAGAATAGTATTAGTAATGACCCACCCTTATTGATTTTTCAGTTCTTATTACATGATAATAAGTATACAACCCCTACTTTATACTTAGCATTATATCTCCTTTCCCCCTACTTAGCTATCTGCAATCAAGTTACTCATAATGCATTTAATTATAAAAGGCCTACGTTCGAATCGATGACGTCATCCATTAATTTCAACTCCTACACCCCCTGCTGAACTAACTTCCCTTCTTCCATTGTGTTTTAGGCTGAAAAACTTTTTCTGTTTTACATTACCATTAGGTTCAGTACGATTGTTAAGTAGCGTTTTAAAATATTATTTTCTTTCTTTTAAATCGACAGATGGTTTAATTCTCACACGATTTCAATAGTCCGATAGTTTGTTATCCGGGTCTATCCTATAATATTATACGACAATTTGGCGTTTGTAAGTCCAACTTTACTCGAAAACAACTCTTACGATTTTCCTGAAAATTCGTGTATAGGGGTTTTCAGGGTCTGCAAATCGATTATGCTAGGTTTTATATTTGCAAAAAACATTTTAACTCGCTAAATTAAGAAATATAATTAGAAAAATAGGCTGGCTATGGGGTTTTAAGATGACCATATGATGCTGCTGTCATTGCTGGGACTCTGAAACAGCTGATCATAATGTAAGCGACAGGATGATCGCACACGTTTATCCTATAATGTTATACGACAACTTGGTGTATAAGTTTAATAAATTACAGTACCGCTCAAATTAATTGGGACACTCATTAAAAAACAACAAATTTCTTTTAATACATAATATTTATTAACGAAAATGTACAAACTTATATTTTAATAGTTGATAAATGTCCTGCATAGTTCTTTATGACTTCTTGACAACGTTTAGGCATTGATTCAACAAGTTTCTCATATGTTTTTTCTTCAGTTATTATCATAAACCCTTTCTTTATAATTGAAGAAATTACAGAAATTTTTGTTTTACAGTCTTCTTTGGCAAGTTTTTGCTTACAAATTGACCACAGATTCTCGATCGGGTTTAGGTCTGGTGAGTTGCCAGGCTATGGAAGAACATTTATATTATTTTCAGCGAAGAATTTTTTGCATTTTTCAGGTATATGGGGTGTAAGATCTTAGTAGAAAATCCCGTCACTAACTGGAAACAATTTTGGTAAAGTTGGAACTACTCTTCACTGGAGTAAATATGATATACTATATCAAAAGCAAGACCTCACCTTTCCTTGGCATTTCCCGTAATGCTTCAGCTGTGATGAGGTCATAATCTTTAAGAGATATAAATAATATCTGTTTCCAGAAATCGGCTTGTGAAAAATATTTTGGCAATGGAGAGAGTAGTAAAACTAAGTAATTCCTCTTTAACTGATATATTAGTATCAAGGTCCATAACATCAGTGTGCGGTTTAATTAAGGGTTATGGGTTTCGAAGAAGTCTAACAGTTCTGGTTGTTTTGTAGCGGAGGTTGGCCAATAGGTATAATTGGGAGGAAAAATACAACTGTAGTTATTATCAAGAATGCAACGAAGTAAGTTTCTGGGTTGTTCAATCGTGAGCCCCACTGGCGATGCTTAGCGTTATAGTCACCATCAACCATAAATTTTGATCCTAAAGCAGAGAATAAATCGGTAAATTGTTGAGATGTAATTGAAAACTGTAGAGGGCAGTAAACAAATGCTACGCTAAGGAAAAATGGCGCTAATTGTAAAGAAATTGCCGCAACTTGCGTGTCATTTTGCTGATTTAATTTCAAAGAACAAGTAAAGTGACTTCAGACGTTTCTGGAAGCTTTTTTCTTCAGCCCAAATTTTCAGCATTCGTTCAGTGTTTTTTTTCATTTTCTGTCAACCTAGTGTTCTGTTTTTGCTCTTAATGGAAACCCATGAAGTCCGTAATAAGTTATTTGAATTTGGTAGGTTCATTAAGTTTTCTCGGTTTATTCCGATTTTCTCAATATCCTTTCTGACTTCTTTTAACCATTTATCCGACAACTAAGGTCTATTGTTTAATGTCTCAAAAATTTATTTTGTCATCATTTTGTAAAACTTTTATCTTCTTTTACTAATTGTTCATTTTCCTTGTATAGTTCTTCTCGTTCTGTAACCTATATTGTCCTTCATTGTCTCCGGACCCTTTATCTTGCGGAGGATCGTTTTCTCAAATTTCTCCGCTTATCTTGCCTTTCAGTCATTCTGATGCTCTCACTAGCGTACAGAAAAGTTATATCACAGTATAGTAAAATCTCGATCAACCGTAACTTCTGTTATCGTCAGTGCCCCCGAAAAAAGAAGTTTATTTTATTACAGTACAAAACCTGTTTGTGAAGCGCAAGTTTCATGAAACATCAGAAATACGGAACATTACTGCACAGAAAGCTCAAGCCTTAAAGAATCAGAAGAAGACAACAGATTATTTAAAATTGTAACCTAGAAGATCTTGAGTATCGGCCTAGAATTTCTAAAGTAAGTTTCTATGAAATAACAGCTTTTAGTTCTGAACCAGGTATTCGAGGTGTGGCTAATAAATAACAAGACTGACGTTGTAAAAAATATAATTTCTATTTTATACATAATGACTTATTGTCCCCTTCAATATACACTCCTTCTCTATCCCTTCAACGCATTCTCTTGGTGGAGAACCCATGATTTGTTCTTCTACATATCGGGGCGTTTTTTCCTTACTCTTTAACGTAGTTTAGAAAGTACCTCAAGGTAGTAATAATGATTAATTGTTTGATCTTCAGGAACCCAGTGAAGGTACACAATCCCATGGATATCAAAAAAAAAACAATCATCATTGCTTTAAATTTTGACTTGCTCATTCGAGCTTTTTTGGCTCTCGGTGAAGTCCGGCTCTTCCAGTGCATGGATTGGCGCTTCATTTCCGGATCATACGTAAAACACCACGTTTCATCACATGTTATTATCTTCCACCTGTTCCCTAAGGCGAAATCTGCATTAAAAGGGACAAGATTTGAGTCGGTGGAAGCTGTAAAAGAGAAAGCGGCACGTGTCCTTAAGGAGCTGACAGAAGATGACTTCCAACAATGGAAAATTCGCATGGAGCGTTGAAGGGATAGAGAAGGAGTGTATATTGAAAGTGGCAATAAGTGATTATGCATTAAATATAAATAACATTTTTACAATGTCAGTCTCGTTATTAAAAAGCCACACCTCGTAGTTGTACAAATATGAACACGTAACATCCACTTGTAAACTATTTTTCATTAGGGTAAAGTGGGGCAAGAGTACGCATTTAACATTTCGTCTATAAACTACTTTTTCCGATTAACTGATTTTCTCATTCGCCGCATTGGCGAAGTTTGTAACGTGCTCGCCTCTCATCATGCGGTCTTGGGTTCGAATCCCATTCAGGCACGGCATTTTTTCATACGTTACAAAAAATCATTTCATCATTCACCGTCTGCATTAGCAGTAATTGTAGAACAGTCGGACGTTAAACCAAAAAAAAAAAAAAAAAAAAAAAAAAAAAATTGATTTTGATGAAAATGTTCATGTCGATGTCGGTCGTCTTATGGTATATATCTTTAATTTCCAAGTGTCAACTTAGTACATTTTTAACGTTAGCCGAACGCGTCTAGGCAACAGTTTTTTAAATTTTTTATAATTTATTTTTAAAAATAAAAATAGTAATAATAAATAATGTTATTAAAAATAAAAATAAAAAAAATCTTTCTACAGTATTTCGTTTTTCAAAATACATTTTTTTTTTTTACATCCGCAGGCCAATTGTTAAACATATGGTTTTTTTTTGTATTCCGGGGCCTGATCCGGTGAAAACTCATTTCGAACTACAACATAGAAGCAATAGGTTGGATACTTTTCTTTCTTATATATTCATGTAAAAAACCAACCAACTATAAAAACGTACATTACAGCTAACTATTGAACACAGCGAAAATAATATTGAGATAATAATAACTAGAAAATTAAATAATTATCGAATCTTTATAAACAACGTTTGTTTACCAATCGATCATATGATAAAAATTATTTAACTATAATGAAAAATATATTTTCTACTTTGAAAAACTCAAAGTAGCAAATATATTTTGACATTACCTAATTTCCCCTTAAACCTAAACCTTCCCACCGCGAATATAGACTAATCTAAGCAGGGAAGCGAATGAGATTAGCTACGTATTGAAACAAATATAGGAACTACAATCTACTACTTATATATTTTACATATCGGAAAGATAAACCTAAACTCATAGGACTCTGTAAATAGAATAAAAATACATTTAACTAAAATTGCTTCAAGTTCCTCGGCGAGACAATATTTACAACCTAAGACCAGCAAAATGGAAGCAAACAACACACAAACAAAGATGGCCGTGTACCGTTTGTAGGTTATAAGAATAAAATACTTCAAGGCAAGCTAAGATTTTGACATTAAGTCCTTTTACACGGTTAGTTTTAGTTCTCATTTCAGTAATGAACGACAATCTGCTTATTAGAATTGGGCTGTCATTAGCATTAACAAACCAAAATAGAAACAGATCAAATTGGAATAGATGGTTTAAAAAAAAACTATCTCTGTCTCATTTGCTAGCTCCATTTTTTCGTAGCTGATGGATCGTATTCTTTATACCTAATTAACAATTTATTATGCGCATCTTGTCGTTCGAATGTATTATGGTAACTTGAGTAGCCTACTTTTTTTCCAGTCACGGAAAACTGCGGTATAATTCAAATGAAATCAGTCTCCAAATTCGTTATTTGATGACATCAGGTACGGAGCCAGTTACGACAGAAATGAGAAATAATCTAAAGATTCTGTACACACGACTGTTTGACCTGACAACTGAACTGATAACGGGAAACTGACTAGTGGTTAAGTTAGATACCACTTGAGGACCCGATAAGAACATTTTCATCAAAATCGGTCAACGGAAGAAGTAGCTTATCCGCGTAATTATTCACTATTTTACGATTTTCTCAAAGACGGCTCCTACGATTTTTTTAAAAAATCGCCTCATTTACTAAATTTTTTATGCTCTACTTGATAAGGTAGGCGCCATGTCTGCTGAAATTCTTGGGGAGGATGTTTTCACGTAAAAAATTTGTTTTTGTTTAAGATTGCGGCTTTAATATGCTTTTAAGCGTAAACATTAATTTAGTAAAATTTATACAGAATTTAAAATCCTACAACTTTTATTTGAAACATTTTTTTTGTATAACGCTTAGATTAGCCGTAATTAGGATTTTCTGTTTTTTTCTCACGAAATCGTGTAAAAAATCGATTTTCTTACGATTTCAGCCTTAATATGCGCTTTACGACAAAAAAGTATATAATCACATTTATAGTAAATTAAAAGATCTATAACTTTTATTTAGGGCATTTTTCCCTACAGAGCCTAGTTTAGCGTGAAAGAGTAATTTTCCGTATTTTTAAGCCAAACCGAGGTTCATTTTCATTTTGCATCATTCACTCATGATTAAAATAAGGTTATGTTTTTTGAAGTTAGTTTTTTTGTTTATTTCTAATGTTTTATTACTAATTTTAGGTTATATTGATAATTATTTGTGTTGGCAAGAGAAAGTTGTGCGAGTGTTTCACACCAGATTTTTTTTAAAGTTTTCACATCAGTTTTAACTGGCATTTCATCTGAAACGGAGAGCTGAACTGACCGTATGAAAAGGGCCTATTACAGTGTAACCTCGATTTTCATTCAGTGTCGGGACCATGACTCAGATGGATAACAGGAAATTCATAATTCACAAATACAGTACGTAGCCTATTTTCACTATTGGTCAGGACGATAATGAAGAAAACATTTACAAGTGGATGATACGTGTGTGTTATATTTGTTCAACTGTACCTGGTCCAGAACTAAAGACTGTTATTTCTTAGAAACTTATTTTAGAAATCGTAGGCTGACATTTAAGATATTCTAGGTTACAATTTAAAATAATCTGTCATCTTCTTTTGGTTCTTTAATGCTCGAGCGTTCTGTGCGGCACTGTTCTTTATTTCCGATGTTTCATGAACTGAAGTTACTTCACCTGGGTTAAAGTTGATCCGGTAAGAAAGAAATCTAAATGTTATATATTTTTACTTTCTCTTACCTATATGAATATAATAGGAAGGAAAGTATTGTTTTCATGTCGATTTTTTGAAATCGAGTTTTCACCGGATCTACATGTTTTCAGACCCCCTAAACTCAAAAAACATGTTTTTAGCGGTTGGTCTGTGTGTCTGCGTGAGTGTGAACAGGATATCTCAAGAACGGAACGCGTATGAAGTTGAAACTTGAAACAAGTTAGATACCACTAGAGGACCCGACACGAAGATTTTTACTAAAATCGGTCAACCGGAAGTAGTAGCCTAGTTAGTGTCATTTTTTACTTTTTGCGATTTTCTCTTAAACGGCTTCTACGATTTTTTTAAAAATCGCCTCATTTACTACATTTTTTATACTCGACAAGATAGGGCAGGCGCCATGTCTGCTTAAATTACTGGGAAGGTTGTTTTCTCGTAAAACAATTGTTTTTTTAAGATTGCGATTTTAATATGCATTTTAGGGCAAAAATGTTTATAATAAAAGTTGAAGAGAATTTAAAATCCTACAACTTCATTTCAATCATTTTCTTTATAACGCCTAGTTTATCGGTAATTAGCGATTTTCTGTTTTTTTCTCACGAAAACGTGTAAAAAATGGATTTTTTAAAGATTCCTGCCTTAGTATACATTTTACCACAAAAGCCTAGGGTAAAGTGGATTAAGAGTACGCATTTAACATTTCGTCAGCAATTCTGTGTACGCCGTTACACTTACGTGTTTAGAAATTGGTGGAAAATAATGTTACGTTATTAGGTTTCAATAGAAAGTATTAAAACAAATATCAGCGTATCCATTTCCCAGGAAAATGATATTTTTCACACTTACGTCAAATGCGTACTCTTACCCGACCTGCCGGGTAAAAGTACCCATCCCGTTTGGCAAAAGTACGCATACCTTTTTTCGCAAGAATAAATCAGAAAAATAAAAACCGTTTATTTCACAATATTTTTTTTATTGATAATTAAGTTGTATCTTGTGCAATAACAATATTAGCATCAAATAGCATTAGATAGTTAACCCACCGGGTTGGTCTAGAGGTAAAGTCGTCGCCAAAATCAGCTGTTCAACAGCTGATTTTCGGAGACGAAGGTTCCTGGTTCAAATCCTTGTAAAGGTAGTTACTTTTATACGGATTTGAATGCTAGACAGTGGTTAAAGGTGTACTTTGATGGTTGGGGTTCAATTAAGCATACTCTCTCAGGAATGGTCGGCTTGAGTCTGTACAAGACTACACCTCATTTACATGTCATATACTTCATCCTCATCTCATTGGGTCATGGGGTTGCTTATTGTTCTGAATTGAACAGATTGCAACGTACTCATATTAGAAATTTAAAAAAAAAATAATAATAATAGGTAATAATAACAGTCTTAAAATAAAGTTTGTATAAAATTCAAATAGTTGTCTAATTTGTCTACAAATAAAAGAGAATTCAAATTTAAAATACACAAAATTTTTTTAAACTAAAACAGTATTAACAATAAATATAATACCTAATATAACATAAACGTTCAATCTAAAGTAACAAAACACCTAATTTAACTAATTTTACTTAAATTCTATTTATTTGGCTAAAAGTACCCAATTTTACGAGAATATTGCTACAAACATTTTACCCCAGTACAAATTCTTAACAGACTAAATTAAAATACGTTTGGAAAGAAACATTAAAAAATTATGTTCATATTTTTAGTCTAGTTAGATCTAATCAGACAATAGCCGCAGGTAAAACGTCTGATTCGTTCGTAACTAGAACAGGCCTCATGCCACCACGACTCACATACATGGCATTTGATTCAATCTTCATCAGCTGGATTCACGTACGACTGTTCACAAATTGGACAAATCGTCGTATCACTAGAATTGCCAGCCAGCATCATCCGGAAGCCTACAAGTTTGAGGATTTTTCGTTACAAACGCTTTACATTGCGCTGATACCTTAGCTCTTTGTTTCTTTGGTGTTTTGCTTTAGTACCACAAATTAAGTTATTTTCAGTATCAAGTTTCCTCTTTAAACCTAATATCCGTGTTTTGGACGCTGTTAACGATAATTCTAGCTGTTGCTTAAATGGTGACGAAGTGAACACTTCTGATTTTTTCCTGTAAGTCTTCCTAGGAGGATTCCTAAAATAAAATAACAAATTTTAATAATTTATTTGTGTATTGAAACACTTTGAAAAACAAGAAAAACATTTAGGCTAGTAAATTATTTTAATTGTTTGTATTAATGTTTGCTTACATACCAGTATTATGTGGACTATTTTCATGAAAAAATGAGACTATGAATGCATTGTATTAATCTTACGAGTGAAAACAAATAAAAATGTGTTAGTCTGCTACTAAAATAAATGCCTAAAATATTTTCTATAGGTCTTATATAAAAAAATGATAATAGGCTACGTATTTTTTAATATGCAGATAAATTTTCTCTCAATTTTAGTAAACATGTATTTAAATAATTCTGAGTCATCTGATGAAACGTGTACTCTGTCTCACTGTTTGGGGTAAGAGTACGCATGCGAACTTTTACCCCGCAGTAAATGCGTATTCTTGCCCCGCGGTGCGTGCAGAATAATTCCGCCACGTAGTGCAGCCTAACAAACAGACTCACTGACAATGAACTTCATGAAATTGTAGTTCTGAATTTCCTCTTTCAGACAGTGTATTTGCTTTCCTAACACATTCGTTACTTCGAACCACAGAGCTTAACTAAAGGGAACTAAATATTAGATCAGAATAAGAAAATACAAACTTACCTCATTTTCTCTGTGAAACAACACAGAACCGACTTGAAGCGTGTTGGGCGTCACTACTTCTAACAATGCCCCACAGTCGTGCCACAGAAAAGTTCTTTAAACCCGAATTTCCTGCATTGCGTACTCTTACCCGCCGCGTACTCTTGCCCCACTTTACTCTATCGTCCTGGCCAATTATGAAAACAGGCTACGTACTGTGTGTGTGAATTATGAATTTTCTATTATCCATCAGGGTCATGATCCCGACTCTGAATGAAAATCGAGGTTACATTGTATTAAGTCCCTTTTATACGGTCAGTTCAGTTCTCCGTTTTAGATGAAATGCCAGTTAAAACTGATGTGTTAACTTCAAAACTGAAAGCTGCTGGCTCAATGGTTTTCCTTTCGAGCCACTTGTCAGTTGTCTTTATCAGTTGAGTTCTCAGGGGAAACAGCCGCACAGTGGGGTATTTGATTAGCGATGTCGCATGCGATGTTGCATTCAATGTAGCATGCGCTTAGAGGCATGCTATTTCACCTGTCCGCACTTGTTTGAAGAGCTTTATCTAAAAAAAAAACATAACAAATTTTTGTGAACACTACACTAAATTAAAGCCTGTTCTTTCCTGCGTTGATTGGTTTGACTAAGATTATTTTATTTTGAAACTAGTCGGAGATGCAGTAATTTACGCATAAAGAGTACCTACTCAGATTTTAGCCTGTTTTCCGTTAATGTGGTTTTTAAACGTTCGTTACTCCGTCCAGGCTTTTCATAAAAGAACGGCGTTTAAGTTCATTGAAGATAAGACTTTTCTCTATATGACCATTTTAAAATAGAAGTCTGATGTTCCATTTTAAAATGCCGGCAATTTTTTTTTTAAAAAGTGTATTTTGGTTTCACGTAAAGATAGGGAAATGATTTTTGGACTGAACCATGGATTTTTACAGCAGGATTTTGCCATGATCGTATTTTTCAATTGTAATTAGAAATAGATATGTGGTGTTAATAGAAAATTCTATTAGCCTCTAAACTTCGTGAGAGGAAACTGAGCTCTATAGCTGTATCCGCTCCGAGTATAGTCGTTTAGAAATACAAACTTCTGTGTTTTTCCTGCTGCAACCCATTCCGTAGCTCATTTTGAATTATTTAACGATGTATTTATTTAAAAAAAAACTCTTTGCTTGACATAATACTGTTGTGAAAATGCATGGTTCAGTCCAAAATTCATTTCCCTACCTTTACGTGGAGCCAAAAAAGCACTTTTTTAAAAAAAAATGGCAGGCTTATTAAAACGGAACATGAGATTTAACTTTTAAAATATTCAAATTATAGAAAAAACTCTAATCTTCAACGTACTTAAACGCCGATTTTATGAAAAGCCTGGACGGAGTAACGGACGTTTAAAAACCACATTAACGGAAAACCGGCTAAAAACTGAGTACTTTTTGCGTAAATTGCAGGAGTTATCTCCGATTAATTTCTAAATAAAACAAGCCTCAATCACATGATACTCAAAACGTTCAGCGGGGAAAGCGAAAATGATTATCTCGTCATTCAGTAGCTTTTTCGGAAATCTGGTGTGTAGGCAGCAAGTCGTTCTAGATTACAAAGCGACCGTAAGTTAAGATTTCGTGCAACGAATGTCATGGATATAACTTAACCTACAGTTCTGCAGTTTATAAAGTATTTAACGTAATTTAGTTGATATGCATTTTATGTCCACTTGATATTACTTTCTTTGTCGCTTTAAAACAGTGTTCGATTCATACAATATTCTTTAATTTTAGAAGAGAGGAGTAGCCTAGGCCTAGGCTTCTTTGATCGTTTTACCAGATTCGGGCACAAGTGATTTCCTCAAGAATATTAGCGGGTCTCTTTTATGTGGCGTAGGTCCAGTATTTTTGGATCTGTGAAACTGTAATTTTTCTGTGTTTCTCTCTTACTTAATTCTCTTATGCCTTTGACGTTTGTCCCTGGTGGATGAACTACTTTAGCAATTTACAGAGTTCCCTAGAGCCAACCACTATTTCTTTTCATAAATAGTCCATTTTCTTATTGGTTTTAATCCTTCTTCATTTTAATTTAGATTTAAGTTGTAAAAATTTATGTTCAATTTCCTCGATTTGATCATTCATGTAATTTTGATGCGTTACGTAGTATGTACTGTTCAAAAATTTAAATTTTTCGTTGGCATTTCATAAATTTTGCTGTTACTGGCGTTAATTAAATATTTTTCGGTAATTATGATGAAGTTTGATGTACCTGACACGAAATTTTACCTATATACTACAAAAAATAAATTTGCGGTGAATAACATAACATCGTTTTCTTGAGCATTTAAACCTCTTTATCATGAAAATCTGCGGTTGATTTTGACAAACTTTAAAGCAAAAATCTTAACCTTTCAGTTTAGATAAGTGAGTGAAAAATGTTGCTGGGAAAGGCTTGGAAGTACAACTTAACTTCTACAATTGTCTAAACGAGTAGCCAAAGAGAACGATTAAAAATTACATTTTTCCACGATACTTTATCTCAGTCTAAGTTGTTACATTTTTATATCAAAATAGCGGAATGTATTCGGAACAAATAATATTCACTGATAAAAGAACTTCTACAATAATTTAAGACAGCATATGAGCAGACTAAACAAAAACGAACTCTAGTTACGAACGGCCCTCTGGCCACGGGGTTGTATGCAAGAGGCTACTAGAGCATCTAGGATAATGTTCCCACACTGTTTAGTTATGACAGGCAGCAGTTCATTTCTCGCTGAACTGAGTTTCAGAAAATAGACTTTTGGCCGCCTAAATTGTCCACGCTAAACTAAGTTCTGTAGAGAAAAAATCTTAAAATAAAAGTTGTAGATTTTTAAATTTTTTACAACTCTGATTATGTACACTTTTGCCCTAAAATGCATTTTAAGGCCGCAATCTTAAATAACTTTTTTTTACGAGAGAACAGACTCCCCAAGAATTTCAGCAGACATGGCGCGTACCCTATTTAAAGAGTATAACAAATGTAGTAAATGAGGTGATTTTAAAACAATCGTAGGAGCCTTTTCTGGGAAAATCACAAAAAAGTGAAAAATGGCACAAATAAACTACTACTTCCGGTTGACCGATTTTGATAAAAATGTTCGTGCCGGGTTCTCTAGTGATACCTAACTTAAGTTTCAATTTTGTACTCTGGTTCGTTCTTGCGCTATTTTATTCATACACACACACACACACACACCAATCGCTAAAAACATGTTCTTTTTGGATTCAGGGGGTCTGAAAATGTGTATATCCGAAGAAAACTAGATTTTGGTAAATTGACATGAAAACAATACTTTCCTTCCTGTATGTATATTCATGTAGGCAAGAGAAAGTAAAAGTAGTTCTAGCAAATGCGACACAGATTGTCTTTTTTGTAACCATCTGTTACTCCAATTTGATCTTTTTCTCCTTTAGTTTCTTAATGCTAATGCCAGTCCAATTCCAATAAGCAGTTTGTCGTCCATTACTGACATCAGAACTGAACTGACCGTGTAAAAGGGCTTAATAATGTCAAATCTTAGCTTGTCTGAAGTATTTTATTCTTGTTGTTTAGGTCAACAGTCGAAAGGCTAGTTTGAACCTCTAGAGGTTTTACTAAGTAAAACGAGGAGTGAGGTGGATTACCATCGCCTTCCTCACTGAGTGGAAAAGTACGCTTATCAGCATGCCGGGCCCTCTGAAAAGCACATATTTTTCACTCTGTAAATGAAACCTTCACTTCATTCACCACATGGTCTGGCTGTACAATGAAATTAATTACTTTCAGAGGAGATAACTCTGATTAGTGTCTTTTACACCTCTACCTCTTCTGTTCTTAAATTATTCAGTCATTTAATTGACTGACCATTTTATAAGAAACAGAACTATTTATTTTAGCCCTGCAACGAACAGATTGAGTGTAAATAATTTGACACTCCACCTGTCTGTTATGGGCAGATTTTATTTTATTCTTATAACCTACAAATGGTACACCGACCATCTTTGTTTGTGTGCCGTTTGCTTCCATTTTGCTGGTCTTAGGTTATAAATATTATCTAACTTAGGAACTTGAAGCTATGTTAGTTAAATGTTTTTTTATTCTATTTACAGAGTCCTATGAGTTTAGGTTTCTCTTTCCGATGGGTAAAAATACGTACGTAGTAGATTGAAGTTCCTGTTACAGTTCTGATATATTTGTTTCAATACGTAGCTAAAGTTACCCGCTTCCCTGCTTATATTAAGTGAATATTCGCGGTGGAACGGTTTGGATTTAAGGGGAAATTAGATAATGTAAAAATATATTTGCTACTTTGCAGGTTTCAAAGTAGAAAATATATTTTTCATTATAGTTAAATGATTTCTATCATATGATCGGTTTGTAAACAAACGTTGTGTTTATAAAAATACGTTTATTATTTAATTTCCGTGTTGTTATTGTTTTTTTTTTTGCCGTGTTCATTACGTAGCCATAATATAAGTTGGTTTTTTACTTTTACCTGCCCTTTACGAATATGTAGGGAAGGAAAATAACCAACCTACTTTTTCATGTTGATTGTTCGAAGTCAAGTTTCATATTAAATTCGCCATCTTAAAAAAGAACCTTATTGTTGTTCTACGAGAGCACAGCCTTTACAATCGAGAATTTCAGCAACGTGGCGCTTACCTTGTAGAGGATAAACATGTAGTAAATAAGGCGATTTAAAAAAAAATTGTAAAAGCTGTTTGAGAATTTCGCACGAATAAACTACTTTTCCCGATTAACTGATTTTGATGAAAATGTTCATGTCGGTCGTCTTATGGTATAAATCTTAATTTCAAACTGTCAACTTTGTACATTTTTAACGTTAGCCGAACGCGTCTAGGCAACAGTTTTTTTATAATTTATTTTTAATTTTAATTTTTGTAATTTTTTATAATTTATTTTTAATTTTTAATTTTAATTTTTATAATTTTTTATAATTTATTTTTAAAAATAAAATAATAACAATAAATAATGTTATTAAAAATACAAATAAAAAAAACTTCCTACAGTATTTCGTTTTTAAAATATTTTTTTTTTTACATCCGCCGGCCAATTGTTAAACAGATGTTCTTTTTGCATTCGGGGGCCTGATCCGGTGAAAACTCATTTCAAACTACAACATCGAAGCAATAGGTTGGATACTTTTCTTTCTTATATATTCATGTAAAAAACTAACCAAATATAACAACTTACATTACAGCTAACTATTTAACACAGCGAAAATAATATTGAGATAATAATAACTAGGAAATTAAATAATTATCGAATCTTTATAAACACAACGTTTGTTTACAAATCGATCATATGATAGAAATTATTTAACTATAATGAAAAATATATTTTCTACTTTGAAAAACTCAAAGTAGCAAATATATTTTGACATTACCTAATTTCCCCTTAAACCTAAACCTTTCCACCGCGAATATACACTAATCTAAGCAGGGAAGCGAATGACATTAGCTACGTATTGAAACAAATATAATCAGGACTGTAATTGGAACTGCTAAAATATGGAAAAAATTATTTAACTATAATGAAAAATATATTTTCTACTTTGAAAAACTCAAAGTAGCAAATATATTTTGACATTACCTAATTTCCCCTTAAACTTAAACCTTTCCACCGCGAATGTACACTATTCTAAGCAGGGAAGCGAATGACATTAGCTACGTATTGAAACAACTATAATAGGAACTGCAATCTACTACGTATATATTTTACCTATCGGAAAGATAAACCTAAACTCATAGGACTCTGTAAATAGAATAAAAATACATTTAACTAACATAGCTTCAAGTTCCTCGGCGAGATAATATTTATAACCTAAGACCAGCAAAATGGAAGCAAACAACACACAAACAAAGATGGCCTGTGCACCATTTGTAGGTTATAAGAATAAAATACTTCAAGACAAGCTAAAATTTGATATTATAAAGCCCTTTTACACGGTCAGTTTATTTCTCATTTCAGTAATGAACGACAATCTGCTTATTAGAATTGGGCTTTAGCATTAACAAACCAAAATAGAAACAGATCAAATTGGAATAGATGGTTTAAAAAAAACTATCTCTGTCTCATTTGCTAGCTCCATTTTTTCGTAGCTGATGGATCGTATTCTTTATACCTAATTAACAATTTATTATGCGCATCTTGTCGTTCGAATGTATTATGGTAACTTGAGTAGCCTACTTTTTTTCCTGTCACGGAAAACTGCGGTATAATTCAATGAAATCAGTCTCCAAATTCGTTATTTGATGACATCAGGTACGGAGCCAGTTACGACAGAAATGAGAAATAATCTGAAGATTCTGTACACACGACTGTTTGACCTGACAACTGAACTGATAACGGGAAACTGACTAGAGGTTAAGTTAGATACCACTAGAGGACCCGATACGAACATTTTCATCAAAATCGGTTAACCGGATGAAGTAGCTTATCAATGTAATTATTCACTATTTTACGATTTTCTCAAAGACGGCTCCTACGATTTTTTAAAATCGCCTGAGTTACTAAATTTTTTATGCTCTACTAGATAAGGTAAGCGCCATGTCTGCTGAAATTCTTGGGGAGGATGTTTTCACGTAAAAAATGGTTTTTTAAGATTGCGGCTTTAATATGCTTTTAAGCGTAAAAATTAATATAGTAAAATTTATACAGAATTTAAAATCCTACAACTTTTATTTGAAACATTTTTTTGTATAACGCTTAGTTTAGCCGTAATTAGCGATTTTCTGTTTTTTCCTTTCACGAAAACGTGTAAAAACATCGATTTTCTTACGATTTCAGCCTTAATATGCATTTTACGACAAAAAAGTATATAATCACATTTATAGTAAATTAAAAGATCTATAACTTTTAATTAGAGCATTTTCTCCTACAGAGCCTAGTTTAGCGTGAAAGAGTAATTTTCCGTATTTTTAAGCCAAACAGAGGTTAATTTTCATTTTGTATCATTCACTCATGATTAAAATAAGGTTATGTTTTTTGAAGTTAGTGTTTTTGTTTATTTCTAATGTTTTATTACTAATTTTAGGTTATATTGTTAATTATTTGTGTTGGCAAGAGAAAGTTGTGCGAGTGTTTTACACCAGATTTTTTTTAAAGTTTTCACATCAGTTTTAACTGGCATTTCATCTGAAACGGAGAGCTGAACTGACCGTATGAAACGGGCCTATTACAGTGTAACCTCGATTTTCATTCAGTTTCGGGACCATGACTCAGATGGATAACAGGAAATTCATAATTCACAAATACAGTACGTAGCCTATTTTCACTATTGGTCAGGACGATAATGAAGAAAACATTGACAAGTGGATGATACGTGTGTGTTATATTTGTTCAACTGTACCTGGTCCAGAACTAAAGACTGTTATTTCTAGAAACTTCGTTTAGAAATTGTAGGCCGACCCTCAAGATGTTCTAGGTTACAATTTTAAATAATCTGTCATTTTCTTTTGGTTCTATAAGGCTCGTGCGTTCTGTGCGGCAATGTTCTGTATTTCTGATGTTTCATGAACTGAAGTTACTTGACTTGGTCTAAAGTTGATCCGATAAAAAAAAACTGGTGTGAAACACTCACACAACATTCTCTTGCCAATTCAAATAATTAACAATAAAACTAACATTAGTAATAAACAAACAAACCATCCTCGATAAACATAACCTAATTTTACTCATGAGTGATAGACGCAAAATGAAAATCGACCTCAGTTTGGCTTAAAAATACGGAAAATCACTTTTTCACTCTAAACTAGGCTCTGTAGAGAAAAATGCTCTTAACAAAAGTTGTAGATCTTTTAATTTCCTATAGATTTTATTATATACACTTTTGTCGTAAAATGCATACTAAGGCCGAAATCTTTAAAAAATCGATTTTGCACACGGTTTCGTCAGAAAAAAACAGAAATTTGCTAATTACTGCTAAACTAAGCGAGGTAAAAAAAATTGTTGAAATAAAAGTTGTAGGATTTTTAATTCTCTACAGATTTTATCATATAAATTTTTGCGCTAAAATGCGTATTAAAGCCGCAATCTTAAAAAAAACAATTTTTTACGTGGAAACGGCCTCACCAAGAATTTCAACAAGCATGGCGCCTACCCTATCTTGTAGAGCATAAAACATTTAGTAAATAAGGCGATTTTTAAAAAAATCGTAGGACCATTTTGTGAGAAAATCGCAAAAAGTGAAAAATTACACGAATAAACTAGGACCTCAGGTTGACCGATTTTGATGAAAATGTTCGTGTCGGGTCCGGTAGTGGTATTAAACTTAAGTTTCAAGTTTCAAATTCGTACGATGTTTTTTTCTTGAGATACTCTGTTCACACACACACGCGCGCGCACACACACACATACACAGGCACACAGACCAATCGCTAAAAACATGTTTTTTGGGTTCAGGGGGTCTGAAAACGTGTAGATCCGGTGAAAACTCCGGATTAAAACAATACTTTCCTTCCTATATATTCATATAGGCAAGAGAAAGTAAAAATCTAAATGTTATATATTTTTACTTTCTCTTGCCTATATGAATATACAGGAAGGAAAGTATTGTTTTCATGTCGATTTTTCGAAATCGAGTTTTCACCGGATCTACATGTTTTCAGACCCCCTAAACTCAAAAAACATGTTATTAGCGGTTGGTCTGTGTGTCTCCATGAGTGTGAACAGAATATCTCAAGAACGGAGCATCGTACGAAGTTGAAACTTGAAACAAGTTAGATACCACTAGAGGACCAGACACGAAGATTTTTACTAAAATCGGTCAACCGGAAGTAGTAGTTAGTGTCATTTTTTACTTTTTGCGATTTTCTCTAAAACGGCTTCTACGATTTTTTTTAAAAATCGCCTCATTTACTATATTATTTATACTCTACAAGATAGGGTAGGCGCCATGTCTGCTCAAATTCTTGGGGAGGTTGTTTTCACGCAAAACAATTGTTTTTTTTAAGATTGCGATTTTAATATGCATTTTAGGGCAAAAATGTTTATAATAAAAGTTGAAGAGAATTTAAAATCCTACAACGTCATTTCAATCATTTTCTTTATAACGCCTAGTTTAGCGGTAATGGGCCATTTTCTGTTTTTTTTTCTCACGAAAACGTGTAAAAAATGGATTTTTTAATGATTTCTGCCTTAGTTTGCATTTCACCACAAAAGCCTGTATAATCAAATATATAGGAAATTAAAAGATCTACTACTTTTTTTTAGAGCATTTTTCTCTACAGAGCCTAGTTTAACGTGAAAGAGTGTTTTTCCGTATTATTAAGCCAAACTAAGGTTGATTTTCATTTTGCAACGTTCACTCATGATTAAAATAAGGTTATGTGTTTTTGAGGTTAGTTTTTTTGTTTATTTCTAATGTTTTATTACTAATGTTAGGTTATATTGTTCATTATTTGTATTGGCAAGAGAAAGTCGTGTGAGTGTTTGACACCATATTTTTCATATGGGGGTTTCCTAATCTTCGCGTTTACTTTAGATTTAGATTTTTTATCTTTATATTAGATTTTCCCTCTACATTATTGCTCATGATTTGTCAATAATATCCGTGATTTAAAACTGAAACCATGCTGAAAGCATTTTTTAGGATATTCACCAAAATTTTGCTGTAATTATATCACTCGTTTTTGAAGGTTAGAAGTTTCATGGATTAAATCTCAGATTTGGGACTGACGATGCTAAAGTTGACTTTACCGTTGGTATCCTCAAACTGTTTCAAAATTTTTACCATTTTCTGAAAAACGTGTAGAAAATAATAGTAATAATTTTAAATTTAATGAACTTGGGGTTTTATGGTAGAAGTAGGCCATATTTTTTAGTAGAACGCTGTACAAAGTGAATTGATTCCAAAGAATCTTAAATTTTTATATTCACATCATCCCTCTTAAAACATCACATGATATATCGGACAAATTAATCGGTTTGGAACTGATGATGTTAAAAAGCTATTTTTTTTAATTATCTGTCCCCGAAATGTTCAATTATAATAGATACTAATTTTTTGTGGCAGTTCCTAAAAAAATGTACATAATTTGACAGATTAAAGCCGGTTTTCACGACATTTACAATGCGCGTACGTGTTTCGTACTGTGTCATTTGAACGGAATCGAGGAATAAAGTTTGTCCATAAGAAACCATGGAAAAGGCAGATGTCAGTTTTCACTAGAGGTGCAAGTTCGTACAGGGTTCGGACAGTGCATTTGTATTAGTCAAGGGAGCTATTCAAACGACATTATAAGAAACTTGTACGTGCCCCTTTCTAAGGTTGGCATGCTATTTCTTAATCTTGTGTTCTTTTTCTGTATCCTAGGTTGCAGAAGAATATGCAATTCATTGAATTTTAGATAGTAACTTTCGGATGAATTTTCTTGATTTTCTTTAAGTCTACCGAAAATAGTGTTAAATTCTCCTTCCTTATCCTTGGCTCTAAACAAATTATGGACCTAATATCTCTTGACACGCTTTTTCCTACGTTGCTCTTCGTTACTCTCTTCCAAGACTAAGTAAACGCCACAAGCAATGACAACGTCTTCTTCGTTTCGATTCGTGTCTAAGGATTTGAGCACGAAGCATGTACGCGTAGTGAAAACCGCGGCGACACGGTACGTCACTTGCCTTGAACTTGTAGTGAAAACCGGGCTTAAATCTCCGTTTTTGACTGATTATGCTAAAATCTTCTGTAATGATGATGTCAAACTTTTTCAACAATTTAAAAATTTTTTGAGAAACAACCTGAAATAATAATGATAATTTTAAAGTTGATGAACTTTGAATGCTAGGTCGAAATTAAATGTATCTTTTGTTTTACAGTTAGTGAACGGTAGCTATAACCCCAACTGTAATAATATTATTATATGTTTCGTGTAGTTTATGGTATATAGTTAGTATAGAAAGGCTACTACTGTAAGTTGAAGGTTAGGTACATTGAGACTCGGGTAGGGATAAAATTGGAATCAGGAGAGGAGTGGTGTCGGGTTTAGAAAGGGATGAAACGACGGGAGGAATGGGGTGTAAGGGCCAGCACTAAAGTGTGGTAGGGTTGTCTAAAGTATACATAGGCTGTGTAGTGTAGAAGCTGGAGGCTCATGGACGGACGGCAGGCACTGGGTTAAAACCCGTTGATTAGATGTGCAAGGGAGAAAGTAAATGTAATGAGTCAGCGTACTGCTCTGTTTCCTTCCCATCCCCCCTTTCCGTCATACCACTTAACCCTCTGTCCAACCTCTGGACGGATCCCTACACACCATCCAACCCCTTCACCCCTTGCCTACCCTTTATTTCTACTTACCACCCCCGAAGCCACGGTCAGACATAATATTGACTCTCTCTCGCTCTCTTTCTGTCTCACTGGAAACTCCCTTATGATTTTCTATACGTATTCAGGCATTGCACAAGGCGGTCGGTACGCACAAACTGGCCTGAGTTTACTCTTGCGACAAACCGACCCAACGCCACCAAAAATTATTTTTCGCTTTCTTGTCATTCTATATTACATTTAATGTGAGTGTACTGCAATCGTTCAAATAATTCAATACACAGTAGGTTTTCGTTTAACCGTGCTAGAGTCTGGTCCGACAACGATGTTAGATCGAAGCGACGTTAAATCCGAACCTTCGAAAATGGTGTGGTGGAATTTGTGTATTCGTATATGTACAGTGGCATTAAAGTACTTCATTAGGATATTAATCATAATAGACATGTTACTGAATAAAAATGGAAATATTATCTATCAATAATCCATTGTCCAATGTTAATGAATTTAATTAATATTTTGTGGGATATTTTACACTTCTCTATTAGAGAAGGGCTGTTAATAGGCGTTCTTCCTATGACTCGTTATTGACTTAAAAACTGGATCATGGCTTTATTCATGCTTCCATGACTTTATTCGTAAGTCAGTTTTATCATCGACTTAGGATTTTTCAAATTTTGAAATTATTTTGAAGAATTTGCGAGAGATAAAATATTCTCTATTTTTCAAAATATCACGAACTGTATTTATCCCGATGCCGTATTGATTTGCCAATGACAGCACGGTAGGAGCTAACGCGATAAGGGAGTCTTATCTAGTTCTTCAGTGATGTGAAGTGTGTCCCCGATGGTAGTCCTTTTATGTTTATTTATAACTTTTTTATCCACTGTCTCAGGAGAATAATTACCACTTGACCAAAAGAAATGATCGAAGTGGATAATTATGTAAGAATTACGTTAATTTATGAATTAACGTAGGATTATAAATTAATCTTATCATTATCTAAAGTTTACTACTGATGAACTATCGACCAGAGTTTAGTGACGTTGTACCAATTACTACTAACTACTAACTTTGAATTATTCTTTTCTTTTTATTATTCGGGGTTGAATTTAAAGTTATTTGAATTTTTAAAACTATGATGGGGGTATTATTATTTGATATTTGCACAAATAGGGCATTAAAGTTCGGTATTTTTATTTTTGAGTTAACTAGAAATATAAAGTATAAACTGAACAAAGAATAAAATAGAAATAGATAGCAGTAGAATTTACCCGAAACAGGCTCCAGACATAAAACATATCAAACAGAACCATATCTTCAGCAGTTTTTTTAGGAATCTGTGATAAAACGGAAATTGTCAAGTTGTTTTATTTGAAGTTATTCTTAGACATTAGAAGTATTATTCTTCTGGTGTAAAAATTAACGCACTTTTCCAGCCATTTCAAATATTTTGATGTTAATAAAATGTATCTTTTGCAACTCATTTTTGTTTTGTAGTTGATTTTATTTATATTAATTTTCTCAGAATTAAATTTTCCAGAAGTTTTATTTAAAAACAATTGTGTCTATTGCCCATTTAACGATGTTATTGTACGGCAAACATAAAACAAAACTGATTTTTTCCTCTAGATTTCGCAAAAATTATTAAAGGTATGGTTCTGGAACATATGTTTTTGCTTTCTCAGGTCAAAAACCATAAAATCCACCATTTTGACTCTTAATTAACGCCCTAAAAATTTCATTACAAACGTATTTCATGGGATGAACCGACATCTGGGGGAAATCTTTCGCCAGCCGTAATAAACTAACGAAGCATTGTCTGACCTAACCTAATATGAACTTTTTTCTTATTTTTCGATGTAGATTCATTTCTCGAAGTATTTCGTTTCTTCGTGAATCACCCTTTATATTAACCTTATCATTATTATTATTTCTATCTTCTAAATTTAAAATTAAAACTATTAATTCATGTTCAAATTGTTCATATATTTTTAATGTTTTGTAATTTATCTAACCCGGGACTTCTGGCATACGAGCAAGTTGCGTTGACGACTCCACCTAGGGTCGGAAATCTGTAATAGTGTTTATTTTGACTATAAATGTAGGTCTAAAGATCTTCAACATTTGTACTGTTTTTGAGTCTTCGTCAGCAGCTTTGTAGTTTTTTAGTTCGTGGCTATTCTGCGGAAGTTTTCCTGATTTGATTTAGACCTAGTGTGTTTTCGTTCTTGACAATTTTTTGGTAGTTATTTCTCTGTTGGCTTTTCACAGTTAAGAAACTTCTCTAAGTATTCAGTCAAGTGCTGCTTGAAAGTTCGGTAGAAGTTCCTACTGTAGTTTGTCTTAAGGTATGATTCAGTGATTCGAATTTCTTCCGAGATCTGTTTACAAATGGGTTCTCGGAGTGTTTTTTGAATATGTGTATGTTGTTACTTTATCCCTCGTTTTATTTTGCCGAATACCCAGCTGTGAAGAAAGTTACTCTCATTTCGATTGAATTTAAACTGATTTGTTCTATCGTTGTTCTGTAGGCTACACCTAGAATCTGTAAAAGCAAGACAGTTTTGATCTTGACGCGATTCTTTGATCCACCAATGTGTATTTGGTTTAACAATCCTTTCTTGGTAAATTCCTTTCCCAAAATGTTTAGCTATTCTGGTTAAAGCATTAAAATTGGTCTAAAAAGAGAACAAAATTTTGTACTGCTAGTAGATTGGCAAGGAAAATAGTGCAGTCTGCCTTATTGTTTTTATCCTTTGATACCGTAGAAGAAACCCAAATGTCTCGAGTAATCGAGAAGGCTTAAAAAGAACAGTAGACGTTGCAGAGGGTGAAGAGCGCAGCGTGGTATGGAATAATATGGTTAGTTTTGTTAGAAAAGGATAGAGGCATATGAATTAGAAAAAGAGCAAGTGAGACAGAGATATAAATGTAGGGGAATAGAAAATTATGAGAAGGGTTCCACAAGTAATTATCATAATTACGACTCAACACTAGTTAATGTACTACACACACACACACACACACACACACACACACACACACACACACACACACACACACACAGACAATAGTAGAGGGACGCTTAGACATCGTGAAACAACACCCGGTCGGTCATACACACAACACACGCACTAAATAAAATCTATAAATGTGTTAAAAAAGGACAGAATATTATTCGGTAATACACAAAACAATGTTTGTTTAGCTTCTTAACCTTAAAATAACACATTGTTACGTTAATTCCATTTTGTATATATTTTTAATGTACTACTGTAAAAATATTTTATATGTTTTCTGTTTTTTGAAGCTGGGAAAATGTAGAAGCTCGGAGAAGGCTTATATTTAAATATTGGACAAATGGACTATAACCGTTTAGTAATTACGGGAAATTTGATATTAACCGAAAGTCCGGACCTCTCTAATTTGAATCTCAAGAGACCGATATTTTTTCCAATTTACGTAGGTAAAATATTAAAATTCAGAAATTTATTTCAAAATTGGTCGTTTTAATGAACATTCGTTATTTTCCATAAAACAGTTAATTACAAAGGTCAAAAATATTAATAGACTACCAATTTTATTGAAAAAAGATTACTACTGATATTTTTTACTCAATACTCTGATTAATATTACGGGTTCTCTAACATTATATTCACATAATGGACGAGTACCGTACTTTTCCATTAGCCTGTTACTTAACTTAATTTACCAGCAAGGTTAATCTAGATCTTAGGAACTAATGCTCAACCCTATCCGTCAGTTAAAAAGTCATTTCATGAGCTTTCTCACAGAATAGATTTTGTGTCAGTTTTCCTAGAAAAATTTCACCGTCTCTTCTTCACTTTCGAGAAGATTCCAAATTGTCATTCGCGGTTCCATCTCGCTATCGACTCGCGGAAAAAGAAATTGATGCACAGAAGATTGTCAGTAGGTTCTCTTCCATTATGTGGACGCCACTCCTATTTCAGATTTATTTTGTTTAATTGCCGGGTTATTAATGTAGAAGTAAATGGAATATGGATACCTTTTATTTATAAACGATAAATTTAATTTATATATTTACAAATTTGATCTGCGTTAATTTATTATGGTAAAACCTTGCATCCATATAACCTCCAAATGGCCCTTGCAATTTCTCCGCTTCTGATAAATAAAATTAAGAACGGCATTTAAGTAACCAGTTTACTACTTTATGCATACGATAGCAGTATTGGAGTACAAGCAGTATTGTCTGTGGTATATTGATCGGTACGCTTCCATTATGTGGACGCCACTCCGATTTCCGCTGATATTTTTCACTTTTACAGTACACAAACAAACGAAATGATTTAATTATATTGTTTGGTAATTTTACGAATGAAAACTATAGTGATATATTTATCCAATTTGAAAACCGGTCAATTATCGAATGTAATAAAGGCGCCCACGGAATGGAGCTAATGCCCAATACACTCTTCTATTGTACAGGCGCTACCGATCTTAGTATCGATTGAATAAGAGTTAATTAAGCTATAGCCTAACTTGAATTCACCAACAAAGTTGGGTAGATCTGAGGAACTAATGCCCAACGCTGTCCGTTTTGTAAAAAGTCATTTCGTGAGCTTTCTTACAGACTCGACGGTGTGGCAGTACGTCCCGTTCCTTGAAAAATTTCGCCGTATCTTCTTCATACGCGGAATGATTCCAAAATATCATTCCTTTCCTTTCATCTCGTTATCGACTCGCGAGAAAACAGTTTTTTTTGACATCAGTCTCTCGACTGGTTTGAAGCAGTTCTATCTTGCGCAAGTCGTTTCATTACTACATACCTGCAACACCCTACATCTTTCGTAATTTGCCTTAAATATTATAATCTTTGCCTCCCCCTACAATTTTACTTCCTCAATATTAACCTCCATTATTAATAGAGCAATACTGGATGTCTTAAGATATACATCAGTAGCCTATCCGGTCTGCTGGTAAGATGTTTTCACGTACTTCTTCTTTCATCCACTCGCCTAGGAACATCTAAATTACTTATTTTGTCCACCCACCTAATTTTTAACATTTTCCTATAAACCACATTTTAAAAGCTTCTATCCTTTTCCTTTCTACAGCCCCTATTACCCAGGTTTCACTCCCGTATGCTACAAACATAGTGTTTTAAGAAATGTTTCCTAATCTGTAAATTAATGTTTGTATCAGTTAACTGTTTTTTATTTCAAAAGCCCTTCTAGCTTGAGCAATCCTACTTTTGATATCACTTGTGCTTCTACCATCTTTTGTAATTTTACTCCGTAGATAGCAGAATTCCCTAACTTCCTGTATGTTCTCGTTGCCTACTTTAAAACAATTTTTTTCATATAACTTTTTTTAATGCATAATCTGTTGTATAACTGTAAATGCAACTTATCGATTAAATTAAACACTTGAAAAAATTATAACCCACTGGTGTAATTAACAAATTATTACATTAAAACGTAGTATACTGTTTTTAATTATTATTTACAATCAAAATTAGATAATGAGTGTTTTTTTAAAATTAATAAAAATTAAAAAATAACCAAAACCTTCTTTTAAAACGAAAAACCAAAATGAGAATTAATAAATAATAAGCACATGATTCCGAAATATATGTACACCGAACTTCACTGAAGTTACTAAAAATGTTCATTCAGTTTTTTACAACATTCACATTCACAGCATATTAACATTACATTATTTACAATTTAAAATCACACTATCAGAATCGCCCTGGGAGATCCAGTACTGAAGCACGTTTTAGTCTATGAACATCATTGCTGTTGTCTAAGAGATTCAGTGCTAAGTGATTAACGTGGTTGTTTAGACGTTTGATGTACTTACAACTGAAACTTCGTATATCTTCTCGTACCGTCTGCACACCCATATCACGATGTATATCGGCGTTGGTAATATACCACGGTGAATTTAGTATGGTCCACAGAGCTTTTGATTGAAACTGTTGCAAAATCTCGATGTTTGAAGTCGATGCTGTGCCCCATAATTGAATCCCGTAGGTCCAAACTGGGTTCAGCATGGATTTGTATAAAAGTAGTTTGTTGTCAATCGGAAGCTAGGAACGCCTACCAACGAGCCAAATCCAGCTGTTTCCTTTTCATTTGAATGTGTTTGCGCCAAGTCAGACCTCTATCTAAGTACATTCCTAAATATTTTACATCACTTGCCTGTGGAATATTCTTGTCATTCAGTTGGACAGGAGGACAAGTTGCCCTTCTGGTAGTAAACTTTACATGCGTAGATTTGTCCTCGTTCACCTTGATCTTCCACTTCTTCAGCCAGATTTCCAGCTCTCTTAAATACATCTGTACTCTGCGTGTCGCAAAAGTTGTGTCTGCATCACATGACATTATTGCCGTGTAAAAACAAAATAACTCACAGAAAATAGCTAATCTACACTACACTGACAATAAAGCCATCGTACATAAAATAGTAAACTGGATACTTTTTAACGTTTTTAATTTTATTTATCAAATTATGAACGCAATTAGATAACAATGAAATAGGCCTACACCCCGGGGGAAAATAAGGTGATATGCAAGCTGCCATCTGATAACGTGGCGTCCAGATAACGAAAAAATGGCAACGGTAGTTTGGCGGTTATTTGGACGCACGTTTTTACCATAATAAGAAAACGAAATTCAAAATTTATTTATAATATAAATCTTATTTCTGTTTATAATTAACAGGTATTCATATTCCATTTACTTACACAATAATAAACAGGTAGGATAATTAAACCGAAAAAAATATGAAATAGGAGTGGCGTTCACATACTGGTAAAATAATGTATAATGTTGTGACAGGTGCAAATTATTGCCTTTCGTGCTATTTCTTCGTCTTCAATTTTTACTTACTCTTGCCTGTATGAATATATAGGAGAAAAAGTATTGTTTTTATGTCGATTTTTCGAAATCGAGTTTTCACTGGATGTATACGTTTTCAGAACCCCTGAACCCAAAAAAACTGTGTCCGTGTGCGCGCGCGCATGTGTGTGTTACGAAGTTAAAACGTGAAACTTAAGTTAAATACCGCTAGAAGACCCGACACGAACATTTTCATAGAAATCGGCCAACCGGAAGTAGTAGTTTATTCGTGCCATTCTTGACTCTTTTGCGATTTTCTCAAAAACAGCTTCTATGATTTTTTAAAAAAATCGCCTCATTTACTACATTTTTTATGCTCTACAAGGTAGGGTAGGCGCCATGCCTGCTGAAATTTATGGGGAGGCTCTACTCTCGTAGAAACAAATGTTTTTTTTTTAAGATTCCGGCCTTAATTTGCATTTTAGCGCAAAAGTGTATGTAATAAAAGTTGTAGACAATTTAAAGATCTACAACTTTTATTTTAAGCATTTCTTTGTATAACGCTTAATTTAGCGGGAATTGGTGATTTTCTGTTTTCTTTTTCATGAAAATCTGTAAAAATAGCTTTTTTAAGAATTCGGCTGTAGTATACATTTTACGACAAAAGTGTAGTAAAATATATAGAAAATTAAAAGAACTACAACTTTTATTTAAAGCATTTTTCTCTACAGAGCCTAAATTTTTCATTTTGTTTTGTTTTCATTTTAGTTGATTTTCATTTTGCATTGTTCACTCATGATTAAAATAAAGTTATGTTTTCTGAGGTTATTTTTTTTGATTATTTCTAATGTTTTATTATTAATGTTAGGTTATAGTGTTCATTATTTGTGTTGGCAAGAGAAAGTCGTGTGAGTGTTTTACACCAAATTTTTTTGTAATATAAAGAGCAAATTTTTGTATACTAGAGCAAATTGCGCACGCTCATTATTGTTAACGTTTCAGTACCAAAACCGCACAACAACTTCAAGACCAAGACCGCTACAGTCAAAGGAACCGCTGACTGGGCGTCAGACGTAGCTACTGCGGCTGACGCATTACGTCAACCGCATTTATCAAACGTTTAATAGGAATTACACCTTTGAGTAAGTGTGATCTCGGCTGTTATTAGCAAACTCACATTATAGAAGAACCTCGTTAACCGGGATCAACTGGGGCCGGGGCAACAATATATAGTTACAAACTAGTTGGTAGTAAAAAAAGCAGTGAGCGTTTGCTGTCTCAGTTTTTTGTATCGCTTACGAGCAGCGTATCTCACATCCGCTTTAACATTAGAAGCTCATTTGGTGATGTTTCGGCTTAACTCTGGAAATAAACCATCAATTTATCTATATTTGTTAATTCTTCTGCGTGGATCATAACCACACCTGGTTCATCAACACTGTTCGAAACTTACCTACTCTTTCCCTCCCTCCCGGACTACATTTACAACACTTCAAGAATCTCCACGACGCAGGCATGAACTCGACCATCGAAGCCATCCGGTCAATTTACACCAGACCGCATCCTCTGGAGACAGCTCGCACACTGCCATTCCATGACTACTTGTAAAACGCGACTTTCAGTCAGTTGAACATGTAATTATATATATCAACGCTAGTTCTGCCCGCCCAGCCAGTTTTTTGTGATATTAATCCTTTAATATTATGAATAGCATGGCAACTCCTTCGTAATATAGCCTATATATTAATTTTATTATTGGTATATATATATTTGACTCTACTCCCAAACTAAACGTACTTCTGATCCTGAAACTAAATTTTTCTCTACATAACGATCCCTCAGTAATGATTTCTTAGAAGAAACCCAACCCTGTCATATTTCTTCGAACGATCAGTTGGTATCCCCCATGACATCGTCTATTAATCTTCTATCAGTTTCAGTTTCAGTGTTCGAAACTTCATTTTCATTAGTGTGACGGTTTGCTTGCATTTTCCCTATTCGGGTGGTTTTCCGTAATCGGTAAAAGATCTTTAATCAACGTTACAGAGCAAGTTTATTATTATTCTCTGCATCTAAACCTGATCGATTTGCTCCGGGGGTCTAAAGCCGTATGTTACATACTAGCCTGTTGTCTAAAAAGTGGTCAACCTAGAAAATAAATCTAGTAAGAAGCTCATTCCTCAGGTTCTAAGCTATTGAGCTAAAACAAGGTACTATTAGGGGACACGACACAAACTTTTTCATAAAAATCGGTCAACCAAAGTTAGTAGTAAGTTTATTTGTGCAATTTTTCACTTCTTTGCGATTTTCTGAAAAATAACTTCTACAATTTTTGTAAAATTCGCTAATTTACTAAATTATTTATGCTCTACTAGATAGGGTTAGTGGAAAGTCTGCTGAAATTTTCTGGGGGCTGCTCTTATGGTAAAAATGAGATTGCGGCCTTAATATGGATTTTAGGGTAAAGTGCATAAAATAACAGTTGTAGAACATTAAAAAATCTGGTTTGAAACACTCACACGACTTTCTCTTGCCAATGCAAATAATTAACAATAGCCTTTATAACATTAGAAATAAACAAAAAAATAACCTCAAAAAACATAACCTTATTTTAATCATGAGTGAAAGACGCAAAATGAAAATTAACCTCAGTTTGTGTTAAAAAATAAGGAAAATCACTCTTTTACGCAAAACTAGGCACTGTAGAGAAATATTCCTTAAATAAAAGTTGTAGATCTTTTAATTTCCTATAAATTTGATTACATAGGCACTTTTGTCGTAAAATCCATACTAAGGCAGAAATATTAAAAATATCGATTTTTCACACGTTTTTATGAGAAAAAAGCAGAAAATCGCTAATTACCGCTAAACCAAGCGTTATACAAAAAAATGTTTTAATTTAAGTTGTAGGATTTTAAATTCTCTACAACTTTTATTATTATTATTTGCGTCAAGCTCCCAAAGTGGAAGTCGCCAAGTATTTAATTATGGATTACTCTACTGGGTACCTTCCGTTTTTTCTCCACCCAGTATGCTTTCATTCTCTCCGAGAATGCCTTTTTCGTATCCTCAGTCCATCTAGTTCCGACTTTTTGATGTTTTTCCACCGGCTTGACTTCCCAGTCCTCAACGCATTTCCGGCATTTCTTCCCGTCAGTAGTTATTTCTTCAGGAATTCCCGCAAGATTGAGATCCTCTTTAACCTTTTTTATCCAGTCTACTCCATTTTTAAGAGAGCTAACATATTCCACTATTTTCCGTGTTATCCTATTCTCGGGGAGTCTTTTAATATGTCCGAAAAACAACTACAACTTTTATTATATACATTTTTGCGCAAAAATGCATTATAAAAGTCGCAATCTAAAAAAAACTGTTTTTTTACGCTAAAACAACCTCTCCAAGAATTTCAGCAGACATCGCACCTACTCTATCTTGTAGAGCATAAAAAATTTAGTAAATCAGGTGATTTTAAAAAAAATCGTAGGACCAGTTTTTGAGAAAATCGCAAAAAAGTGAAAAATTACACGAATAAATACTACTTTCGGATGACCGATTTTGATGAAAATGTTCGTGTTGTGTCCTCTAGTGGTACCTAATTTAAGTTTTTCGTACGATGTTCCGTTCTTAAGATATTCTGTTCACACACACACAGACACACACATAGACCAATCGGTAAAAACATGTTTTTTGGGTTCAGAGGGTCTGAAAACGTGATATCCGGTGTAAACTGGATTTTGAAAAATCGACATGTAAACATTACTTTCCTTCCATTTATTCATATTGGCAAGAGAAAGTAAAAACCTACAACTTTTATTTTTTATTTCTAGCTCTTTTTTACAACGCTTAATTTACCATGAATTAGTGATTTTCTTTATTTCTTTCGTCAGGTCAGTTAAAGTGTGTCGTTTTGAAGATTACAGTCTTAGTATGTATTTTACGACAAATGTTTGTAGAGGTACTAATGTTTTTAGAAGTACAGTCAAAGTTATAGGAAATGAAAAAAAATCTACAACGTTTTTTTCAAGTAGCTACGTTTCTCTACAGGGCTAAGTTTTTAGCGTCAGTGATTTTTCCGCATTTTTAGGTTCTACAGAGATTGATTTTCATTTTGCGTCGCATTCATTCGTGATTTAATTACATTAAGTTTTTCATATAAGTACATATTACGTTTATTACTCATGATATTGTTGAAAATTTAACAGTAGCAAGAGCAAGTTTTGTGAATTATTCACGCCAGATTTTTTACCTTAGATTAGAGTAAATAAGAAAAGTATTATTTGAAAAAACATTAGAGCATCAGTGATGAGAAAGTACGTTACCAAGCATAAAAAGAAAATCGTACTGTGATGGTTGCTAGGCAACAAGAATTAGCGTGGATGTCATGCCACATAGATTGGGTAGTGGTCAGGGAATGTCTTCTTCTAAGCGCATGCGCACTGATTCATCTCAACAGACACCATCTGACTTGACGCTAGAGCGCGCACTTAAAATCTGATGAACAACATTTAATACTAGCGTTACCTAGCGACAAACATTGTAACTAACTTACTCTCCCCTTTCCTAACTTTATACTACAGACGATTCTCTGCATCTAAAACCAACCCTTTTTTAACTCACCATAACTTGAGAACAAACAAAACTTTTCAAGCAAATATAAGAAGAAACTTTCGCTTAACTTTTTTATACTTTTTTTAAACTTTTTCTTTTTAAATAAACAAACTTACTTTACGCTTTATGTTTTTTTTTGTTTTTTTGCTCATTTTTATAATGTTATTTATAAAAACATTAGTACCTAGTTATGTTTCGCTTTTTTATTTAATTTTCTATCCGTAATTTCGTTTTAGTGGTTTATTTTATATTAATGATTTTCAACATAATTTTTAATTTTATTTGTATTTTTGGTTCCTACTCTTCCATTGCGTGGACGCAATTCCGATTTCCGCTAATTTTTTCTTCTTTTTACTTTTAGATCATATTGTCGATTCATTTACAATTAATTAGCCTTTTAAAACCTGACATGAATTCATTAAAAAGGTAATATGTTACATCCTACAAACTAATGCCTAACCCTGTCCGTTCCGGCATAAAGTCATTCGTGAGCTTTAAGTACTGACTCGATTTTGTGGCAGTTTTCTGAAGGGACTGACATTTCTCTTCGATTTACAGAGGTAAAATATTGAAATACAGAAGTTTACTTCAAAATTGCTCGTTTTAATAAACATTCCTATTACTCCATTAAACAGTACATTACAAAGGTCAAAAATATTAATAGACTACCAATTTGATTGAAAGGCAATTAGTACTGATATTTTTTACTCAATACTGTGCTAATAATTACGGGTTCTCCAACATTACATTCACATAATGGACGAGTACCGTACTTTTCCATTAACCTGTTACTTAACTTGATTTACCAACAAGGTTAATAATCTAGATCTTAGGAATCAATGCTTAACCCTGTCCGTCAGTTAAAGAGTCATTTCATGAGCTTGCTCACAGAAAAGATTTTGTATCAGTTTTCCTAGAAATATGTCACCGTATCTTCTTCTTCACGCGGGAAGATTCCAAATTGCCATTCGCCGTTCCATCTCGCTATCGACTCGCGAAAAAACAAATTAAGGTAGTAATGCACAGAAATAATCAATACGCTACAGACAGTACTGCGAATAGGGTACTCGAATATTGCTATCGTACTAAAGTAGTAAACTGGTTACTTTAATTCGTTTTTAATTTTTTTTTATCAAATGATTAACCCAATTAGATAAGAATGAGATACACAACGGGAGAAGAAGTATTGTCCCCGAGAAAAAACATTGATAAATTAGGAGATGTACCTTAATAATCATAATAGGAGATGTCACCTTCGCCCCCTTTGATTCGGTACTGTGCTCCCAAAGCACAAATCAAAGTCGGGCTTTCAAAGCTTCCGACTTAGCGAGAGGGAGTCCGCCTATAGTTCCGACAGGGGTGGTAGGCCTTTGTCGGCACTGCAGAGGGCTTGTAACCACCCCCACTGACTCTTCTCGCTCAGATGACCACCACTTAAATGGCTCTTTTCAGGGCCCCAAATATTTAAGGTTTCCCCACGCCGCGTAATGTCGCCACCCGGTGACAGAGAGTTGGTTGAAAAATACGATTTTTTTGTTGTTTTTGGCTTCATATAACTTCAAATTGTTCTGAATGTAAAGATACTATAATTCTATTATTCTTATAGGTCTACCATCTTGAATTTCTTTTGAAAAATTATTAATTAAAATGTTGTCATGGTTACTTACCTGATTTTCTTCTCGAACTTAATTCAAACTTTAATGTACCTACTTCTGGAGTCGAGTTATTCGATGTGGTTTTTTGTAAATTCAAAAGTCCTCTTAATTACTTTTTCATGCCCTGTATGAATAAGTAATGAAAGTATTGTTTACATGCCGAATCATCGAAATCGAGTTTTCACTGTAAATACACGTTTTCAGTCCCCCTGAACACAAAAAACCTTTTTTTAGCGATTGGTCTTTTTGTGTGTGAACAAAATATCTCATGAACGGAATAGCGTAAGAAGTTGAAACTTGGAACTAAAATTAGTAAGGTTTACCAAGAACAAACGAACATTTTGATCAAAATCGGTCTGTCGGAAGAATTAGTTTATTCGGGCAAATTTTCACTTATTTGCGATTTTCTCAAAAACGGCTCTACGATTTTTTTTAAACAATCGCCTCATTTACTACATTTTTTATCCTCTACAGGACAGGGTAAGCACTATCTTAGCTGAAATTCTTGGGCAGGCTCTGCTCTCCCCAAGAATACGATAGCGGCCTTAACATGTATTTTAATTCACAAGTACATTTAATCAAAGTCGCAGGAAATTACACCTACAACTTTTATTTTGTAGCATTTTTTGCTAAAATGCTTAGTTTTGCGTCAGTTAATAATTTTCTGTCCGTCAAAAGTTGCAAATAAATGGGTACTTTTAGGATTGTGGCTGTAGTGTGCTTTCTACGACAGTATATTTATAATAAAAGTTATAGAAAATACAAAAATGTACGTCTTTTATTTATAGGTCTAGCATTTTTCTACAGAGCGTTTTGAAAGCTTCTACTAATTTATTCAAATGCGAATTTAATTAGGCCTATATTTAGAAATAAAACAAAAACTAGAAGGTTTTTCAATTTATGTCTTTATTACAACTGTACGTTTCTGCACAACCAGTAATTTATTTCCTCGTGTAGAGGATTTTTTTTTTTTGGTAGTCTCTGGTAGTTTCTCAAACATTCCAGAGCCTTCTAATAATTTTGCTGCTTTACCAGTAAAATCAAAAACATAGTAGAAGTGATCAATAACCGGCATGACGAAGACCTCTTTTCCAAGAATTCCCATTCAAAATATTTCATCCATCGTAATCCACTATCCTTGTTCAACACACTCCACCCCATACAATACACAGTTCTTACAATAACTAATCTATTCCATTAACCATTTTTAGAATATCACTGTATAATGCTACAATACTTTGATTCCGGGTAAGACGCTTTTTCTTCTAATACGCTACCACGATGTTGTTCCCATTAGATCAATCGGATTTTGCTAAAACTTATTTATTTATGAAAATTTGAATTAATAAATCAAATTGCATTTAACCAATCATACGTTTTCTTTTTACCGCCCTTATTATGAATATAAGTGAGGGTGAAATTAACGATTTGGAGGAGAGGGTGGTTCAGTGGAAATTGGAGTGGAAAATAGAATTGTTAGAGAGGAGGGAGGAAGGTTTTCGATGGTGATTCTACGGTGCACTATATGTGAATGAATAAGCTTGCCAGCCCGACTGTCGAGAGAATAACTGCTGAAATTGCCAATCGAGATTCAGTCTCTACTTTCTGCAACAACCCCTCCCTTCATGTTCTCCTCTCTTACAATAACCTAACCAGTCCCTTAATAATCACACACACACATACGTGCGCGCGCGTACACACACACACACACACACACACAATATTACACATATAAATACTAATCAATGCGAAGTCCAGTTCGTCCATTTTTCCCCAATTTTTTTTATCCTAATACAGTAGACACTTTTGTTTTTGAACTCCCTCCTCTATGGACTTTTTGATTTTTTTTCATTATTTTTAACCCTCCAACCACCCCACAATTCTCTTAAATACGATATCAGCTATACACCATACAGTAAAACCTGCATAAATTCAATTATTACAAACACTGCTCGTCGATGACTCTTCGTCCTTTTTTTTGTAAATGTTCAATACAATTCTTTTTCGATCCTCACACACACACATACACACCCACCACGTTTTATTTCTCTCTTCAGCATTTATTTTCGCCGTTCTCAATTTTTATTTTTTAAACTCCTTTTATAAATTTACATTGCAAAAGCAATAATTGAAATACAAAAAAGGATAATGTAATTTTTACAAAAAAAATGTGTATAAAATGTGAGCTTCATTTTTGTATCTGTACACGCAGTAAAAACTCGGTTATTCGTACCCAGACCAACCGATAACTGGTAATTCGAATGATCAAAAACTACATTTTTTTAATTTTTATGTATATTTTAAAATTGTATTTATTTTCGCTTCAAAGTCATTAGCAGCCACAGTTACTTAACAATAATTACAAAGTTTGTTACGGAAATGTCTTTTGTAACTCTGATGTATAAAAACACGTTATGTATAGTAGTACCTACTCTTGATGTCCGTTACCATTAATTTCGTATTTTTACTTTCTCTTGCCCCTTAGTCTAATATGCAGGGAAGAAAAGTATTGTTTAGGCCTACTTGTCAATTTTTTAAAATCAACTTTTCACCGAAAATACACGTTAGACATTTTAAACTTAAAAAAACAGGTTTTTAGCGATTCGTGCGTGTGTGTGTGTGTGTGTGTGTGTGTGTGTGCGCGCGTGTGTGTGTGTGTGTGTGCGTGTGTGTGTGTGTGAACGAAATATTTCAAGAAAGGCATATTATACGAAGTTAAAACTTGGAACATCAGAAGTAGTACTTTACTTGTGCAATTTTTTGCAATTTTCTCAAAAAACGGCTTTTACGATTTAAAAAAAAATCACCTAAAATCTTTTTGTTCTCTACAAGATAGAGTAATTACCATGTCTGCTGAAATTCTTGGGAGACTGTACTCTCGTAGTAAACTTTATTTTAAATTGCGGCCTTAATATACATTTTATTAAAATACTGTATAAATACTTGAGTTTTAGAAAATTAAAGAACTAACAACTTTTATTTCAAACATTTTTTTCTACGCAGCTAGTTTAGTAAATGTTAGTGATTTTTTTTAAATTTTCCATCAACATCGGTGAATATAATAGGTACTTACTTATTTTTTATAAATTTAATTTATTTTTTTGTTTCTTAGACTTGCAAATTTATCGGTTATGACCTCATAAAATAGTTGTTTTTCATAATATCCATTAACAGTTCTTTTTGAATTAAAATATTGGCTAACGATAAAAGTTTATCTTGGCTTTAATATTACATATTGAGTATGTTTTTATTCGTTTAAGACATTAACAGGTCCTTTCGACGGAATCACTTGTAGATGGAATCAATAAAACAAGTGAAAATAATTAGGTTTCAGTAAATACGTCCTTGTTTTCATGAAGTTCTTAAAAAACCTTTAGCGTTGTTTTAGTTTGGTAATGTTTATCGGCATAAACCAGCTTAATTCGTTACGAAGACGCTGTATTTTTGTAAATATGTGTGGATAGTATGATTGTAAATTTTGCAAAGCTTCGGAGGGAAAACACGTTTTATATTGTTACAATTTTGTACTGTCAACCAGGTAAAGAAATTTAATTTTTTCACAGTCTTGAAATATAACATCCGTTTCCATTAAAATGTGGTCTAAAATTTCAAAAAATTGCACTCTGTATTTTGTTTTAATTTGATCTTGGTCATAATTAATCTGTTTTTTCATAATCGTTTCCACGTTGAATTCTGTCAGTTCAGTATTTTTATTAAATTTAGTGTTAAAAAACTGATACGTTCTTTTTCCTTTTAATATTTCGCAAGTTTTTTTATCTGTGATATGCAGTAATTTATATCTAATGATTTTTTAAGGGTGTCGTGTAAAATATCGGTGGAACAAAAAAAGATCAATAAACACGACAGCCGAAAATTGAAATTCAATACTGTTCATATCTGACTGTTTGCAATTAACTTAAACATCAAAACTTCTTTTAGCTTATTTCAGTCTTTAATAATTACATTCAGTAACTTAGAATTAGAAGACCGTCGTATTTCTGTTATAGTTGGTATACGTCTTGATGTTTCTGATCACATGGTCAGCCAGTTATATGACTGAAGCATTAAAGAACAGAAAAGGTAGAGGTGTGAAAGACACTAGCAGAGTTATCTCTTCGTGAATGTAATGAGTTTTATCATTATACAACCAGACCCTGTGGTAAATGAAGTGAAGGTGTCATTTGCAGGGTAGAAAGTGAGTGCTTTTTGAAGGGCCTAGCATGTTGATGCAGGTTTTTGCATCAATATGCATGTTGTTGCAGGGCTAAAATAAATAGTTCTGTCTCTTATCACATGGTCAGCCAATTAAATGACTGAATCATTTAAGAACAGAAGAGGTAGAGGTGCAAAAGACACTAATCAGAGTTGTCTCCTCTGAAAGTAATGAATTTCATTATACAGCCAGACCCTGTGGTGAATGAAGTGAAGGTGTCATTTGCAGAGTGGAAAATCTATGCTTTTCAGAGGGCCTGGCATGCTGATAAGCGTAATTTTTCACTCAGTGAGGAAGGCATTGGTAAACCACCTCACTCCTTGTTTTACTTAGTAAAACCTCTAGAGGTTCAAACCAGCCTTTCGGCTGATGACCTAAACAACAACAGCATGTTGATAAGCATACTCGTTCAACTCAGTGAGGAAGGCAACAGTAGTAAACCACCTCATTCCTCATTTTCACTTAATAAAACCTGTAGAGGTTCGAACCAGCCTTTAGGCTGTTGATCTAAACAACAACATATCTTGATGATGTGGAACTAAGTGCATAGTGAACTTTTTGGCAGAGTGATGGAGTAAGAAGGAATTCCACTGACGCTTGAAAAAATTATGCGCCAAGATGAAATTTGGCGAAACTTTTTTGTAGCACCAGATTAAGACGATGCGCGAGGCAGTGGACAAATATAGCTTGGGGAGGCCTTATCTTTAAATTTTCTCTGAAGTCCATTTAAATATCCAGACATTACGCGTGCCCTATCATAACATTGCACAAGAATCGTATGTAATATATTGAAAAATATATTGTATTTAAAAACGTATTATGCTAAAAAATGCACGTGTCGCGCCGCGTCGACTACGCAAATACAAAACAACTGCCGTACAGGTACATAGAAATGCAGGTGCAGTGACTGGTCAACCCGCGTCAACCTCTTCACGATTAGTAGTCGGGTGGGGACAGCTAGGCGTGTGGATTTGCCGTTGACGTCATCGTAGTTATGACAACCCTCTCTCGCCTCAAGAGAAGCAGTGGCCACCCGCCTAACTCTTCACTTGGACATTTATTACGTACGTTAAAGCAATTATTACGTAAATAGCCATTACTAGGGCTTTTGAAAACATCAGAAATCGCTCTAAGCAGATAAAATAAGTTTGCGTGCTTTTTATATGACATTTCTTCATTTATTGTAAAACAAGAAATAATTATAACAGTAGTTATATGTATTTTGTGAGTGAAATAAGTCTTAACACTATCCAGAAAATAGGTGAAGAGGCTCTTTGCCTACTACACCTGAATAGCCGCTGTTGTCACAGACACACACATACACCACTTGCCAAAAACGTATTTTTTTAAGTTCATTGGACCTGATAACGTGTACATCCGGTGAAAACTCGATTTCGAAAAATTGACATGAAAACAATAGGTACTTTTCTTCCCTATATATTCATTTCGGGCAAGACAAAGTAAAAAAGTTGAGAGAATAATTTATGTAAAGAGATTAAATTAAGGTTCATTTTGAAAAACGTAGGGGTGAAAATGACGCATCACAGGCTCACATATTCCCTCTTTTTCTTCATAATTTCTCGTTTTCTCTCTCTCTCTTTCACCCCTATTCACACACTTATTTAGTCTAATTCTCTTTTTTTCTCTCGTCCTTTGCATAATCTATAAGTAGAAGATGAGTTTTTAAACAAAAATGAAGAAAAAATGAAAAACCTAACCTCACCTACATAACCTAACCTAACTCTAAAAAGAAAATCTTTTTTTTCGGTTTATTTTATTTTTCCTTCACACTTGCTTTAATATATTCATAATAATTCCATTCATTTTCTTTTATTTCATGTAATAAAAAGTATTGTTATCGTATCCGATTTTCTAATTTAATATTCCTTCTCAACTTCTTGAGTTCCAACGGCCAATTAAAAAAAATCTGGTGTGAAACACTCACAAAACTCTCTCTTACCAGTGTAAATATTAAACATTATAACCTATTTTTAATCTTGCATAAACAGTGTAGTCTAAAATGAAAAAACCATAACCTAATTTTCATCATGTGTAAATGATGAAAAATGAAAATCAACTTCTGTTTTGGCTTTAAAATACGTGAAATCACCAATTGACACTAAACTCTGTAGAAGAAAATGCTTGTAATTTTTATTTCCTATAAACTTATTTACAGACTATGCCCATAACAGGCAGGTGGCGTGTCAAATTATTTACACTCAATCTGTTCGTTGCAAGGCTAAAATAAATAGTTCTGTTTTTTATCACACGGTCAGCCAATTAAATGACCGAATCATTTAAGAACAGAAGAGGTACAGGTGTCAAAGACAATAATCAGAGTTATCTCCTCTGAAAATAATGAATTTCAATATACAGCCAGACCCTGTAGTGAGTAATGTGAAGGTGCCATTTGCAGAGTGGAACATATTTACTTTTCAGAGTTCTCGGCATGCTGATAAGCGTACATTTTCACTCAGTGAGGAAGGATGGTAAACCACCCCTCTCGTCGTTTTACTTAGTAAAACCTCTACAGGTTCAAACCAGCCTTTCGGCTAATGACCTAAAAACACAAACTTATTTATATACATTTTTATAGTGAAATGCCGCAATATTAAGAAAGTTTATTTTTACCGATTTTGATAAAAAAATACAGAAAATCATTAACTAACCCTAAGCGTTGTACAAAAAAGTGTTTAAAATAAAAATCGTAGATTTTTTTAATGTTCTACAATTTTGGTTAGGCATACGGTATACTTTTTTGCTCTAGACTGCATATTAAGGCCGCAATCTTAAAGAAAATAATTTATTTTCTACGAAAACATGAAAAATGTAATATCCTAAATGAGGCGATTTTAATAATTCCTAGAAGCTGTTTTTAAGAAAATAGCTAATAGTGAAAATTCGCACGAGTAAACTACTTTCGGTTGTCTGTTTTTGATGAAAATGTTTGTGTTGGTGTCGTTGATGGTACCTAACTTAAGCTTCAAGTTTCAACTTCTTACCCTATGTACGCAACTTCATTCGATTTTTCCAAATCGAGTATTCACCGGAAATACATATTTTCAGGCCCCCTGAACCCAGAAACCATACATTTAGCGACTGGTCTGTGTACGCGTGCGCGCGTGTGTGAGCGAGCAGAAGGAATTGCAGAAAGGAAAAAACATTTTGTAAGCGCGCGCACACACACACACACAAAGACTTATGCTACGTATTTTCATCTTAAGCCAACCTATTGGAAGGTAAATCCCGAAAAAATTTAGAAATCTTATAAATTTTTAAATTTTCATGGTCTTAGCATTAGCCTAGTTTTAAATCCCTGTTGTACAGTCACCCTAAACTTCGTCGAACAGTTGGAAGATGGCATTGCTTATTCGGCCAGAGCGCTGTTACGTGCTTATTTTTGTATTGTTAAAAACATTGACTCACGCTATGAAAATAAAAGTTTATCTAATTGTAGGCTATTTTATACTTATTAAATTTCTCCTCTTTTCCCAATTACTTGTTTATACGTGAAAATTTGCATGGATGCAAGTTCTCTCTTTTCTTAAACCAATTTGCTCTTCTGCTACGAAACTATCTGCAATTAGTTTCAAACGCCGATTTATGTCCTGGCATAGATTTTATAAGCTGAATCCAGTAAAATTATGCCTCTGTAATTCTGGCATGGTAGTCTGTCTCGTTTGTTGAACAATGAAATGATTTTAGATGTTCGTTATTCTTTAAGAATCTATAACTTTTCCAGCACTGATTAACGTAGTGCAATATTCTGAGGCGCAAGATTATTCCTCCATATTGTATTAGCTCAACATTTATGCCATCCAACCCTGTTGCTTTTCGAGATTTTTTGTTATTTTAATTGCTTCTTGAGTTATTCTATTGTCAATTCGTCAACTTTAAAAATCCTTACATTCATTATATCCTTATCTCGTACGAGTATATCACTGTATTTTTGTAATGTTTAATCTAGTCTTCTTCATTTATTAGGTTTGGTCGGACATTTTCTTTTTCTAAAGAGTTCATGACTTTGTTGGCAAGGGTTTGTCTTTCATGCAAATCATTAACAACATAAACAATCTGTTACATTAACCATTTGTAGACTAATCACGAACTATGGTGCAGTACTTTCTTTATTGTGAATTAACTCCTCTGGTCTACGTTTAAATTTATTTGCTGAGAGAAATTATTATTATTAAGTGCTTGTGTACTTTAGGTGCTGAGCAGTATTACGTTATACTTTATAAGATATTTCTACTGGCACCATGTCGTGTGCTTCCTCTATATTCAAAAGACCATGTTCGCCTTCAAGTTTCTAACTTTGTTTTTATTCAAAAGTTTACTAATAAAGTAATATAAATTTTTAAAACCGATCACGGGGGTAGGTTATTTTATTTCTTATTAATGAGAGGACAGCATATTTAAAAATTATAAGGTTAATAATTTAGTAAACGTTGAGCATGTCGAAGAAGTTATTGGAGGAGATGGTCGGAGGAGAAAATAAAAGGGTGTATGGAAGAATATAACAATCGAAAAGGGGATGAAGAGTATTTTAGTATATATAGAAGTAAGTAGGAGACATACAAGGAATGGGGAGGGGGTTGGTTTGCTAGTTGTAGTCATCGGACGTATAAAAGAGGAGGGTGTTTTTGGGTGGGTTGTAAATGTGGGGTAGGAGGAGAAGTAAAGGGGTTTGAGTTACGAAGCTTGGTTTGGTATATATATATGTAACAAGCTGCAATAAGACCTGATGCAAAATGAGTCGAAGAGAGAGCTAGATAATCAGGGAGTGTCAGTAGTGTACAGAAATGAGGAAAATGAGGGGGGAAACCAAGGGTAAGAGGGGGGTTTTAAAGGAGGAGAGGGAAGAGAGAGAAACTGGCTCATTTGAATTGCTAATTACGTCGAAAACCTCCATGCAATTATTGGATTAATGTAAATGACGATGCTGGAGCGGCAGACGTAAAGTGAGGGAGGGGATCGGCAGTAGAGGGCCAGCTAGCTCAGCACGCCTGAAATGAAACGAAGGGAAGGGGCAAGTGTGGTGGCGGCAAAGGAGGAACGAGGGTTTATGCGGGGTACAGAGGGGGATATAATTAAAATCCGTTGATTAATATGTAAATTTAATAAGATTACAGCTCCGTGTTCATGTATATATAGCGCCAGTGACTAAGTAGAATCCTGAGCTGACTCCCTCATCTGGCCTCCGTCTATAACACAGATGAGATGCGCGAGTGAGACAGATTTATAAATATATGTATTATTATTATATACACATACACAATCGAATAATGTATTCTATATTTTATTCGGAAACTGTACACAATTATATTTATTATGTTCCACAACGTTACCATAAATTAACTTGATAGTAAATTAAAGAATTCATTTAAAAAGAGGTAGTCAAATTTTTAAAAAATCTGGTGTGAAACACTCATACAACTTTCTCTTGCCAATTTAAATAATTAACAATATAACTTATGTTTAATCATTAGAAAACAATAAAAAAATGAAAAACATAACCTAATTTTAATCATGAGTGAATAATGTAAAATGAAAATCAACTTCTGTAGAACTTAAGAATACGGAAAGTTAACTAAGTAACGCTAAATTAGGGCTTTGCAGAAACAAATGATTGAAGTAAAAGTTGTAGGGTATTAAATTTTCTACAACTTTTATGATATACAATTTTTCAGTAAGATGCATATTATGGCTACAAACTTAAAAAGGAATTTACCAAGAGAGCACAGCTTCCCGAAGAATTTCAGCAGATGTGACGCTTACCTTATCTTGTAAAGAATCATAAATGTAGGCCTACTTAATGAGGCGATTTAAAAAAAATCGTAAGTGCCTTTTTTATTTCTAATTGACACTAAACTAACCATTATATAATAAAATGTTTAAATAAAAGTTGTAGGTTTTTTAATTTCTTCAGCTGTAATCAGATTTTGCCCTTAAATGTATATAAAGGCCGCTATCTTAACAAAAATACTACTAGAGGACAATCTTCCCAAAAATGAAAAGGAAATAAACTGCCGAAGAAAAAGAACTAACCAAAGAGACTAAAGTGATCCTTTGTGGTCATAAAATTAAAAAAAAAAATTGCGTTTTTTAAAAACAAATCATATGAGTCGTTTTTGAAAAAACCACGAGAAAGTGAAAAATCACACGAATAAACTACATATTACTTTCGGTTGATCAGTTTTGATGAAAATGTTCGTATCCGGATAGGCTACCCTTTGGTACCTAACTAAGTTACAAGTTTTAACTTTGTACTACATAATTCCGCTTTTGAGATATTTTATTCACAGTAATACATACCAATAGCTAAAACCATGTTTTTGGGTTCCATGGGGCATTAAAACGTGTATTTCCGGTGAAAAGTCAATTTAGAAAAATCGACATGAAAACAATACTTTCCTTCCCTATATATTCATATAGGAAAAGAGAATGTAAAAAATGGAAACCACAACAAAGACAGTTTAAAAACCATAGATATTTTTCTGCCTTTTTTAATTTTTTTATTGTGTATGCCAAAGCATCTGTGACAAAGTACAAAGTTGATTTTCAAAATAAAACAAATGTAATAATAATACTGGTTACAAAAAAGTACATATCCGTAAAAAATCTCGGAATTGTATATGGCTATATAAAAGCTTTCATATACAGAAGATACTTGAACAAAAAATTGAAGCTGATATAATTTTGTCTTGTGTGTGTTTGCGTGCATGCGTGTGTACGTGAGTGTGGGTGGTTCGGTAGGATTCGAAAATTAATTAAAATTGACGTATTCGTTGTGATAGAACCATAGGAAGATTTTTTGGTAAAATAAACTAAACATCGATGTGTGTGTGTGTCTATATATGTATATATATATATATATATATATATTTTCTCTTTTCGATATAAAGTGATTTTTGTGTATTTATTCCCCAAGCATACACGTATCAATACATATTTCTATATTTACTTATATATTTTGTATACCATTCTTTTCGTTTGTGTATTGTCTTTTTTTGCATTTGTCTTGACAAAAAACCTGTTTGTTTCACGTTAAAATGAAATTGATTCGTAACGAAATATTCATACTTTTCATAAATCTGTGTTTAAAACGCGCGAGAAAAGATTTTGGGTGTTGATTGTCGTTAATTTTCACTCATTAAAGACTTAATTTCATTTGGTATTCAGTTTCGAATATTTACATTTTACTGATTAAAAATACAGTTAACTTTTGGTTATCCGCTTTGGGAAATTTACGTTCTCTTGCGTTATTTGAATATAATATGGAAAAGGAAAGTACTGTTTTCATGTTGATTTTAAGAAAAAAAATTTTTCACCGGAAATAGACGTTTTCAGGCCTCCTGAATCCCAAAAATATGTTTTCAGCGATTGCTCTGTGTATGAACAAACTCAAAAACGGAGTATCGTAAGAAGTTAAAACTTGGAATTTAAGTTAGGTACCGTAATTTGACAGCATGTCGGAAGCTTCGTGGGCAGCAGCTCAGTAATAAAAGGGGCGACGGTGACCGTCACATCATGGCTAAAATTAGGTTATGTCTTTACTTTCTCTTGCCCTATATGAATATTTGGGGAAGGAAAGTACTGTCTTCAAGTAGATTTTTGAAAATCGAATTTTCTCCAAAAATACACGTTTTCAAGGCCCCTGAACCCAAAAAACAAGTTTTTAGCGATTGGTTTGTCTGTGAACAAAATATCTCAATAACGGAATACCATATGAAGTTGAAACTTGGAACTTGAGTTAGTTACTTCGAGGGGACCTGACACAAATATTTGCATCAAATCGGTAAACCGGAGTTGTAGTTTACTCATATAATTTCACTTTATTGCGATTTTATCAAAAACGCTTCTACGATGTTTGTATTAAAAGCACCTTATTTACTAAATTTTTATGCTCCACAAGATAAGGTAAACGTTATTGCTGCTGAAGTTTTGAGGGAGACTGTGTTCTCGTGGTAAACATTTTCGTTTTAGATTGCGGCCACGATAAGTATGCATTTTAAGGCATAATTGTAATTTAGATAATTAAAGTTGTAAGAAATTTAAAAACGTACAACTTTTATTTTATAATATTTTTTCTACAACAATTAACTTAGCGTCAAGTATTTTGCTCATCAAAATCAGGGAAAAATAGATTTTTTTTAAGATTGCGGTTTTATACTTTAACGAACTAGAGACTGCAGATGAAGGCGGAGCATAGTGACCTAGATCACAGCACAGAGCCAATTGAAGTTCGTTAATCGTTTCCTGCGTTGTCACGTTGTGGTCCGCTTTGGATGACAGCCTAACAAAAAGTCAGCTGGAGAACTGAATGTGACTTTCCGTATGGGCAACCTCACATCCGACCTTGGCTTTTATTGGTTAGATATCATCTGCAGTCTTTATATATTTTTATATATATTCAAATTGATAGAAATAAAAAAACTCTACTACAGTAGGGCTACTTATATTTTGAGCATTATTTTTACATAGCCTAGTTAAGCGTGAATTAGTGATTTTCCATATTTTTAGTTCTACAAAGGTTGATTTGCATTTAGCAAATCAACCATTACATTGTTTACTAATGATTAAACATTGGTTATATTTTTCTTTGTTGACATTGGCAAGAGAAAGTCGTTTGAGTGTTTGACACAAGACTTTTTTTTTATTTCATCTAACACATTTCAAAATTTGGTTTTCCTAGTCTTTCCCGGATTGCTTGATTCCTTATGTGATCCAACATTGAGGTCCGACAACTTCTTGTTTAGAAGTCCATCTACACGGCTGCAATCATCCGATTACTTCTCTCGGACAATTCTCAGATTTCTTAGGTATATGGCAGAATACTTTGGTGTATGATTCTACCAATCCGAATTTCATTGGACTAAAAACCAGAATTTAGGATTTACGTCACTACCTGTCACTTAAATCTTATTTGCAAACCAAAATTATTTCACCAAGTTAGGAACCTGCACGTCCATGACCAACGGACCGAAAGAGTGTAACTAACAACATATCTTGGCACTTCTTGTGAATGAGGATCGGGATAAATCGCAGGAAATTAAATGCAGGATTGGAAAAGCACGAGCCGCCTTCAACAGTATAAGCAATATGTTCAAAAGTCATGATTTGTGTCTCGGCATTAAAATTCGTCTGCTGAGATGCTACATCTTTTCCATTTTGCTGTATAACGTTGAGTCCTGGTCTTTTGACCGGGCTATGACTAAAAAAGTGGAAATTTTTGAAATGTGGTTGTATTGGGGAATCGGATATCATGGAACGACCGCAGAACCAATGTTGAAGTCCTTCAAAGAATGAACAAAGTAAAAAAATCTTAAATGCCATCAAGATTCGCAAGCTCCAATACCTTGGACACATAATGAGAAATAACAACAAATAAGCCGTACTTCAATCCTTCATTCAGGGGAAGATACACGGCCTGGGGGAAGGAAAATGTTTTGGTTGCAGAATCTGAGGGCATAATACGGGAAGCATTCAGCGATTTGTTTAGAATTGCAGCCAACAGAGTGAAGATAGCCATGCTGATCGCTAATATCAGGAACGGATGGGCTATTATAAAATGAAGAATAATAATAGTAATTTCACAATACCAAGTCCTACCGTATTTTAATATCCTAAATCAATGCCTTAATTTGGTTAACCTGTCACAGAACACCCTGTGTATGGAAACGAAAAGCAAGCTTAAGTTATATAGGATTTTCGGTTTGGTTAAATGCATGTCTACGTGTGATTAACTCCTCCAATTGGCTGTAGAGAGAGCATAAGAGAATGGTTGGGGGGGAGTGTGATTGAGAGAGCATATATATATATATATATATATATATATACGTAGTATACACACACCAAAATAAGCATCCAGAAGTGTAGCAGAAACACACATTGTAACGGGGGCGGCGGAGCGGGGGGCCTTATTTAAATGCAAATGAGGTTCATTTTGAAATATTAATGCTTTTCTCACTTACGTACGCACAAACACACATACACATACACTTGCACACACAAATAACAGTTTTGTAACCCCTCTCCCTTTTTCAACCCTTTAAGCACACACACACACATTTCCCCCAAATCTGTACATCAAGTAATTTAAATTTAGCAAACCTCTTTTCAATTCTAAAAGGATATACATTTGTTATGAATTGTGTATTAAATAGAGGTATGTATGTACTTAAATACAAAAAAAATGGTGTGAACTTTTACGCGACTTTTTCTTGCCAGAGTAAATAATGAAAAATATCACCTATTTAAAATTAAAAACAACGTAATCTTAATCGTGAATAAATGACGCTAAATGAAAATCAATCTGTAGAACTTAAAAATACGGGAAATCACTAATTCACGAATATTTTGAAATGTTAACCCATCCTAGTACATTGTTTTGTCCATAGTTAGATGGGATAATTTCCACCACCTCTAGCGTAATAGGGTAGTAGTTTACTGTAAGACATTTTGTATTATCGTAAACCTTACTTTTTATGTTACTTACTTACTTACTTATTATGTATTATCGTAAACCTTACATGTTTGGGGTCCTGAAAAAGGCCTTTTAAGCGGTGGTCGTCCAGGCGGGAAGAGTCTGTGGTAGTCGTCGTGACGGTCGAGGAGGTGGGTGACACGTCATCCAGCGTTGACGTCGTCTTCTTCCCTCGCAGTACTGCTTCGTCTGAATCCGGTGGGCGCAACGCGCGGTCGACGGCGGTTACGGTGTCAGGTCAGCGTGCAGAAGCATCATCTTCTCTTTTGCGGGGTTGTCGATGGGTCTTCGTTGAATTCCGATAGATTTACTGTTGGTCGATGTCTGCTCGAAGCTGTAGAGTAGAATGGAATAACGATCGGGCACAGTGGAACGTTCTTGTATAGTAACCGGAGGTTACTAGCCCTCTGGAGGGCCGAGAAAGGTCTACCGGACTTGTTGCAAGTATCGTCGGCTTCCCTGTGTCGGTATGTCGGAAGATTTGTTGGCCGGGAGTATTATTATTTACCTAATCAAAAAGGCCGATGATGACTCGACATTAAAATAATACTTTCCTTATTTATATTTCGTATAGGGGAAGATAAAGTCGTAAATAACAAAACCTAATAGCCTAATTAAATACAATACAACTTTTGAACCAACAGACAAAACTCCACACAAAAGCTGCTATTATTATCAACGCATACGAACATAATAACATAATAGACTAACACCATTGTCAAATATCACGATAATTTGTGTTATTTTAAAAAAAATGTTTTGTTGAACATTTTATAAATATAAATAAGATTTTGAAAGTAGACTAATAAGTAATATAAGTTCTATACATGACATTTTACGTAAAAAGTAATTTGAGTAAAAGTATCCGTAAGCATACTTTTCCACTCAGTGAGGAAGGCATGGTAAACCACTTCACTCTTCGTTTTACTTAGTGAAACTTTAGAGGTTTGAACCAGCCCTTCGGCTGATGACTTAAACAGCAACACAGTCAGCAAGGTAGGCCTAAGTAAAAATCTGTCTGGACTGTGACTCATCTAAATCTTTAGTTGATGACTATTGACGTAGGATAGAGAGTGTACCCGTCCATTTAAACTACAGCCAATGTCTCGCACCGTTTATCAAAGTATTTAATTACTATTATAAAGTTTTGTAGTTTGAAATTTATTAAATTATTTTCATTTTGTTTTTTGTTTGTTTATTCCAGGAAAGCGATGAAGATTCCTGTTCAACCAGTATACCATCTCCCGCAGATGCATCAATGGTCATCGCAGAAAATCACTTAACCAATCACAATACTCGACTAACAATATCGCCAACGTCACATCAGCATAATGATATGACGTCACATGACTTATCAAATAATATAAATAATAATAATAATAATAGTAATAGTAGTAGTAATAATAATAGAACAAATAATGTAAATATCAATGATGTGAATAGTACCCATAGTAACAGTTGTAGTCCACCTCCTGCATCGCAAATGCATACGACGACATCTAGTGGACATAATGAACATTTATTAAATAGTAATAGTAGTAATAATAATAACAATAACAGTAGTAGTTCTAAACAGCAAAGTCATCAAAATCATCTAAATGGATGTAAGTATAAATTTATCTTGTCTTTCTTTAATATAGTATAACTAGTTAAAGTTTAGAAAGCCCAGTGATGCGCATGGTTGCGATAGATATTGCTGTCCCTGTGGCCAAGCACAGTATGACCTGTTGGAAGGAATTTTCAGCGAAAACAAAACGCTACGCACTGTAATAAGAGTGTGTAGATAATCGTGGTATCCAAATTACTAGGGTGAGTCAAATATAAACGACTTTTTCTGTGTGCCTCGTCAGGCCATCCAGAGTGAGATGGCAGAAGAGTCACATTCGAGGTTTGTGAATTAAGAGCGGAGGAACTTGATCGGTACGTTATACATCTGTTTTGTAACCATTACAGCCATGCCTGAGCAAGAGGTCCCATCACGCGATACGCAACATATTATTTTACTAATGTAGGTGTTAAACCAACAGAAATTTTGACTCGGTTAAAAACACGGGTTGGTGTGCCCTTTCACGGACCCAAGTGTTTCATTGGGCCTTACAATTTTAAAGGTGAACGTGAAAGTGTAGAAAATCGAGGTTACAATTAACACTCAAAAAAGTCTTACAGATCCCAACCCTGTTTCTCTACCGGAAAAGTGTTCGTGACTGGTTTTTCTTGGGACTAGAGGGGAGTTTTACTCGTTGACTTCCCTACATGATCGACGCTCAATGAATTTCGACTTCTACTACCAGCTGTTGGAGTAGCAAAAGCCATCTATAAAAGCAAAAGATGGGTTATTCTAATTAGAGATGTTATTCTTCTTCGTGACAACCCCAGGCCTCCACGGTGACTTTGACGCCTTTCTACAGACCAAATTTATCTTTCTGTGATTACTTTCTGTTTCGTCTCTTGATAGAAGCACTGGAAGAAGAACGATTTGATAACGATCAAGCTCTAGAAGATTACGCAATCGGCTGATATGTCAACCTAAAAACTTCTTTAAAGAAGGGATCTTCAAGATTTGAAAACGCTGGGAAAAGTGTGTATGTAAAATCATGATACGCACCTTTTTTGTCCTATTAACTTTTATAACAAATGAAACTGTTAAAAAGTTATTAGTGATTTTAAGAGAAAAATAACAGCCGTGAAACAGGACAATTTTTCGTTTCCACGATGATTACTTATTAACTGAAAGTCTGACATTGATAAAATTTCATACGGAATCATGATATACCGAGAACACTTACAGATCAAATGAAAATGTATATTTGTTAGTGATTTCAATACTGTAGCCACTCATATTGTAAAAAAAACTTTGATTGAAGTACGCCCGGACTTAAAAGGTTTTGTCGCGAGAAAGTTTTCGGCTTATAATTATTTATACATACATGCAGCTTACGAAATGTAGTTTAAGGAGTGAATTTAGTTTTAGTGAAAGAATCACGCAATTTTGATGACCCCTTCAAAACTTAAAACCGCTAAAATTGGCGTTTCAAAATGTTACTTAGATTAGTGTCACAGTTTGTATACTATGTATTTAAATGAAATATGTATACTAAAATATTTCTGATATAATATGTAGTATTAATATATAGTATTTTGTTTTATGTCAAACGTTTAACAAATAATATAACACGTACTACTACTAAATTGTACAGAGTGATTTTTTAGTCTAAATTTTTTTACCCAATTGTTAATGTCTGGTAATATTTAAAAAAAATAAAATTGTTTTGTGACACTAAGTTGGTAGCCCTACTCAACCAGTATGGATATGGCAGTGTGAGTTGATTCTCCTTGAGCTGTGTAAAATTTTGTGCCATTTCTGGTCGTGTTACGAACAGAATGTCTTTTATCCTAGAACAATCTCTTGTTTAAATCTGGAGGCTGAAGCTCTAGAACTAATTGTATGCGATACGATACAATTTCAATTTTTTAGCAGCTTTCTGAGCATTCACTCGAATATGACAAATCAACTTGCGAGGAAAGTTTTCGTAAACTTTTCTGTGGAGAATTGAGCAATCTTGTTTTCACATTCTCTTAACGTCATCTGTCAAGAGAGTTGGTCGACCACTACGTTTTCTGCTGCAAACACTACATGCCTCTCAAAATCGGTTTGTTAGCCTAGAAATTGACTAGAATAGAGTGGAGGAACACCAACAAATTTTATTTGAAATGATTCTTGTACACTCGTGTACAATTTCGTAGCAAAATATTGTTCAAGAATGAAAACCCGTTGTTCTAGGGTAAAAGACATTCTATTCGTAACACAACTGGAAACAGCACAAAATTTTACGCAACTCAAGGAGAATCAACTTAAACTGTCGTATCTATACCGGTTGAGTAGGGCTACCAACTTTGTGTCACAAAACAAAATATCCCTTTCTTAGAAAAAAACTACCAAACATTAACAATTGGGTAACAGGACTAAAAAATCACTCTGTACATTGGACTTGGTACATAATGAAATGTTATTGAGAAGGCTAGTAGCGGGCCGATTCTGCTCTTCTCCGCAAGGGGCAATCAAATCTTTGCCACACTGTAGTTATATAGTAATTACGTATATTCTGTGTATAGTTTTCTCTATTGTACTATAATAGTTATCTGTATGTTTTTATTTTTTGATTTTTGTTTTAGTGGCAGGCCTAATGAGTTTACAAAATTTAACAGCAGGTCTACAGAATTTACATCCGCCTACATTAGCTTCGCCTCAGCTTATCAATACACCACTTAATTTAAGCCTAAATGCCACTGGTTAGTTCATCATTTTTTATTAAATTTCTTCTAAATCCGACCTTTTCATGTATTAAGTAAGAAATTGTTGTGATATTTCAGGATTTCTACATCTAGATTCCAATTGAATTTCAACATTCTCACGTAATTAAATTTTATGACTAAATTGTAACTAATACCAGCTAGTCGCACTGACCAATAGAAAAAACGTATAATTCAAAAATATTATTAGTAAATGTTACAGTAGAACTTTGATAGTTCGACACTTTGTGGACTTAAAGGTTGTCAAAGTATCGAAATGTCGAACTATCCAGAGCATTGGGCATATTATATGTAGGAAGCATTAAAAACACGAATTCAGTATGAAAATTGCACAGTTTAAATGAATACAAACTAACTGACGTGCCCTTCTGTGCAATACTGTCCTCAACGACAACTGAAGGGTATGGGGTGAGGAGAAAGTTCGGGGGCTGACCTGCCTGACGGATCGCTACTTGCACCACGTCATGTTGCTTTGCCACGAGCGGTGTTGAAGTATACAGTGTCGAAGAAGCGAAGGTTTACTTTATTAGTTTTTAGTAGCTATTAAATATTATTAGTTGATTATTTTAAAATAATAACTGGAGTTACGCAAAGAGATTGATTATTGCCACTATAATTTAACTTGGTTTTTGATCTACGAGGTGCGTTCAATAATTTTTTTTTAATCCCTAATGTGTTTACGTTGCAATCTGTTCAAATCAGAACAATAAGCAACCTCATGACTCAATGAGATGAGAATGATGTGTATGACGAGTAAATGAGGTGTAGTCTTGTACAGACCCAGGCCGACTATTCCTGAGAGAGTATGGTTATTTGAATCCCAACCATCAAAATACACCAGTAACCACTGTCTAGTCAAATCCGTATAAAAGTAACTATCTTTACTGGGATTTGAACCAGGAACCTTCGTCTCTGAAAATCGCTGTTAAACAGCTGACTCACAGTGATGACTTTACCTCTAGGCCAATCCGGTGGGTCGTTCAATAATTAACGAGACAAATAATTAATGTAGCGAAAAGAAACGGTTCATTCAATAATGTAACTCTTTGAGGGTCAAGTTGGCAACTTTGTAAACACTCTTCATCAGCTGTTCGATCGTAATTAATTTAAACATAACTTCTTTTGTTCGTTTCAAAATGTACAATTGAATACAATTTTATTACTTTCCCTATGTGAATATTTATACGGAAGGAAAATATTGTTTTCATATAGATTTTTTTCAAATCGAGTTTTCACCGGAAATACATGTTTTCAGGCCCCTTGAACCCAAAACATTTATATTTTTGGTAATTAATCTGTGTGTGTGCGAGCGCGTAAGTGCGTGCGTGTGAGTGATTACTTGAAACTTATGTTAAAAACCACAAGGGGACCCAACGCTAACATTTTCATCAAAATCAGTGAACCGAAAGTAGTAGTTTTTTGCAATTTTCTCAAAAACGGCTCCGGCTAGTTCTTTTTTTTTAAGTTGACTCATTTACTGTAGGCTACTACATTTTTCACGTTATTTACGACATATTTTTTGAACGATTAATGGAAACGATTAAAGAAAGAAGACGAAAACTTTACGGACACCTGTGTAGAATAGATGACAACCGGTTGACAAAACAAATTTTTAATACACTAAACAATACAGGTATACCTAAGGTATCGGATTATTTGTTTAAAGAAGTCATAATAAGGGTATTAAGAAAACCGGAATAAACTGAGAAAACTTGATGAACCGAACTAAATTCAGCCAACTAATTACGGACTTAAAGAGCTTCAATGATTAGCAAGAACAGAATACTGGTTGAACAGATAAAAGGAGAAAAGCCTGTAGGGACCGAATGCTGAGAATGTATGTGGGGTGGAGAAAGAGCTTCCTGAAACATTTTAGTCACCTCACGGGGTCTGAAATTGGCCCATACGAAAAAACTAAATATTTTACTTTCTGCAAGATATAGTGAGCCCATGTTTGCTGAAATTCTCGGGGAGGCTGTGGTCTCATGGTAAGAAATGGTTATTTTTTATGATAACGGCCTTAACATGCATTTAAGGCAAAAATGTGTGTAGTAAAAGTTGTAGAAAATTAAAAAACCTTCTTCTTCTTCTAATTATCAAGGATTAGGCCTGTTCCAAACTAAACAAAACAGGTTTTTGCCTGTTCCAAACTCACAAACAATCCTCCACTTAAGCACAAACATGAGATATTATAACTCGTACATCTCGACTACTGCCATTTTCTTCGTGGTCTTCCCACCTCCCTTCTTCCAACTGGAACATATTCCGTAACTTTGAAGGGTATTCTCTCTTCTGGCATCCGTTCCAAATGTTGTCTCCATTGATTGCGGTACCTTACTGTTCCACTTTTTTACTTTCTCTTGCCTATATGAATTTATAGGAAGGAAAGTATTGTTTTCACGTCGATTTTTCGAAATCGAGGTTTCACCGGATCTACACGTTTTCAGACCCCCTGAACCCAAAAAAACATGATTTTAGCAAATGGCCTGTGTGTGTGTGTGTGTGTATGCGCGCGCGCGCGCGCGCGTGTGTGTGTGTGTGTGTGTTATGTTTTTTGAGGTTATTTTTTTGTTTATTTCTAATGTTTTACTACTAATGTTAGTATATGTTGTTCATTATTTGGATTGGCAAGAGAAAGTCGTGTGAGTGTTTCACAACAAATTTTTATTCAGACTATATACACCCAACTCAGATCTAATTTCCTCGTTATCTGTTAGATCCAGCCTCGAGCAGCCCTTCACCCTTCTCATAAACCTCATTTCATCCGCTTGAATCCTACTTTCTTGGCGTTTCTCGGTAACCCATGACTCACTTCCATAAAGGACTGAGGCTGCCATTACCTTGTATAAACTTACAACTCTTATTTCTAACATTATTTTTTGCAGAGCTTAGTCTTAACGAATTAACATTTTGAATCGTTAAATAGTGATTTTCCGTATTGAAATCCACCAGTGGTTGTTTTTCATTTAGCGTCATTCACTCATAATTAAAATTTATGTGATGTCTTTTATTATGTTATTGTTTACTTATGACTTAAGTGTAGGTTATACTGTATTTGTCATTATTTACAAAAGCAAGAGAAATTCGTGCGAATGCTTCACACCGAATTTTTTTACGACTACAGTACTTTCTATGTAATTCCTACTTTTTATTAAAAAATAAGCTTAGAGGAAGTAAAAATTCATTAAGCGAAGTGTTATTCACGAGTAGGTACTTAATTTTTATATGAATAAAGTGGTTTTTTTATTTATATTATTTTAACTCCATAAAAAAGGTTATGCTATAATAGCTAACCTAGAACTGCATGTCTTGTTAATTAAGTTAAAATATGTAATGAGTTAAATGCCAGTTATCATTAATATTGTTATTTTTAATTAAAAGTGTAATTATTTTAACTCATATTTAACACTACATTAAAAATAAAATGTGTGAAATTGTATAAAAAGTTTTTGTGCGATAATGATACAAGTGTTTATGTTAGGTTAGGATTGGTTTACAAAGAGATTCATTTATATTTTTTAATCCTAAGAGGTTGTTCATATTATATAAACATTGTGCATGAAGGTATTATATATTTTGTTTAGTCATTCAGTTTATTTTTTAAGTATCTAGTTTTAAAATGTTTTATATTATTTTTCTAAATTAATTTGAAATAATAGTATGAACGTTTTAAATTAAATTGTTTATAATTTTTTACTTTCTCTTCCCCTGTCTACACGAATATGTAGGGAAAGAAAGTATTGTTTTAATGTCGGTTTTTGCAAATCGAGTTTTCATCGGAAATACATGTTTTCAGGCCCCCTGAACCCAAAAAACATGTTTTTAACGATTAGTTTCTGAACAAAATATCTCAAGAACTGAATATTGCACGAAGTTGAAACTTTGAACTTAATTTTAGAGCTGAACTGGAGCGAGAAAATATTGTCTGCCCCTTCTTCATACCATTTTGATAGGTTGAAAGTTAATTACAAAAATGAGGATTTTAATCGGATCAAGTCATATTCAGTGATGGGAAGAGGTGCTGGGTATTTCAAGTCTCGCAAAAGAACTGGGAATGCTTGGCTTTATGAAGACCGTCTCTTATTTGATTGAAGATTTATAAATGCCGTAAAACTTCGGACTGATACATTGGGTACGCGGCTAGCTTGTGCCGGGAGTTAACATCCTGAAAGTAATATTAAGTGTAGAAAATGCTCTGTTGCAAGCGAGGCCCTGTCTCATGTGTAACTGCGTTTCCAATAAAGGGAAGATCATCCGCCGTCAAGTTGAGATTAAAAACTTACTCGTTCGTGAATTATCGCAGAATTATGAAGTAGCAGTAGAACAAACTTTCTCTACTAGCGAGTTTGTGCGTCTACGTCCTGATATATGGTCATCGTGTCCAAGAGTGCATCTAATAGAGATTGATCCAGTTATCGGATATCTACTCATAGCTCCCCCAGTGTGCCACCACCCGCTGGGGTTAGAATATCCTTAGGGACGGCTCCTATTTTTGGGAATTTTGGAACCTGCGTGTAGAGATCAGACGTTCTGTTGTGTTATAGACATTACTGTGGGATATGAACAAGAAAAATCTGGTGTGAACACTCACACAACTTTCTCTTGCCAATGCAAATAATTAGCAATATAACCTAACATTAGTAAAAAAACATAAGAAATAAACAAAAAAATAACCTCAATAAACATAACCTTATTTTAATCATAAATGAAAGACGCACAATGAAAATCAACCTCAGTTTGGCTTTAAAATACGGAAAATCACTCTTTCACGCTAAACTAGGCTTTGTAGAGAAAAATTCTTTAAATAAAAGTTGTAGATCCTTTAATTTCCTATAAATTTGATTATATACAATTTTGTCGTAAAATGCATATTAAGGCTGAAATCTTTAAAAAATAGATTTTTTACACGTTTTCGTGAGAAAAAAAAAACAGGAAATCGCCAATTACTGCTAAACTAAGCGTTATACAAAAAATGTTTGAAATAAAAGTTGTAGGATTTTAAATTCCCTACAACTGTCATTATGTACATTTTTGCGCTAAATTGCATATTAAAGTCGCAATCTTAAAAAAACAATTTTTTACGAGAAAACAGCCTCCCCAAGAATTTCAGAAGACATGGCACCTACCCTATCTTGTAGAATATAAAAAATGTAGTACATGAGGCGATTTTTAAAAAAAATCGTAGAGCCGTTTTTGAGAAAATCGCAAAAAAGTGAAAAATGACACGAATAAACTACTACTTCTGGTTGACCGATTTTGATGAAAATGTTTGGGTCGGGTCCGGTAGTAGTATCTAACTTGAGTTTCAAGTTCGTACGATGTTCCGTTCTTGAGATATTCTGTTCTCTCTCTCTCTCTCTCTCTCACACACACACACACACCGATTTTGTATTTTTATTTGTAACGGGTAAGATCTTACTGCCTTGAGAGGATGACCTGGAACTCAGTTGCATCGTCGGGAGCTTCAAAAGATAGGAGTGAGGGGCGACTAGATTGTCGGCTCGCCTGTGTTTGCCCTCTATCAGGTTGTTTCTTTCATCATCTGTAATACTAACTTCGTTCAGTTTGTCACCTATGCTGTTGTTCAGGGCTGATGAGCTCTGAACGGACGCATTGCTCCCTACCCACTTCATAGCTAGCCAGTGACTTGCCAATACTTGCTCTCGTAGCTCTGTTATATATTTCGTCAGCCTTTTTTTTGGTCTTTCAATAACAATTAAAACCATTTGTACTATCTGACAACGCTGATAAACATTCTGATTGGTCTAAACGCGTCCAGCAACAGAGCTCTTCAACCGTGAAAAGCATTATAGGGTCTAAATCCGTATGCTATGATATTACTGCCACAATATGGGTAATGTTTTCCTTGGATTTACAGGAAGAAGCTCTGTCCTCAGCCTCTTAGTTACCGAGTTAAAACTGGTTATTACTTGCGAACCCGACACGAACATTTTCATCAAAATCAGTCAACCGGAAGTAGTAATTTATTCTTGCAATTTTTTTCTTTTTTGAGATTTTCTCAAAAATTTTTCCTACAATGTTTTTAAATTCACCTTATTTAGTACACTTTTTATTCTCTACAAGATATGGTAAAACCCATGTCTGGTGGAATTCTTGGGTTGGGGGGGGGGGTCTATGCTCTTATGGTAAAAAATGGGTTTTTCAAGAATGCGGTCGTAACATGCATTTTAAGGCAAAAGTGTTAATTAGATATACAGGGTGATTCATGAAGTTCTCCCCCCACTTCTACAGCACATTGTACTAGTAAAAATAATGAAAAACGCACTCTGATATGTGATAGGTCCGAAAACGCTTCGTTAGCGAGTTACAGCTAGCGAAAGTTTCGCCTGGATTTCAGTTCACCAGGTGAAATGAGGTCTTCCTGGAATTGTGGTAAGGTAGATTAAGGGGCAAATTCAATCATTTCTTATGGTTTTTGATCTGATAAATTGAATAAAACAGGTCCCAGAACTGTAAGTTAAATAGTTTTTGAGAAAACCAGTGTCAAATGCAAAAAATGGAGTGAAAATCACATTTTTCATCTTTGGGCAAGAATAACTTTGTTATTTCACCAAGAAACAGTTAAAAATTTTCAATAAAAAATGTAGAAAATTTTATTCTGAACAAACCGGTGTAAATAAAGTACACAGAAAGCGAATAGTTTTTGAGAAAACCAGTGTCAAATGCAAAAAAATGGAGTGGAAAAAACACATTTTTTCATTTTAGTTTTTCCGGTTAATTTTACTTTGTACTCTTATGAATAAAAACTCATTTAATCAAACATCTATTCGCTTTCTGTGTACTTAATTTACACCGGTTTTTTCAGAATAAAATTTTCTACATTTTTTATTGAAAATTTTTAACTGTTTCTTGGTGAAATAACAAAGTTATTCTTGCCCAAAGATGAAAAATGTGATTTTCACTCCATTTTTTGCATTTGACACTGGTTTTCTCAAAAACTATTTAACTTACAGTTCTGGGACCTGTTTTATTCAATTTATCAGATCAAAAACCATAAGAAATGATTGAATTTGCCCCTTAATCTACCTTACCACAATTCCAGGAAGACCTCATTTCACCTGGTGAACTGAAATCCAGGCGAAACTTTCGCTAGCTGTAACTCGCTAACGAAGCGTTTTCGGACCTATGTTTATATAACATTTTTTCATTATTTTTACTAGTACAATGTGCTGTAGAAGTGGGGGGAGAACTTCATGAATCACCCTGTATAGTAAATTGAAAAACCTAACAAAATATAGCGTCAATGAGTGATTTTTTTTGTATTTCTCTTAATCACAGTCGTTTAACAAACGGTTTTTTTTTTAATTTCGGCCTTAGTATGCATTTTGCGATAAAAGCGTACATAATCAAAGTTATATAGGCCTATAGAAAATTATAAATCCTACTTTTATTTGAAGCATTTTTTTCTACAGAGCTTAGTTTAGCGTCAATTAATGATTTCCCGTACCTATTTTAAGAGAAACTCGCATGATTGAACCTAGGTTATGTTGTTCATTGTTTACATCAACAAACGAGAAAGTCGTGTGTGTGTTTAATAAAATTTAAATAAGATTTAATTAGATTTTATTAAATAAATTAAATAAATAAAATCTTATTAAATAAATTTAATAAGATTTTAAATAAAATATTAGCCCTATCATCCTATCGAAAAGAAGTTAAAAGTTTCTGTACCTAATTAAATAGATTTTGAACGAATATATGTGTAATGATTATGAGATTATAACTCGTTGTCATTGTACTAATTTAAAAGTTTCAGGACATTGAAAATAAAAATAAAATAGTTTTTTTGACCCTAGCAACGAATATTTATGATTTGGGTGATAAAATTCCTTTTTAGTACGTCCAATAAATCGATAACAAGACCCTTGGTCTTGGTATCGATCTATTGAACATAATAGGCTATTTTGTTTTGTTTTTCAAAATGGTTGGAATTCCTTCCAAGATCACGAAGTATTGTTAGTTTATCGCCGATAATTAATAAATCTGCCGTGATTAACTCTGTCTTAAAATGCAGCACAAAAGCTACAAATCAGGAGATCCTGGGTGTTATTTTCGTCGAGAGTTTGAAATGTATAACACATAAAAACCCAGTATTTTTTTGTACCATCACGTACGCTTTGTAAATTGTTTGTGACCAAGAATGAAATGCAACCTTAGTTACATAAAACATCTGATGTAAAAATTCACAATAATGGGCTATTGCCAACGTAAATAATGAAAAATATAAACTTTTATTAATCATAAAATATTTTATTATAGTATTTCCGGTGAATGCAAAATAAAAAATATTACTTAATTTTAATCATATGTGAATGGCGCTAAATGAAAATCAACCTCTGTTCTACTTATAAATACGTAAAAGGCCTTCGGGCCAGCCCAGTCAGTCAGCTGGTAGAAAGTCGCTATTATTTGTTAAGTAACACCGGTTGGGCTAGCGATTTTGTATGGTGACCAGTTGACAGCCATCCATGAACAAAATCTACTGGGGGTCCCTGTTCAAACTCATGTCTAATCGACGTCAAAAAAAATATATATATATACAGCAAAAAGCAGCGATCAAATTGGGTAGTTGTCAACAATGTACAGTTCCCAATAACAAATAAAAGCTAAAAAAGAAATCGTAAAATCAATTTGACTTAACTAAGCTTTGAAGAGAAAAAATGTTTGAATTAAAAGTTGTTGGTTTCTTAGTTTCCTATAACTTTGATTATGCACGCTTATGTCGCAAAATGCATACTAAGGCCGAAATCTTTAAAAAAAGTTCCGTTTTTTTAATTTGTTTGAATTAAAAGTTGTTGGTTTCTTAGTTTCCTATAACTTTGATTATGCACGCTTATGTTGCAAAATGCATACTAAGGCCGAAATCTTTAAAAAAAGTTCCGTTTTTTAACGATTTTGATTAGCGAAATACAAAAAAATCACTCATTGACACTAAACTGAGCGTTGTAGAAAAAAAATGCTTGGAAGAAAAGTTGTAGGTTTTTTAACTTCCTGTTGTTGTTTAGGTCATCAGCCGAAAGGCTGGTTTGAACCTGTAGAGGTTTTACTAAGTAAAACGAGGAGTAAGGTGGTTTACAATTGCCTTCCTCACTGAATGAAAAAGTACGATTATCAGCATGCCGGGCCCTCTGAAAAGTATTTTCCACTCTGAATATGACACCTTCACTTTATTCACCTCAGGGTCTGGCTGTTTAATGAAATTCATTACTTTCAGAGGAGATAACTCTGATTGGTGTATTTTACCTCTTATTTCTACCTCTTCTGTTCTTAAATGATGTAGTCATTTAATTGGCTGATCATGTGATAAGAAACAGAACTATTTATTAGCCCTGAAACGAATAGATTGAGTGTAAATAATTTGACACCTTACCTGTCTGTTATGGGCAGATTTAATTTCCTATAACTTTAATTATCCGCACTTATGTCGCAAAATGCATACTAAGACCGAAATCTTTAAAAAGTCCCGTTTCTTTACGATTTTGATTAGAGAATTACAAAAATCACTCATTGACGTTAAACGCGTTGTAAAAAAATCCCTGGAAGAAAAGTTATAGTTTTTTTTAATGTTCTACAACTTTAAACATTTATATATTTTTGCTCTCATATGTCTATTAAGGCTGTAATCTTAAGAAAACAATTCTTTTATCACGAGAGCTCAGGCCCTCTCAAAAATTTCAGCAGTTAGGCGCTTACCGTATCTTGTAGAGCACAAAACATTTAGTATTTGAGGCGATTTTTAAAATAAATCGTTGGAGAAATGAACCGTTTTTGAAAAAATTGCAAGAAAATGAAAAATCACATAAATAAACTATTACTTCCGTGTAATCGATTTAGATAAACGTTTTCGTGTTGGGTTCCCGATTGTTACCTAAGTGCCAAGTTTCAACTTTCTGCGATATTTTGTTCACAAACAGACCAATTGCTAAAAACAATATTTTTTGGGTTCAGAAGGCCTGAAAACGAGTATTTCCATTTCGGAAAATTGACATGAAAACAAAAATTTCCTTCCCAATATTCATACCGAGCAAGAGAAAGTAAAAAAAAGGTTGTTAATTTTTTAATAGACTATCTTTCTATAATTTTTAGACAAGATCTTACTTTTAATGCAAGTTGAAAATGTTTACTGAAGTTTAATTATTTTTTAACAGGTCCAGTACCGACAGGTCAAGGGGTTCAACCGACACCCCAGTTATTAACAGCACCACAACCGGCAGCTATGCCACAATTTATTTTAGCATCTGGGCAACTGGTTCAAGGAATCCAAGGAGCCCAACTTTTAATACCTACTTCACAAGGTAACATTTATTTTTATCAACCGCTTATTGTATAGGCCTACATACGTAATGTTTCTTTAAGAGGAGCACTGGTGCACAGAAAAATATCAGTTTTTAAGGCTGGCATTCCACTAGAGTAGCGTGGCAAATGTTACTAGCTAATACAAGTGACTAGTAACAAACATTACCAATACCAACTGGAGTGGTAAATGTCACTAGTAGCACATCACCTAATGTGTTGTATCGTTCTGACGAGAATCTGCTTAATCAGTTTATATTTTTATTATTTATACTACTGTGTGGAGTTACTTATTGACTACGAACTAATAACAATATTATAGTAATTTGGGGCATTAGTAATTGATAATTATGCAGAGGATATTGTTTTGTTACATTGGTTAAATTTAATTAATTCCAGTAAAATTAAAAATTACTACTCATGTCACTTCCCTATGTTGAATATAGTAGTAATATTTAAAAAATACTTCTAAACTGCCCAAACTGCAGACAGAAACACCAGTTGCACAAGCAACACAAGTAGCAAAAATAAAACATGCGTTATTCTTGAACAAGTGACTTTTGTGACTAGTAGAAAGAAAGTGCTGTGCGTCTCAGTGTGTCACTCTGGTGGAATGTAGTCATATTTGTTTCAGTGTAGTTACAAGGAATCGCATGCTACTAGTTGCAAAATTTGTGAATTACCGTACCACGCTGCTCCCACGCTACTTTAATGGAATGCTGGCCTAAGATTTAGATGTAACATGCAACATTAAATTCTTCTCTAAAATCATGGCAAAACTATGGAAATCCAACCAATATCCTAATTACCTATAAAAAAATTAATTTTTTCTTAAGTGTAATATGCTTCTTAAATTTGCCATTTTATATGTAGACCTACATATTATTTTCTATACTTTTAAGTAGTTTTATTTTAAATCTCTAATGTACATACATTACAATCTGTTCAATTAAGAACAATAAACAACCCTATGACCCGATGAGACACGGATGATATGTATGACGTGTAAATGAGGTGTAGTCTTGTACAGTCTCGGACCAACCATTTCTGAGAGAGTATAGTTAATTGAACCCCAACCATTAAAGTGCACTGGTAATCACAGACATTGATTTTCATTTTCCGTCATTCACTCAAGATTGAAATTAGGTTATATTTTTCATTTTACATTGTTTACTCATGATTAAATCTACATTATATTTTACATTATTTACATTAGCAAGATAAAGTCTGGTTAGTGTTTCAGATCAGATTTTTTGATTTGTTGGATGGGGTGAAGGAAATAAAATTTAATGTTTTCATTGGGTTAAAATTGCCAGAATACGGTAACAAAAAGGCAGGAGAAGAAGAAAATGTAAAAAGAACAATGTCACCAGTACTAATTAAAAATTAAAAACTGTGATGTGTTATATAATTGCATTGTGTAGTAATCGTTCATTTTTTTTAATTCCAGGTATTGCAACCCAAACAATTTTAACGATACCTGTCAATCACGTAACTAGTAATCAGATGGTAAATTTAGCATTGAGTAATGGTCAAGTCATAACCACTACGCTCGCCAACTTACAGTCCATGGCACAACCTCATCATCTGCTTGCACCAACACATAACACAGGTTTGTATCCTAGGTTATATAATTTATAGGTTAACTAAAGAAGCAATAAAATAACACTAAAGGCCTATTCCCATGATACTAGTTTATTAGCTGCTAGTACTAGCATCGTGGGAACAAACAACTAGCTGCTAGTTCAGTTAAAGTGCTAGTATTCACTGGCACGCCAGTGATTTTGAACATGTTTGATTTTACTAGCTCTAGTAGGTGACAAACATCACTTGATTGATTAGTGCTAGCAAACTAGCTCGGTGTGGACGTTTGGAAATATTTTAAGTTACTAATAAGCTGCTAGTACTAGCAGCTAGTAAACTAGCATCAAGGGAACCGTCACCGACGCACTAGTAGGTCCTACTAGTACTACCAGCTGGTAGACCTTAATTATTGTCTTAGACAATGGCTAGAAAGCTGAAATTTGGAGGAAATATTCCCTTTAGGGTAAATAGAAAGTTAAACGTTAACTATTTCGATATTACACAGTTAAGGAGACGAAAAGAGTGTTCGACCCTTAAACCGATATTTTCCATTTACGTAGTTCCAAAAAAAGCCAGAAGGTGATGGATATGTTACACATGGTTCAACTACAAAAATTACTTCCTTAACCATTTCAAAAATGTTTCCTTAAGGGAATGAAATTGTTTTTCAACTTTTAAAACAATATTATTGTTTACTAAGTTCCAGATGAGTTTAATGGTTGCAAAATAATTTTCCAAAGAGATAGATGGCATAACAATTCCCAAAATGTACCTGTAAAAGGTTGAAAAGGGTGTCCAACCCTTAAATCAATATTTTTTATTTACTATGTTCTGGAAGAGGTAGATGGCTGAAACTAGGTAAAGATATTAGGTATGGTGACACTAAAAAGTTGAGTTGCATCTAAACAATGTCAAAAATTTACCCATAAGGAGTTAAAAAGGGTGTTCAACCGTTTAATCAATATTTTCAGTTTACTCAGTTACAGATGAGCTAGATGGCTAAAACTCAGTAGAGATGTTACCTATAGTGCATGTAAAAAAAAAAATTCTTAACGATTACAAAAATGTACTCATAAGGGATTGAAAATGATATTCAACCCTAAAACCAATATTTATTGTTTATTCAGTTCTGGACGAGGTAGATGGCTAAAACTTGGTGTAGTTGTTACTGATAGTGCACCTAAAAAATTATTCCATAACAATTTTCAAATGTACCTAAGGGGTACGGGTATTGGACCCTTAAACCCTTAAATGTTTATAAATTTCAAACTAATAGTTCTATTATCAGAAAATCTTTTTTTTATTCATTTATAATGACTGACAAATCCTTCAGTCTGCATAGGTAACAGTGTCAACACTACTTTTTGGAATTGTTTATCAAAAAATACCACTTTTACTTGTCTTGTAAATTTACCGTAATTGATGATGACTCTGTTTATGTTTCTTGATGTCTGAACGTTTTAAAAATTTTGACCAATCAGAATGAAAACATAAATTTTATTGTTGACGACTCTGTTATATTGTGTAATGATGAATAAATCTATTTGGGTATGTCATTAATTAAATGCGGGAAATCCAGCCAAACAGAGGTGCATAAGATCAGGGTGGTGTGCTTTCAGAAGGCAAAATGAAATCTTGAAGAATCAGAAAATCCCTGTATGACTGAAATGTACAATTTTTAATAAATGTTAAAATTTTTGAATCAGTGAGCCTGCCTGTGGTGTAGTGGTCAGTGCAACTGCCTTCTACGTCAAGAGTCCCGAGTTAAATTCCCGGTCAGGCCTGGAATTTTTCGTTATTCATTTTCATCTATCACCCTTCATCGTCTACATTAGCAATTATGAGCAAAACAGTTGGGCGTAAAAAAATGAATCTGTGTGTACTTTATATCTTTTCATACGCTGCCCAAACATGGTCCTTTAAAAAAGATCTGATTGAGTACCTGGCCAAGAGATGAAGATCTATAAAAAGACTGATGGTGAATATCAAATTGAAAGACCGAGTAAGAAATGAGGATATTCACCTGAAAAGTAAAATTATAGATGTAGTATGGCATGTGGTAACATTAAAATGGTGATGGTTCAGACACTCAGTTGAAAAGATGGATGGTCAATGAAACAAGAAGGTTTAGCAGTTGAGGCTCTGGCTGTAAAAGAAAGGTAGAGCTTGCCCACTAACATGGTGAAGAGATGACTTGAAACTGGTGGCAGGATTTAACTGGGGACAGAATAGGGAATTCTGGAGGCAAACATCATCATCTTCCTTGTTATGTTTGTTCTAAGTTTCTTCAGGTCGGGCCCAACACAACTCCTTTCCACCTCTCTCTATTGTGGAACCATCTCTCCTCCATAGCTCTCTTGGCATCACATCTTTTTCACAATTCAGCCATAACTCAACATATCCACTTTACTCTAGGTCTTTTTCCCTCCATCTTCAAGTACAGCATCCTTTTAGGCAGTTTACTATCCTTCATCCTACTGACATTTGTTGCAGCTTTGTCTGTTCAACTCTCCTTATCAGGCTGTCTATCCCTAATTGTTGGAGGTAAACAGGGGAGGCCTACAGTCAACACTGGATTATGACTGGCTGAAAAAGAAGAAGTCTGAAACCTTCAGGAAGAAGGTTTTAGTTACAAAGTTGAAGATCAAGTATTACTCAAGAACTTGTCACACTGATTTTTTTTATTGATTCAGAGTTCTGTAAAAAACTTAAAGAACATTTATATAACACTTTTGTTTATTATATTGTAAAAATAGATTCACAATAATTTTTGGGTTTTTTTCAGTGCCATGTTCAAGTCCACCTCTTGGATCATCAGGATTAAATTCGGCATCAGCAGTACAACAATCAGTCTCATCGTCGCCATCTGCAGCCTCAGCTGCTTCGGCAATTGCAGCAGCAGCTAGTCAGTTGATAAATGGACATAATCAGCAAGCATCTTTATCCTCATCTTCATCTTCTTCATCATCATCTTCTTCTTCATCGTCCTCATCATCCTCACATTCAGCACAACAACAATTAATCTCATCACAAAATCAATCGCAACAACAATCTTCAGGTTCCTCATCTATATCACAACATTTATCCTCGCAAAATAATACAACCATATCTGGACCAATATCACTCCAGCGATCACCTCACCATCAGTATTCGGTTTGTATACAAATTTTCCTTTAAGCTACTTACTAACTTTTTATGAACTTACAACAGGTCACTTAACGATTATGAGAGATATTTGAGATTTTTAGAACATCCAGTGCTGTGGTGGGCTCAGATGAACCACACGATATGAGGTTGTACCAAATAAAAACCTTAAAAGTGGAATAAAAGTCCAAACCATTGTATGATTGATTTGCTAAGTGGCAGTAGTGTTTCTTGAGCATGCAAAATGTTACTGACAGATGACAGAGTGATCTTAAAATGAAGAGGAGTGCAGCAGCATTAATATCAAGATGGGTACTCCTTTATCAAAATGCACTGTGTTAGAGCAGCGATCTGTGATTCGAATTCTGACAGTGAAACAGTGTCAAAGCAATTAAAATTCATTGTAAGATGACAGTGCAGTATAATGATTCTCTATCAGGAACCAGACACAAAAAGGTCAAGTAAGGAAAGGAATGGTATCAGAGCTCATCACCGAAACCAATAAAAATTCTGCGCTGGAGCATCAGCGGGAAAACTCATGTTTACTCTATTCTGGGATACAGAGGGAGTAATTTTAGAACATTTCATGTGAAGTGCTTCTTATTCAAATGTGATTACAAACCAACTTTGGCCAGCAATTTGGAGTAAACGACAAGGACTTTTGAGTTCAGGCGTATTGGTACAGGATGACAATGCCTGATCGCATATAGCCCATTCGATGGCTCATACTTTTCACGATATAAACTTTGAATGACTTATACACCCACCTTATTATACTAGACCTCACCCCTAGTGACTTTCATGTGTTCAGACCACTTAATGAATCAATTGGAAGCATTTTAGAAATGATGCTCCTGATGGGTCACCCATGGTGCACGCTTGGCTAGTCAACCAAAAGATTTTTTTTTCAAAACAGTACTTTTCTTCCAGACACCTCATAGATAATAATAAGACAATTAATTTTTTCTTTTTTTTCTTTTACAGAATGCCGATAAATCGCCACCTCATGGTGCATCCAATGGTCTGTTATCAAACGGAGGATTAACACCATCTTCAATGCCTTCATCACCTTTAAATACAATTAGTCGGTTAACTGCAAATAACTCGGATCTTACAATAACAACAACATCTGCATCTAATAAATCATCCAGTGGCCATAATAATAACAATAATAACAATAGTACCAATAATAATAATAATAATAATGGCTATAATGGAACACCACATGGTCAACAAAGTCCTGGTATTGATCTACTGGATGACTCACCAAGTAAGTTTTACAGATTTTGATATTAAAAGCATAATAACTTTGGATCTGTCTATTTCAAGTGATCTAAAAAAATAATTGGTTGCATCACCATTTTATAATCTTAACAGGTTGGCTGCCGCAACGTATAAGGAAGGGTAAGCTGTTCGCACAGCCCACATCATAATTAGTAAACTTTCACCACGGGTTGCCACCAAAAAAAATTGCAAAATATGATCAATAACAAATCATATATTGAGTATATAATAGAAAATATTAATACAATGTCAGATAAATAAAAAAAATGTTGAGGAACACCTGTAATCCTCATGGCCTACCAGAATTCTTGGAAGAGGTCTTGTGAATCACATGTGATCCTCATTTACTATAGAAGTTAAAAATTAAACACATTCTTTTTTGTCATCAGTCTCTTGTCTGGTTTAATGCAGTTCTCCAAGCTGTTCTATCTTGTGCAAGTCGTTTCGTATCTACATACCTGCAACACCCTACATCTTTTGCAATTTCCTTTAAATATTCGTACCTTTGCCTCCCACTATAAGTCACTATCTCAATACTACCCTCTGTTATTGATAGAGCAATACCTAGATATCTTTAGATATGCACCACTAGCCTATCCCTTCTTCCGGTAAGATGTTTCCATATACTTCTTTCATCCATTATTATCTTCTTTTAAACACGAATATGAACAAATAAACAGTATTGTAAATAATTTACAATATTATTACAACATTAATTAACATATGTAATCACCAATGAAGATGAAAAAAACATTACAATCACACGAATAAACATTACTAAATTATCAGTAAATTTAGTTTTTGTGTAGTAGGCTACTAACTAATTTTGCTGCGCGGAGATGGCGCCTGCGTACAGATATATTTTACACTAGTCCTAATAGGCCTGTAACAAATTTAAAGTATTCTTAGCCGGCCTACAAAAGTTATAATGAAAGAATCACAACGGTGTCTGAGGAACCAGCATGGATTCTCACAGCCTGTGAGGACAAACCTGTGAGAATTGCCAACGATCCTCACAGCCTGTATTGTCAAACACATTGTATGCACATCTCACATTAGCCAACCTGTTAAAATGGCTTTTAGAAAGTCTCTTTTTAATTTCTTTTGTTTCCTTCGCTTGAGTTCTCAGTTGATTTAAGGAGCTGAAATTGCTTACAGGCCCTCATCCTACATTTTTGAGGTGATAATGTATGTTAAGCAAAATACTTTTACTCAAAATTTCAAAGTCCACTATCATAACACAAGAAACAAACAATTGAGGAGTTTGATGGAAAAAGGAACCTAAAATACAATAGGCCTTTTTTCCGTCCAAGTGTTCATTGAGTCCGCCATGTTGCTCTCTGTATTTGTACAAAGTTTCATATCTCTATGTTTTTTCTAAAAGATGCGACGACGATATTTTGAATTTCATGTCAAGGCAAGAAAATTCATTTACTCGTTGGCAGTCAATGAGGTTATGTTGTAAACTATTAAATTGTTGCAATTTACCTAATTGAAGTAGTTTGAAATTTCTGTTGTATATCTGTATTATAATTTTGTGTAGTTTCTCAGTAGTCAAAAATTCAAATTTTGTATAGATATACACATCTGTCTGCCTATGCAATGCATCACAATGTTTATAACAAAATGATTAAAGTATTGTTTTCTCAATATGTCGGTTTTGTAGATAGGCCTTTTTTCCATCAAAGTCCTCAATTATTATGTGGCTAACAGATAGCACTAAATTGTTTGAACAAAAAACTACTTATGGGGGAGAAAATACATCAATAAATTACCACAACTTTTTCAAATTTTGTGCTAATTTGCATTCATTTTAAAAAAAAATCTGAAAATTTGATTGATGAGAATTTTTATAGTGTTCAAGAATTTCTTTCCATATTATAATTATTATTTTATTAAAATAAAAAATAGAAATAATTCAAAATAAATAAACACCCAAACCATTAAAGTAAATGCTAAGAAAACTGTGTACTATTGTGTAAATATTAGAAAATGATGCACTTATTGTAGTAAGTAAGCTTGTAATAGTAGGTCAATGTGTGGTTAAAATGATATGTAGTTTTAGGTATTATGTATTTGTTCTTGACAAGTCCTATACTTTCTTGGGAGTCTCCCTACCATATTAATAGTGAGTCTGTTATGACTGTGCTTTACGTACATTCAATGTGAATGTTTGTGTGTGGAAATGGCAACTATACTATTTTTCAAGGCTGATGAGCTCTGAACATACGCATTGCCCCCTATCCACTGTATAGCTAGCCAATGACTTGCCAGCAATGTTGCCAATACTTGCTCTTGTAGTTCTGTTAAGTATTTCGTCAGCTATTTTTTTTGGTCTTACAATAACAATTATAACCTATGAACATACAACCAGCTGATTATATTATAAAGTTTTGCATGTTAATGTGCTCTATATTTGATGTGTTCAGTATGAGATGCAAGACACGAGTGAACTACTACAGCTCTTATACGCATGCGCCCATAATGTTTGTCAGGTACGAACTGGCAACGCTAGCAAACGTTCTGATTGGTCTAAACATGTGAAACAGCAGAGCTCATCAACTGTGGAAAGCATTATAAATGGTAGAAAGTGACTATGACAACATTGCTAAAACTCCAAGCTGTGTTTTGCATTGATTCATGAGAATCACTTAGAGTGGATGCCAAAGAAGCTTGCCGGTTTTCTGAAGTGCACAAAAGGTTTATTTTGGTAATGGCGCGCTCGGTTGCCTCAGCGAGTGGTGGGGGTCAGTGCTGTACCAGCTGTGATCAGAATCACATCGCTCTTGCAACGTTATATATATATCAGCTGACATGAAAATATTAGTCTGTAATGTGTTGTATGTGGTAGGCATTAATTGTTGTATACAATGTTTACAATTGATTGTTTTTAATGTTGCTAATAGATGATAATTTACATCGTTCAGCGCCTGTGATTTAATTGATAGTTTGGTACTAAGACACGAAATCTGCCAACTGAATCCGAACTGTTCATGCAGCTACACTGGCACGCTTCTTTGGCAGCCGCTCTACTACAATTGCAAATGATTAAGAAATGGGATAACAAACAATTTTTGACTGAAAAAACCTAAAAGAAATTGAAGATTTTTAATTAGCCAAAACAATTTAGGCAACAGAGGTATATTAAATAAACCAATGAATAAACTTTAGACGAGGCTTCGACATTTGGTTTTCTGAACAACATAAAAATGGTGTTCTGCTGTCAGTTATAATAAGTAGTCGGGATAAAATTCAATGGAAAATTTTAAAAGCAAACCTTGCTTTTACTGCCAGTGTGGGGTGGTTTTTTAGTTTACTCATCTAAAACTTGTATTTAGTGCATTTTTAGGCATTGTCTTTAATCCTTTTCGTGACTCTTACAATGGACTCATCCTATCTGCTCAAGGTTCTACTGTATGTGTAAATAAAAACTTTTGTTGCAAATATTTGGCAAATGGTAGGTTATGCAAATCTCTTGCAAAATGAATTTTATTATTACATAATATTAATACATTTTTCTTTAATTTCTGTTTCAGATCAGCCAACAATTAGTCAAAGCAACTGCAACATGGTTGACGGTATCAATTTGGATGAAATTAAAGAATTTGCGAAAGCATTTAAGCTACGACGACTTTCATTGGGTTTAACGCAAACTCAAGTTGGACAAGCTTTGAGTATAACGGAAGGACCTGCTTACAGTCAGAGTGCCATTTGCAGGTAATAAATCTCAACTAATTTTTAAATTCCCAATAAAAAAGCGAATAAAGAAGGAGCCCAAAATATTAGAAAAATATAGTTTAATTTTTTGTGTTTTATGAAATCGTTTTGGTGATTGGTACATTTGCATTTATCTAGAACAATGAAGTAAAACCTTAACTAAAAATCTTTGATTAATACGGCCATTATATAAATTTTCAAGACATCTGTGAGCTTTCGGAGTATTTTTTTTCATTGTAAAACACCTTTTATCTGTCAATGCAAAATACAACTCACTAACGTACTTATTGTAAAATATCAAGAACCACAAATCTTAGAGGTTTGAGATTTTGTATTTAGGTTACATGAGAGTTATAAGTGCTCTGTTATAAAGGATTTTTCAAAAAATTACTTCCAAAAGAAGTGAATATAAATACTGATAATATTTCTTGTGTTTGTCTTCTTTTCTATGGAATTGAAATCTGGAGCACAGCAAGTACAGCAAAACAGATATTAAGAAGAATTTAATCTAAATATCTTTGAATTATATATTATGTACCTTTAAAGTATTCCACCATGACATATAAGAACATCTATAATTAAAGAAGAAATTAAAAGCCAAATTATAAAGCACAAATTAAACATTAATTTTAATCATTTGTCTATAAATCTTCATGAAGATAGTGTAGAAGTTCAAACACTCAAAAAGACCAGAATGTTATGCAGTATGTCCTCGATTTACCGTGCTAAAGCCTGGTCAGAAACCGATGTTAATTCAAAACTTTCAAAAAAGGGTTGGGGGAATTGTGTTTTTGTATATGTACAGGGATTACCAGATGTAGGCTACTTTTAGGAGATGAATCATTGTATAAACATGTTACTGAATGAAGCATGTCATCAGTTAAAACATTTAGAGACTCGGTAAGATTACAGCATGCACACTTCCTAAATCTTGAAATTGATTAAATAAATGACATACGAGGTTTGATCAAAAATAGCAGGAATTTTTAATTTTTGCAGGCTTTGTAAACCCAATTTCCAAATTTTTCTTTTTACCTTGTTGGTACACCTGTTTCTAATATGTTCACATTTGCGGCAATTTTTAATGTACAGTTTATCGTTAGTAGTTGAAAAGAGTACACGTCTTTGCATTCGCTCGGCGATTTGTTACTTCTGAAAAAATGAATCAAAGAGTTTGCATTGAATTTTGTGTGAACAATTATATCAAGTGTAGTACCACATTCGAAATGTTGACAGTGGCTTTTGGTGAATCTACTATATGAGTAAAACAAGAGTTTACAAGTGATACAAACAGTTTAAAATGGCCGTAAAAACATTTAAGATGACGACCGCCCTGGACGCCCTAGCACGTCAATAGCCCAAACCTCTATGTAGAAGTGAGGAAAATGATTCAGAAAGATCGCAGAATCTTTATCAGAGAGGTTGCAGACGAGGTCGGTATATCCTTTGGATCATGTCAAGCAATTTTTTTGGATGTTTTGGGCATTAAACATGTGGCAGCAAAGTTTGTACCGAAATTACTGAATTTCGAACAAAAAGAATTTCAAGTGGATATCGCCCAAGAATTGCTGAATGAAGTCAACAATGATCCAAAATTTCTGCAAATGGTCTTAACAGGAGACAAACATGAGTATATATGGGCATGACTTCAAAACCAAGGCCCATTCATCCCAATGGAAGCCGCCTGAAGAGCCTAGACCAAAAAAATTTGACAAGTCCGATCAAATGTTAAGGTTCTTCTCACTGTTTGTTTTTTTTATTTTAACGGTGTAGTTCCTGCCACAGTGTTGTATGATCAATAAGGAATACTACTTAGGAGTTATGCATCATTTGCATGAAGCAATCCGCCAAAAATGCTCAGAATTGTGGCAAAACCACTCATGGAAATTGCATCACAATTATTCTCCGCTCACACTTCACTGCATGTATGTATTTTATTGGCAAATAACAATACCATTATGTTTACTCAGCCACCATATTTGTCGGACATGGCCCCCTGTAACTGCTTTCTATTCCCAAAGCTGAAAAGAACCATGAAAGGATGACATTTTGTTGCTACCATTGATGACATAAGAACAGAATCACTAAAGGAGCTGAAAGCTATACTGAAAAGTGAGTTCCAGAAGTGCTTCCAAGTTTGGAAAAAGTGCAGGCACAAGTGTATTATATCTTAGGGAGATTAGTTTGAAGGGAACAAAATTTATACATATAAATAAATGAAGATTTTTTTTTTAGAAAATTTATAATTCCTGTTATGTTTTTTATCAAACCTCATATAATGGATTTTTTGGCACATTAGTATCTAGGAAAGCATTTAAAAAATCTTTTTGAATTTTTAAATATGATTTCAATTCGCAGTAACTCACAACAGTAAAAAAAATTTGTCTTGCGTAAAAGACATTGCTGCTCGGACTAAACAAAGTTGGCTGGTGGTGTTATCAGCAGAGCTATCATATAATATTCTGTCACACAAAACAATTCACTAGTTAAAATATGTTTTCTAATTTAACTAACATTTCTACAAAGCAGAAAATTTAGGGTTGCACAACTTTACGATCACTGTATAAAGTACAAATCACAGTAGAACTACAAACAATGTATGCCATCCCATGTATTTGTAGTTGAGTGAAGGCTGGCATCCTTTTCCATTCTAACAAAAAATTTTGAATTTCATCAAGCCCCAGGATACAAAAACCATTTATCATCCGCATTTACTAGAAAATCATACAGAAGCAACACTGCTGAGGAATGTCTTCTTGAAGACATATTTTTACATGTCTATTGAACATGGTTGAAGTCTCTTCAGTCAAACTTCATTTAACAAGTATCTGAGTTTGTGACAAATTTTCTGAACAAAATTTGTTTCATCTAAAATCCTTGATTTTTTTTTAAACATCTTAAGTGACTTTTCATCTTCCTGAAACTAGTATTGGCACTATTTCATTTCTTTTGTGAACGTCAGATATCTAAAACTTATTGGCTAATCAGAATTTTGTGAACAGAAATAATCAGGTTTATTTGCGGCAGTGCATGAGTTTACATTGGATTCCAGAGCATCTTCATTTAATTAGAAAATTTAGTTAAATTGACATCTTTTCAATATTTTTGAGAAAAAAAAGAAGTTAAGATAAAGTTACAAAAATGTACAAAAAAATAATTTAGAAAAAACGGCAAAAGAAATTTTTAATACATGGAATATAACGCAGTATTAACTTTAATAATATCTAAGATTATCAGATGAGTTGTTTTGGTCTTCCATTTTTTCTACAAAAATGACTTAATTTTCCTCTGGCTATATTGTTTTTTTTTCATACCATATTTTGGTAATGAGAGACAAACCCATGTGAATTCAGTTTAAGTCTTGTCAAAAATTAAAAAAGTTTTGAAATGTTTTTTTTATTGTACGGATTCCTCTTAATTGGAGTTTGACTGTTTTAATGAAGAACTTAAAGAAATATTTTAAAAAAAATTATTTTAAGAGTAGTAAATTTAGTAAAATATTGATGAATATTAAAGATGAGCAGAGGTTACAATTTTACTACGAACCTTTTATTTGGGAAAAAATTAAAAATTACTTTAAAATTTTTTTTGTCATTTATATGATGTTATTATAACTAAAGAACTGGTACAGTAAAAAAAATTGAAATTTCTTACCTACCCTTAAAGTAAAATATTGTTTGTGTCATTGTGTCACATTGCCAAATTTATAGTGCTATTTAATGATCATTGAAATTTTCATGTACATCTCTTTAGCCTTTTATATTTTGAATATTTGACTGAGCTTTATTCTCTGCTAGGGATAGATTTGTAGAATTGAGCAAATTCCAATAATTTTTTAACAATTTTCTTCTGAAAAATATATCAAGTGATGAAATGAATAATAATTCAAAGATATTACAATAAAAATGAGATAGATAAAAAAGATCTAAAAACTCAGTGTTTTGAACAGTACACTAATTATGATTTTATTACAGAATAGTGTTATAAGAATCTGCATAACTAACAGTAAAAATAAAAAAAAAACAGTTAAGTTAAATTTATGTTGAACAATTTAATCTTGTATTATTTATTTTGTAGTAATAACGATATATTAGGAAATACAGTTGTATAGGAACATAGATATAAATCAATTTATTTTAATTATTTAAAAGAAATTAAACAGTGATACTCTGACAAATACAATAATATAGTAATGTAAATATAATTTGGTAATGTACCAATGTTGACATAATTGTACAAAATTACATGTTTATAGAGAATTAGGCAGTGTGGCACTCATGACATATGCCTGAATTTACAAAATTACCTGACAATTTGGTGGTGTAACATAAAAATGTAACACACCATATTTTTAGGTCTTGTAAATTGCATAAGCTATGAGAAATTTATTATTACGAAATACAGTATTCTAGGGCAATCTTTTAACTACCTGTACACTATAAATATTTAAAAAAAAAAACAGCAGTTTACATATCGCATGTTAAACACCTAGTGTCCAGCGAGCAGCCACTTTGTTTTTAAGTCTACGTAATTTGATTTCTGTCCAAAAAATCGATTTACTATCTCCCCACATTGAAACAGAGAGTATTAATGGTAACTCGTAGCTAAATGACATGTAGATATGGCTTCATTTAAAATACTGCAAGTGCATTGTATATGCATCTCATGTGTGACACATATTTGTGTTTAATAATTTACAATTTTTCTGAATATTTTATGTTAAAATTTTATTTTATTAATTTATTTATTATATATTTTATAATTGTACGTATTGGAATATTATAACGGTATGTTGTGTGTCTGTTTTTTTCGCCCTGCAGTGCCCTGGCGACGCAGATGTACTGTGCAGCTCAACTTGCTTCTCAACAGCAGAATATGTACGTGACTTTAAATTACGATCCGGCAAGATACACACACTCTCTCTCTCTCTCTCTCTGTCTTTCTATATTTCATTTTCTCATCACCTTCACACAATTCTTCTCTTCCTAAATTCTTTTCTTTATTTGAATCATTTAGTTATTTCTTCATTTCTCTGTTGATTTTATTTTTATGTTTTAATTACTTTTTTATGTATTTTAAAATGATTGATCAATAATTTTGTTTCTTTGTAAAATATTAATGTTTAATATAATTCATTATAACCTAACCTAATAATGGCAGTTGAAAAAATCATAATATCTGTAAAGAAAACAAATGTAGTGGATTTAAACGTATGCATAGTTTAGGAGATTAATGTACATCAAAAAATAAAAAAGGTCATAAAAACTTAGGTCCAGAAATGCTTTGTCAGTGTGTTACGACTAGCGAAAGATTTCGCCCGGATTTCGGCTCATTCAATGAAATAAGGTCATAATAAAATTTATAGGACATTAATTAAGAGTCAAACATGGTGGTTTCTAATGGTTTTTGACCTTAGAAAGTGAACAAAACAGGTCCAAGAACCTTATCTTCAGTTGTTTTTGAGAAATCTGGAGTAATACGGAAATACGTACGTGTAAAAACCCCTATTTTTTTCTTGTTTGTCGTACAATAACTTACATCAATTTATTTTACCAAATAAAACACGATTTACCTGAATGTTTACTTGTAATTTATTTTAAAATCCAACACTATAAGAGTAACAAAACTAAGAAAGGAACTAACTTTTGTACACTACAAAATGTTTTTTCTTTTATATACTTTTTTAAACAAATTTGTGGTAATTTTTTGATGTATTTTGTAAGTGCATAAGTAGTTTTTTGTTGTTAGAACTTAATTTAAATTCTGTGAAAAGGTATTTTGCTTTACATACTGCTTCAAAATCATAGAAGGAGGACAACTGAAGCTCCTTAAATAATGATCTACTTAAAGTTTCTACTATTAAAGTGGTTTACTCCCATCATGAATTTAAAAAAAAACACCTTTCATATATTATGCCATGAAGAGTTAAAATCATGATAAGCTGCTCTTAGCATTTTTTTATCATTTCATGTGGAAATTGTTTAACAGCTGATTTTCGGAGTCGAAGGTTCCTGGTTCAAATCCTAGTAAAGATAGTTACTTTTATGTGGATCTGAATACTAGACAATGGTTACCGGTGTAATTTGATGGTTGGGATTCAACCATACTCTCTCAGGAAATAACTTTCCTGAAAAAAAAGAAAATCACTAATTACCACTAAACTAAGTGTTATACAAAGAAATGTTTGAATTAAAAGTTGTATATTTTTATACTCTCAACAACTTTTATTATATACATGTTTGCGCTAAAATGCATATTAAGAAACTGGAATCTTAAAAATCGGTTTTTTTTCTATGAGAGAACAGCCTCCCCAAGAATTTCAGCAGACATGGCGCCTACCCTAAATTGTAGAACATAAAAACTGTAACAATGAGGGGATTTTTAAAAAAATCATGGAGCCGTTTTTGAGAAAATCACAAGAAAGTAAAAAATTACACAAATAAACTACTATTTCCAGTTGACTGATTTTGATGAAAATGTTCGTGTTGTACCCTGGTGTACTCGTCCGTGTCGTACTCTGGTAGTACCTAACTTAAGTTTGAAGTTTCAACTTCGTACAACGTTTCATTCTTGAGATATTTTGTTCATACACCAATAGACCAATCACTAAAAACTTGTTTTTTGGGTTCGGGGATCTGAAAACAAGTATATCCAGTGAAAACTCGATTTCGAAAAATCGACTCGAAAACAATATTTTCCTTCTATAATTCATGTAGGCAAGAGAAAGTAAAAAGTCTTATAACATTCTAATGTGTCATCAGCAGTATGACTAGTTGCGTTATTCTGTTGGAAACAAAAATCTTATTTGAGTAAATCTAATACTGTGAAGATAAATTCGTGAGTGAGTAAAATGTTCTTTTACATTCTCCAGAACTTCCTCAGTTATCACTGATGGTTGACCTGTGCTTTTGCACTTGCCCACCCCCAGTCTCAGAAAATTTATTTAACAACACAAGATTGTCAACTTATTGGAAACAGTAGAATTGGAAAATCTTCGTTGAGAATCTTGTATTTTATTCATTCATAAGATTTATAAGTGAAATAAGTTGCAAGAATAAATACACCCTTCGTCTTTGGAAAACGACATCATTGACTCATTAGAGACGATGAGATACTGGAATAGCACTAGTATAGTTACTTGAGCCATGAGTTTGCCTTTGTTTGCAACGAGGGGTAAAGGGGGGAAAGCATCAGTGCGCATGCGCAACTGCTTTAATTTCAGTACAACAAACACAACAACTTATACTATACCCAGAGCATATACAGTATATCGCGGAACCTTTTGTAGGTTAACTATACGAAAATAACTGTTTGTTACCGTAAACAAAAATGTTAGTTTCTCGAAAACTTAGTCAGACTATTCACAGTGCTGAACAAAATCTTATAGGCAGTGTAATTAAATGCTGTTAAGTTGAAGCTAAATAAAAATGCCTTTCCCTGCCTCTTAACAAAAGCCATGAGCGAATAGCTAACTACTGTGATGTTTCTCTTTCCACAATTTGAAAAATAAAGAAGGAAATTAAAGATGTGAAGAAGCTATTCTTCAACAGTTTTGTTAACACCTAGTAAAAAAAGGAAACAGTTAGGTAGATACTAGTGAGACTTATAGTGAAGACGCCGGTGACAGGGATAGTAATGAAGGCGATTCATTCGTAGAAATTTTGTTCCAATGGAATAAGGTAGCTGGTAATTACAGTAAATCAAACATTTCTAGTCATGTAATTAAGCTATAGGCAGTATTACAGGTCACGTTTATTTCTTATAAGGTTTATGAAGAAAACATTTTCTCGGAATAAACAACAGCTTACAAAATGTATGTAGAAACTGCGTGGTAGTGAAATGTATGAGTAGTGTCTCACTGTTGAGATTGGCAGCACTGTCAAATTTTCACTTCCCTTCCTTACAGCCCATCCATACGCAAAAGGGAATCTCGTGACTTCAGTATTTATACATTAGAGCGATATTTCAACTGTTACAAGCTGTTAGCCTTGGATGCAGTGTTGCCAACTGACATGTAAGGCGATATGAAATTTGCCATTTCTTAATATCACGGTTTGGTTCTTTTTGACCCCTTTATTTATCAATATCTTTCTCATTAATTTACCATTCAGTTCAAAAATTACCATGGTGTAAAGGCTCATTATTATAACAGCTGGAACTAAATGGTGCATCAATATGATGTAGGAATAATATAAAAAATATAACTGACAATTCAATTTCTAATATGTAAATTTTTAACTTGAAAATGTATTAAAAATTATCAATCATTTTAAGATGCATCATGAATACTGTAAATCGTATTATGTTTTCATAAAAATCTTCATGTTACCTAACCTAACATTTTTTTAACTTAACGTTGTATACTGTCATTTCTTTTTATGTTTTTTTTATATTAATGGTGGAATTATTTATATTCTAAGAATCTCTACAAGGTAGAGCTAATAATTTTTTTTATTTACGTAATCAATATTTTTGTACTATCTATTTATTGTTTGCTAGAAAATATATTTTGGGTTTCAATCTGATGTAATTGTTCATGGTACATTGTAATTTTTATTTATGGCTTAATATAAAAGACTTAACTCCCAGTTAACCATGATTTATGTTATCTGAAACTATTGAAAAATAGTTTTAGGTTTCAAAGTTTATTAAAATTCAAACAATTAATTGTACATTAATATAAACCTAACTAAGGGAGATAAACAAATGAAAATAAATTTAACATATACAAAATACATATTCTGTATGGTTCAGATTTGTCATCGGAGGTAAAAAATAATGAGGTGCATTTTCTCTTCTCATTCAAATATTCAAGTTTTCAAAATACAGCCATAAGGTGGATCTTGGGAAAAGTACTCTTACAAAACAAACTTTGAAGATAATTAACAATTCTATAACTTGAATTTTTTGCCCGCCTTGTAATTTTTAGCAACAGTTTGTGTAATTTTATATGAAAAACCGTTTCAAAATTAGTCATTTATATGTTCTGTTATCAACTGGATCTAGAAGACTCCAAAAATGGAGCACAAATAAAAACTGATGTGGGTTATAACTTGTAATAATTTCCAGATGCTAGCCGAGAAAATTGGATCTTAACCTTCTGCTTTGTGAGCTAGTGCACTAACCACTACGCTATGCAGGCGGCCTAATCTAAAGATTATCACAATTTTTAATTAGTGATGTTCTCTAAAATCCAAAAAATCAATCAGTTTCTTCCACTACAGTTAATCTTTAAACCACTTACCACACAACGTACTAATAATTAGGCCTTGTTTTGTATAAAGAGGGTATCTCATGTTGACAAGAAATAAGTACACTAAATCTTTCTATTTTTTTGTGTAAATTTGTCGAAACCTACTGGGTTAGTCAACTGGTAAAGTCATCATCCTGATTCAGCTGTTTAACAACTGATTTTCAGAGGCAAAGGTTCATGGTTCAAATCCTAGTAAAGGTACTTTTATATGGATTTGAATACTAGATAGTGGTTACCGGTGTACTTTTATGGTCAGGGTTCAATTAACCATTCAAGGCCTGGGTCTACACAAAACTACACCTCATTTACACTTCATACACATCATCTTTATCTCATTGGGTCATGGGGTTGCTTATTGTTCTGAATTGAACAGATTGCAACATACACACATTAGGGATTACAAAAATTGTCGCCGCACGTCAGCTGTTCAACAGCTGATTTTCGAAGACACAGGTTCCATGGTTTAAATCCTAGTAAAGGTAGTTACTATTATAGAAATTTGGATACTAGACAGTGGTTACTGGTGTACTTTCATGGTTGGGGTTTAATTAACTATACTCTCTCAGGAATGATCAGCCAAGTCTGTACAAGATTTCCATGTTACATATCCTCATCTCATTGGGTCATGGGATTACTTATTGTTTTTAATTGAACAGATTGGAATGTACTCACATTAGAGAAAAAAAAGAAATACAAAACTTTTTTTGAGTAATTGCAAATTATTATATTTTCTTAAACATCCTAATTTTATGGATGTGTATTTTTTGACATAAGTAAAACTGAATTTGTACAGTTACCCAGTATGTTGGTTCAAATATAGTTGTCACGGATCAGCATACTAAATCTTTACCTAATTGATGTAACTTAATTTATTTTAAATCTATTAACTTACTATAAATTTAAATCTAATTTTTAACTTAATTTATTTTAAATTAACTTTTTATTTATTGATTTTGACTGTGCTTGTTAAAAATTAGTTTGTAAATAATATCACACAAGCTCTATCTTGTGGTAATTTCTATAACTATATTTGATTCCACCATTTTGTATTGGTCTTTCATTTCATGTTTGTAGTAATTAACTTCTTGAGTTTCTACTATCTGTCTATTCATTATACAGTCATTTTTCACAATATTATTAAGTTTTGAATTTATTTTTTTTATTTTTTTTTATTTTATTACAAATTTTAGGCAAAATATCAATTTTGTTAAGAAGGAAATAAATTTGTTTTAAATTTAGATTGATCCACCTAAATATTTTGATTAATGAACAGATTTGATTTCATTCTTTGTTGTAAAACAATGTGGCAAAGACACTATACTGCGTGTCATATAATTGTGAGCTTCAAGGTCGATGGAGTAAGCTGCAGCGTTGCCGGATCGCATTTGTTATGTACACTTTGTACAGTTACCTCACTCATACTAACAAATGAACCCATTAAAATGACTGTGTGTATTTATAGGTACAGTACTGATGTATTATAGGTCTGTTTTGATTTTCAGTTCATTAAATAGTTAATTTTATTTATTTATTATTGTATGACATACCACCTTACATTAATTTTCCGTATCTATACAAGCGGTAATGGTGATGATTAGAGGCAGTTAAAGCTAATAGTAATGCTAGACATTGAGGCTCACAATGATATGACGCACACTTTAACAATTTGAATTGTATACATCCACTACTTTATTATGGTTTATAAATGTTTGTAGAAGTAAACCTTTGGGTGCTCATACACTAGACTAAAGTTTACCTTGAAATAACTTAATTGCTATTGAAATAAAAATTCTTCTTAAAAAACAAAATGGAGGATAACTGGTAAACTAAAATTGCCCAAATATACGTTGGTGCAAAAATTTACCATCTCTTTTTTATATAAACAGCCACATGATGAATTCTTAAACATCTTTTTGAGATCTACCTTTATACAAAACAAAATTAAATTATTTTGCCTAAAACTTTTGTTATATTTTTATTTATTTATATTTTTTTTTTTTAAATATATTTTTTACTTTACAAAAAATTTATTATTTATTTTTAATATATTACATTATATATTATTTATTTGTTTATTAATTATTTATTTATTATTATTTTTTAATTGTCTATATATAGAACTGGCCCCAGTGCTCTGGCGCTCGGCAAATTGTCAATGGTCTGTAAGTCTCTATAATAATTTTTTATAAATTAGTTTTTTGAAAAATAAATTTTTATATACATTTATAAGGCTTATTTTTGGTAATATATTTATTACAATTTATTTATTTGAAATTTTTATTATAAAATGGTTAAAAGATTTTAAATAAATAAATTTGTTGTTTTTTATTAATAGATATGTAAATAAGCCTTTTGATTTTAAATTATTGTATTTTTCATTTTTTATTATTTATTTTATTTTTTGTTCATTTATTTATTTTTTAATTTTGGAATGTCAGCTATTGTATTACGAGGTGTAATATTTTGCCGGAGTAGTAGTTTTATTTATTTTTCTTTTTATGTAAATATTAATTCATAATTTTTCAAAATATGAATTAATTTTATTTTTAAAAAGAAAAAAATGTTTTCAATTTTTTTTTATTTTTTGTTTCTGTATTTGTTTAGCGAGCCTGCGCCAGGCCAGGGCACTGCGGCTTTTAAGTTCATTTTATATTATATTATTTTAGACATTTTTTGTATTGTTTCCTAATTATATTTAGTTTAATTTATTTTTTATGTAGAATAAATAATATTTTAGTGAATTTAATAATTAGTTAACTTTTAGTAAAACTCATTTATATATTAATATTACAAATGAAATTAAAATATTAAAAATGAGTTTTTTGGTAGAATAAATATTAATAATACTTTGATTAAATTTCTTATAATTTTTATTTTCATGTATTTATTCTTTAATTTCATTTTGTACAGCTTATATTCGCACAGGTTGAGACTTAAATATTTATGCTTCATTTCTGTAATCAAATTATATTATATGTAACACTACCTTAAATTATCCAATAATGGTATTAAATAATATTGTTTGGATTAAAACTGATGCCCCATCTTCTACAAAGGTTGTTTGTGATTGATTGTGAGAAAAGATATTTTAAAGGATAGTTTAAGTCTTACGTAGTCAAAATGGCATAATTTTGTTTGTATAGGGTCAATTTTAGACCTCGTGAGGTGGCTAATGTTTACACATTCTCAGCATGCATTCACTGTAGTCTTTTCTGTTTTCTTCAGTCCACCCGGTGTTTTGTTTTTGCTCTTCATGGAAGCCCTTAAATTTCATAATTAGTTGTCTGAATTTAGTTTGGTTCTTTAAGTTTTCTCGATTTATTCTGGTTTTCTCAAGATATTTTCTGACTTCTTTGAACCATTTAATTTCCATTAATCGTTAAGTTCGTTGTTTAGTTCTTCTTGTCCTCATAACCTATATTTTGGTAAACGGGTTGTTACTGTGATTTTATCCTAAAGTTAAAATTCATATTTTATATTTTCAATTATTTCAATTTGAACTATCAGAGAACCTCTTGTTTTCCTCTACCTTAAATTATTACCATTAATATTGACTAGTACATTTTCTGTGTACAAGCCAGTTGCTTAAATTAAGTTATTAATTTTTTGTAATATGAATAGAATCAGTCCTATCACAGACCTTGTGGTACTCCATGCTTAACATTTTCCAGATCTTCTGTCGATCTCTTTTAACCACTAAAATTGAGTTGTATATTTTCAGTATAGAAGACGGTTGATGAAATTTAATCATTTTTTTTAAATGAATAGAATTGGTTTTATAACAGAACCTTGTGGTACTCCATGCTTAGCATTTTCCAGATCTTCTGTCGATCTGTCTTAACCATCTTGGTGTTACCCATATAAAGTGAAAAACTCAAGCAAAAAATATTTTAGTACTTATTTTTTATACGAAATAAAAATATAAATAAATTTTACAAATTTACACATTCTATTATTGTACCATTTTTAGATCAAAATTTCAAAAATATAAAACAGATAATTAATAAACAATATTTTTTTGAAATAAAAATTTTGAATACTGATAAAAATGTACTAATCTATTTTTTGTTTAGGTTCGAAAAACTTGATATCACACCAAAAAGTGCGCAAAAAATTAAACCTGTCTTAGAAAGGTGGATGAAAGAAGCTGAAGAAAGGTTCGTTAATTATTATTATTATAAAATAATAAGTATACTTGTTTTTTAATTATTATTAATCTAGAAGATTGTATCAAATAAAAGAGTTTTTCAACATCATAGACAATACAGATTAGGACTTCTAGACCTGTTCCAACTTAAAACTGCATAATCTTCTATTTTTTAAAAAGGTTGGGATGCACATCTCTTCCGAGATGTCCAATAACATGTAGTCTTGTCGGCTGGTTAGTAAGCTCCTATTTGAGTGTTCAATCATCTGCCATCCTCAATAAATGACTATACCACTATTACCTGTATTTTTGAATAGTTATTATCACCCCCTGACACATCAAGTTCATGTCTAATATCTTCATCTGTATGTATAAGTGGAAAAGCCCTTACTGACTGACTGCCTCACTCACACATCAATAATTCCCCTATTTGCTTAATAGCCAGAAAGTAAAAATTTGGAGGGGATATTCCCTTTAAAGTAAATATAAAAGTTTAACACAATCGGTTTTAATATTTCATTGTTAAGGGGTTGTAAAGGGTGTTCAACCCGTAAACCGATATTTTCCATTTACTAAGTTCTGAACAAGCTAGATGGCTGAAACTCGGTGGAGATGTTACTTATAGTTCAACTACAAAAATTATTCGTTAATCATTTTCGAAATTTTCCCTTAAGGGGATGAAAATGGTGTTCAACCCGTAAACCAATATTTATTGTGTACTAAATTCCAGATATGTTAGATGGGTGAATTATTAAGAGCTGACAAATCATAGAGGTACTAAAAATAAACAACAATGCAAAACAAGGTGGTCAAACAGGAAATCTAATTTTATCAAAACGTAGTATGTAATATGATTTTTTATTTCTTAATGATATTTTTCAGATATAAAAGTGGTCAGAACCATTTAACAGAATTTATTGGTGTTGAACCTTCAAAGAAGAGGAAACGAAGGACATCATTCACGCCTCAAGCTCTTGAATTACTGAATGCTCATTTTGAACGAAACACACACCCATCAGGTAACTCAATTATTTATCTTATATCATTTAACAAGATTGAAAGTATGGGGAGAGCACTCAATAAGTAAAATGACAAATTAATACAAAAACAATTTTGAAACACTCACACGACTTTTTCTTGCCAATTTAAATAATTACCCGTTTAATCTTGGTAAACAACGTAAAATTAAAATCAACCTCTGTAACAAAGTTAATAACAAATCAACCTAATAACAAATACCCATGAATTTATAATGTTGTGAAGTAAAGGAGAAAAATAACATTGATGAGGTAATATTTGTTTCGCGTAACCCTTCTGCTACGGCATGTTTTTCACCATATAGTTAATGTCCAAAATGTCAAAACATGCTCCCAAGTAAATTAATAAAACCATTACTAATAGACCACTACTACTAAGGCCATTACTGATAGAAAATTGTGAAAAAATTACAGGCATTTTATACAACACGTATGGTTATTTTTATTTTAAAAACAAAAAAATCGGTTGCGTTTTTCGCTAGCTACAGCAGGCAAAACACTTTCGCGCGTAAAAATTTGTAGGTTACATTATATTTTTGACTGTAACGTGCTAAAATTTAAGTTTATCATGAAATTGTACCCAACATAATTTGTAGAAGACATTTTCGTGAATAAAACCATGTTTTACAATATAATTTAGAGTAACATTAGCCTTAATAATTGCAGTTTGAAATTTGCAACGCGCAAAGTGGGAACAGAATCTGGAATATTCAAACATTGTTGCATTGCCAAATTCCTGCCATTCCCCACCCTCTTATTCACAATATGTGTGTGAATAGTATTGACATTGAACACATATACAGTTACAAATACACATACAAAATTATGTAGTAGTGGTAAAAGGATAGGGTTTGTAATAGGCCATGAAACAGGTCCAGGGAGCTTTGACGAAGAAAGACAATGTTTACTGTCAGAATTTTCGCATACCACGCAAACAGATGCAAGTAGGACAAAAAGATTTTATTTATAGCATCTACGCATTATTCTGATTTTGTAGGTAGTTCTACGAACCTTATAGATGAAATATTCCATAAGTTACATTGTCTTGAAGATAGGATGACTTCAAAAGTAACTTGGCAACTTACAACCATCGTTTCAACCCTGCTATCAATACATTTGCATTGTGTTTTATATGATATGATAGAGCCATTCAAGGTGCGTAATTTGATATACGAACCGAACAAATGGCTAAATAAATACATGTGCTATAGGCTTTTAAAGCTGGTAACTACCAGGGCAACTGAGATTGCCTCCCGTAGCAGAAGGGTTAATTTCCCACAGAGCAATAGTAGTAAACATTTCTACCACAAGTATGGCAATTACAGTTGCTAAGTACTTCATTAGTTGTCTGTAACAGTGGCTAGTGTGAGGTACGTCTCCATGTAGTTACTAATTTTTTCCTTCATAACGGTACTTTTAAAATGTTTACAACTGAACGAGTTTATATGCTTCAGTTGTGGTGGAAGCTTCATAAAAATACTGCTAAAGTACTGGAAGAATTTAATGATAAGTATTCAGGTGTGTCGTTACTGACTTGGCAACATTTACGAAAGTTAAATAAGAAATTTGAAAACACAGGAAACGTATTAAATGCCTCCAGGTATAGTCATTCACGATTGATTTGCAACGACGATAGCCTACAAAAGGTTGCTGAAGCTTTTGTATCCAGTCCTGGTAAATCAACTCGTAAGGCATTTTCTGAACTAAGGTTATCACGAACTAGCGTGCAAAGGATGTGAAGGAATTAAAATTGAAGCCATTTCGTCCATCTTTACTACAAGCACTTCATGAGGATGATAGTGAGGGGCGGTTGGAATTCTGTAAGACAGACGCTATCCGTGCAGAAGCCGATCCAAACTTTTTGCGATCAATTTTATGGTCTGATGAGGCATGTTTCAAACCCAATGGACGTGTTAATCGGCATAACTGCGTGTACTGGTCGGATACAATTGAAAACAATCCTGTTTACAATATCCAATCGCTCATCTGGCAACAAGATGGCACCCCAGCACATTTCAGTATCAAAGTTCGTGAGTTTTTAAATTCCAAAGTTGATGAATGGATTGGTCATCGTGGTACAATTGAATGGCCTGCGCACTTGCTAGAAGTAACGCCATGTAATTTTTCACTGTGGGGCATTGTAAAGGAACTAGTGTATTCTTCCAAGCCACAAAACCTGCATGAACTGAAAAGTTCAGTTGAAATTGCTTTTGACTATGTAAATTACGATAAAATTTTACTGTTGAAAATTTGTGAATCAGTGTTAAGTCACTGTATAAAGTGTATAGAGAATTCCCGCTATAAAATTTTTGAGGTAATATATTTATAAATATATATATATTTGTACATTTTATGTACAGTTCATATTATAAATTTGTTAATTTTTGTCTATAGGTTTCTTATTCCATTAACCTTTCTTCCAATTTCTGTAAATATTGGGGAAACCAACATATGGGCCACCCTTTACAGTCTCAAATTACTGTGAATCTGGTATTAGGTAATTACTTTTTATTATGAGAAGAGCATAATTAAATTTTTAATATTTTTTTCTTTATTTTTCTTTTAGGTTCAGAAATAACAACGTTGGCACATCAACTGGGATATGAACGGGAAGTAATAAGGATCTGGTTTTGCAACAAGAGACAAGCATTAAAAAATACAGTTCGTATGATGTCTAAAGGTTGCCCCACTTAGCATACCTCGTCTTCACACCACGGCCATTATCTTCAAAATAATAATCAGCTGATGTCCCCATCAAATATGCCATCTCCACATCAGCAGTCACAATCACATTTACCTCCTCCTCCACCTTTTTTATGGGATTTCGACTGATTCCATAAACAATTAATGTATCATAAAGCAACTTTTAACGAAAGTGTTATGTAAACCGTACATCAATTATTAACAACCAAAATAACTTTTTAACCTCAAAAATATTTAAAAAAATAATTTTTGAAAATGTCTACAGATTTAATAAAAGTAGTATTTGATTTATCAAATACCTTGAAATTTTTTTTTTTGGCAAATAACTCAAAAATTGAAGGGCTCAAGAGAAGAACATGATTAATCCACTTTTTCTGATTTACGTCTTAACAATTTGTGTTGGTAAAATTGACAGATAAATCTCAGTTCTGGAAACTTGTATTGCTGGTGAAAACTTGATTTAAAAAAATCGATATAAAAACAATACTTTTCTTCCCTATTTATTCATATATGGCATGAGATTGTAAAAATAAATTAATTGGTAATTCTTGTCCACTAAACAGAGGTTTTTGTTGTATGTGATAGATTTTAATTTTCATGTCATTTCTAGACCTCTCAATTTCAATAACTTGATAACTCTTGAAGTTATCCAACGAATGGTGTTTTTTTGACACAAAATAATTTAAATTCTGATAAGAAATTTTTAGAAAAATATACAATGAAGCATTTAAAATAATTTTGAGTGATCCAAACATTGTTTTTTTGCTCTCCTATAAATTTTAAAAAATGGTATTTGTCAAGTTCTTCCCGTAAGGCCTTCAATTTTTATGACCTTCAATTAAACAATTTGTAAAATCTATTTCCAAAACAAAACTTATTTTTAAAATTATCATAAAAATTATCTTCACTTAAACTGATAAGACGTTCAGAAAAATAATTTTTTTTAAATTTTTCTCGTTCAAAAGTTAACTGGTTTGGTGGAGTTTTGTGATGTGACCTGGTTTAAAATATGCAGTGTTAAATTTAAAAAAAAAATGCTGAATAGAATTCTAATTGTTTTATTTTTCTGAAATTTTATAAATACTTCAAAGAATTTAAATATTTAAAAAAATATCTGTTTTGCAGTTTTCTCGGTTTGTTCTGTTTTTTTTCAATATCCTTTCTAACTTCTTTAAACCATGTATCTGACACCTAAGATCTATTGTTTAACGTCTTAAAAATTTGTTTTATCAACTATTGTTATCCTTTTGTAAAATTTTAGTCTTCTTTTTCTAATCATACATTTTCCTTGTACAGTTCTTCTCAACCTCGTAACCTATATTGTCTTTCTACTATCTTTGAACCCATTATCTTGCAAGGATCTTTCTCAGATTTCTTTATTTCTCTTAGACCATTCTTCCCGGTCATTCTAAGGCACTCACTTGTGTACAGAAAAAATATTTTATCACAGTTTTGAAATGTCTAATCTTGACTTGTCTTGAGAGTGATTTCTTTTTATACAAGTAGTGAGATCCTTGGAGTGCACCAGCCATCTTTTCTTCGTCTTGTTGTTGTTTGCTTCCTTTTCGCTGGTCTTTGGTTGTATTGTCTCCCCAAGGTACTTAAAGCTTTTAACTTTCCCTATTTTTCCGTATTGTGTCTTCAAGTGACAAGGGGCTGTTTTGTTGTTCATTGTATGTTTAGTTTTCTTGAAGAAAATCTGTTTACCTACTTTTTTTGCTTGTTCTTTTTTAACACATCAATTTGTTCTATTGCTGTGTCTGTGTTCCTAGAAATTATTGCTAGGTCATCTGCAAAAGCAAGACAATTTATCTTCATGCTGTTTTTTGATCCTACAATGTGTTCTTGGTTTAACAATCCTTTGTTGGCAAGTTCTATTTCCCATTCCTGACTAAACCTCCTTTGCTCACAATTAAAAAGAACAGGTGACAGTCCATCACCCAGTCTAACACCAGCATTAATTTCAAACTCTTCGGAGATTTATCTTAGAAATTTTACTTCTATTTTATATTCTTAACAAGTATGAAAATAACACCAATATGTATTCAGCTCTTCAATTGCCAGAATGCTCTGTTTTGCAGTTCATTACTCTTAATATAGTATTATAAATTATTTGTTTAAAATATAAAAATTTTACAATATTAGGAAAAATCATTTAAATAAATAAATAAAATAATCAGAATTCTATTATTCAACAGAAAATAAATCACTAAGTTTTTGAGAAAATGTGAAAATTTAACGTGGTGTGTAAGAATAAAAAACAATGAACAAAAAATTGTATTATAAAAAGACATTTCAGTGAATATATGAGACAATTACATAATAAATGTACAGTGTGACAAGTTTTTAAATAATTATAATACATGACAAGTTATATTGTCATAATTGTGTAACAAGTTACATAAAAACTATTAATTGTGTGACAAGTTTATTTGGGAAAAACAGTGACGAATATGACAAGTATTCATTGGCATTTGTGACAAATTATATAAATGTGTGACAAGTTTATATATAATATATATTTAGTCACATATGTGACAAAATATAATACATTGTAATTATGTTATGTGAGATTATTGTATATTTTATCGTTAAGTTATGTGACAAGATACAGTTTATTTAAAAAATGATCATGACAAGGTACTTTGTAATTATGGATAATTAAGTAATTAATAAAAGTAAACTTTGGAAAATATAATTTAATTAAATATAGATGATAACTATATCACTGTAATTTTAAGGGTACAGTATTATTAAGAAATAGTATATTATTATAAGGGGTGAGTTAAAAGTCACGCACTTTACTGGTAATTCAAAATTATGTTTCATTCTGTAAATCACTATTTTTGTTTACTTATATCATCTAAATTTTTGACTAATCTGAAATTTTTATTTCATTTCTATATGAAAAAAACTGCCCATAACAGGCAGGTGGAGTGTTAAATTATTTATACTCGATCTGTTAGCTCTAGGGCTATAAAACGTAGTTTTATTTCTTATCACATAACCAGCCAATGTAAAAGACACTAGTTACAGTTATTTTCTCTGAGAGTAATGAATTTCATCATACAGTCAGACCCTGTGGTGAATGAAGTGAAGGTGTCATTTGCAGGGTGGAAAGTAGATGCTTTTTGGAGAGCTTAGCATGCTCATAAGCATATTTTTTCTCTCAGTGAGGAAGGAAATGGAAAACCACCTCAATCCTCATTTTACTTAGTAAAGCCTCTAGAGATTCAAACCACGCTTTCGGCAGATGAACTAAATAATATGAAAAAATCTGTTATGAAACATTCACACAACTTTCTGTTGCCAATGTAAATAATAATAAATCATGAGTGAATTACGCAAATTGAAAATCAACCTCTGTAGAACTAAAAAATTCAGAAAATCATTAATTGATGCTAAAAACTAAGCATTGTTGAAGAAAGCTTTTGAAATGAAAGTTGCTGATATTTGAATTCCTTACAACTTTAATTTTATATGCTTTTGCCAAATGCATATTAGAACCGCAATGTAAAAAAAAAAATTTGCCACTAGAGGAAACCCCCCTCTCCTAGAATTTCAGAAGATATGACACCCTTTCTTGTAGAGCCTAAAATCTAGGAAATAAAATAGAAATACCGAAGCACAACTCATGGCTTTGGTAGGCTAGACATTGATGTAATAGGAGTATGGCGCGAAAAAGAACAGCCTACCCCAAGTCGGTCACCCATTCAGAACAACCTTGCTGATTTCAGTCAATAAACTCGCAAAATTCTGTGCAAAATATTAAAAAAATTTTTATGAACTTAAAGATGCGTTACAGACTTTTTTCTTACTCATATAGTAATTATTAATTTTGTGACATACATATTGTAAGTACTTTATTGAATTTATTATTTATTCATTTTATTTATTTAAAACTGTATTATATTCACTATTATTGTACCAGCATGTAATAATAATACTAATTATTATTATAAAAAAAAATAATAAAATAATAAAAAAAATATTGTATTGATAAGAAAATTATGAATTACAGAATCTGATTTCAATAAAATACATTTTATGTCAATTTCTTTTTGTTTATAATTTAAATGGTTAAACACTTCTTTATACCTATATAACTAGAGGGGGAAATGTATAAGCCACAAAATGGTCATAATGAGATAATTCAGTATTTTGAAAGTACGAAATTTGTCTCTTAGGCCGGCAATTTGTTTCACACCAGTGCAACATTTGCTTTAAGAAGCAAAATAGGGAAGATGTTTGTCTCGTCCCAAGCAAGCTCGAGTGATTAGGCTTTGTGCATGCGTCAAAATACATGCGATTGCCATTGGTTCGTGTCAATCAGCTTTGCTCATGCCGCGAAACACATTTGATTACTATCCATGTATTAGTAAGCACAGCATTCAAACGTAATATTATTTACATAGTTTTGCGAATTGCTAATTTGAAATTGTGTAGTTAAATTAAATTTATTGTTTAGTTAATTGTTTAAATCATAAATTCAAATTATTTTCCTCTAAATTATCATGCAGGCTAAAATATACGAAAATTTAACTCAGGCTTTTTGGTTAAATAAATAAATAAATTGTCATTTATTTATTTTAATTTATTTAATAGGACGGTTAGCGGGAAGGTTTGGACTCAAGATCTCCTTCGAGAAGACGAAAATAATTGGGAACACTAACATGGACCCCAGGATTTCAGTGGGAGGTCAAGTAATAGAAGTGGTACGGAATTTCAAGTACTTGGGGGAGGTATTGAACATGAGTTGCAATGACAGGGAAGCATGGGCGGAAAGGACCAAAAAGTTAATGAGAGCTCAGTTCATCACCCACACCACATACAACAAGAAGTCAATGTCGGTAAATACAAAGGTAAGACATTACAAAACGGTAATACAACCTGCAGTGACTTACTGTGGAGAGACCCTAACAAAACTGTCACAAAAAACTAAAACCCACAGAATCCTGACGTTAGAACGAAGAATCCTTAGAACCTGTATTGGTAAGAGAATATACAAAGATATATTGGAGACTGCTACCAAATAATGAAGTCTATAAAATTTCGGAGCCAATACTAGACACAATTAGGAAAAAACGAATCTCCTTTTTGGGCCATATCCTTAGAACACCGGAGAACAGAGTACTTAGACGACTTATTGAAAGTGTCTGGGATTTTAAAATCGGTTTGAACTGGACGAAGGAGGTCAAGGAGGACTTGGAAAGGTTTGGGTTGACGCTGGAGGATGTGAGGTTCAAGTCTGAGAGTTATAGAAAGTTGAAGGATCTGGCTTTGGAACTGGAAACCAAGACTAGAAGAGTGCAGAGGGTGACGGAAGAACTCCGGGCTCAGAGATCACAAAGAATGAGGGAATACTGGGTAAAGATTAAGGCTCAGAGATCGAAGTAGAGTCTTTCATGTTGTGGCTGAAGTGGTCCATTGTGGCCTCACAAGTAAAAAAAAAAAACAATCAAAATATTTAGCACAAACAAATTCATAATCATTTATTGCCCATATTCATTACCCAACCTGATACTGTCCATTAACAGTTATTATTTTAATTTACAAAATATGATTGATAACAATTAATTACTGAGATGGTAATGACGAATCCAGCAATAAAAAGTGAAACTGAGTACATAAAAATTAAAAATTAAGATAATCCAATAACCACTTTTTCACGAAAATAGCAAGGCTACATATACATCAGAAACTTTTTTTGGTCAACGTAAGTTTTTTCTAGTTTTAGTAGTTTTTTAATAGTTATTAAGTTGCTAATAATGAATCCAATAATAAAAAGTGAAACTGAGTAGTACATTAAAATTGAGAATTTTGATAATACAATTTTCACTTTTTCCGTGTTTTATAGAGCTCAGGGTACTTTTTCGTGGCTGGATTTGTAATCTTCGCCTCTTACAGCATTACAAACAATCTCCAATGGAAAAAGTTTGAAAATTTCAGAAATAAGTACATGAAACTATAGTTCATGTATAAGTAAGTAGGCCTATATACTTACTACTTTTGGTGAATAGGTGACAAATTGAATGTCAGGTTTCTGCCTTTTACAGAACTCAGCGTACTTTTTCATGGCTGGATTCATGGTAGCCTTCACCTCATAAAGCATTAGAATCGAAAAACAGAAAGTTGAAAAATTTCCAAAATAAGTCCATGAAGTAGTCTTACTACTTTCGGTGAATAGGTGAAAAATTGAGTGTCATGTTTTTGCCTTTTACAGAACTCAGGGTACTTTCTCATGGCTACATTCAAAGTCTACGTCTCATAAAGCATTAGAATCAATGAGTGAAAAATTGAGTGTCTGTTTTTGGCTTCTTAATAGTTAATAGTTTGCCTTGTTAAAATTTGTTAATAGTCGATTCTAATGCTTTATCAGGCGTAGAATATGAATTTAGCCATGAAAAAGTATCCTGAGGTAGGCAAAAACATAACATTTAATTTTTCACCTTTTCACCAAAAGTAGCAAAACTTATTCTGTTAATAATAGATTGTACGGCTTTATAAGGCGTGGACTACGAATCCAGCCATGAAAAATTACCCTGAGCTTTGTAAAGGCAAAAACATGACACTCAATTTTTAACTCCAATTCTAGCTCAGGGTATTTTTTCATGGCAGGATTCGTAATCTACGCCACTTGAAGCATTAGAAACAATCTCCCATAGAAAAAGTTCGTAATTTTCCAAAATAAGTACATTACACTTTCGGTAAAAAGGTGAAAAATTGAGTGATTAGAATCGATGAAAAACAGAAAGTTGAAAAATTTCCAAAATAAGTACATGAAGTAGTCTTGCTACTTTCGGTGAAAAGATGAAAAATTGAATGTCATGTTTTTGTGTTTTACAGAGCGCAGGGTACTCATTCATGGCTGGATTCGTAATCTATGCCTCTTAAAGCATTAGAATTGATAAAAAACCGAAAAAGTTTTAAAATTTCCAAAATAAGTACATGAACTATAGTATAATAGGCTTGCTACTTTTGGTGAAAAAATTAATGTCACATTTTCGTGTTTTACAGAGCTCAGGGTACTTTTTCATGGCTGGATTGTAATCTACGCCTCTTAAAGCATTAGAATCAATAAAAACGGAAAAAGTTTAAAAATTTTCAAAATAAGTAGGCTACATGAACTAGTCTTGCTAATTTCAGTAAAAAGGTGAAAAATTGAATGTCATGTTTTTGTGTTTTACAGAATTCAGAGTACTTTTTCATGGCTGGATTCGTAATTTACGCCTCGTAAAGCATTAAAAACGATCTCCCATAGAAAAGGTTAAAAAATTTTCAAAATAAGTACTTATACATAAATAAATACTTACTTGAAAAATTTAATGTCATGGTTTTGTGATTTACTGAGCTCAGGGTACATTTTCAAGGCTGTGTTCGTAATCTTCGCCTCATACAGCATAAGAATGAATGAAAAATAGAAAAAGTTTGAAAATCTCCAAATTAAGTACATGAACTTATTATAGTCTTGCTACTTTCAGTGAAAAATTGAATGTCATGTTTGTGTTTTACAGAGCTCAGGGTACTTTTTCATGGCTGCATTCTTAATCTACGCCTTTTAACACATTAGAATTGATGAGAAACAGAAAAAGCTTGAAAATTTCCAAAATAAGTAAATGGACAGCATTAGAATCGATGAAAAACAGAAAAAGTTTGAAAATTTCCAATATACGAGGGGGTACCCAAAAGTATCCGGAATAGCTCTGCTGTGGGCGGAGCTTGTGCAGTACAAATTCCCGCCACTAGGCTGCTTGTAGCGCTACTCATTGCCAGTTCAATGCCATTTTGTTCGTTGATCTAGCTTGTTCTGTTCTCGTGCAGTGATTGTTCTCGCTAGTGCTGTTTTGTGCTCGTGTCGTTTTTCATGATGGCAAGTTTTAATGAACAACGTGCGGCTGTGAAATTTTGCTTCTTGCTCGGTAAAAACGCCGCGGAAACAGTTGTAATGTTGAACACAGCTTACAAAGACGACGCTATTGGAAAAACCCAAGTGTACGAGTGGTTTTTGCGCTTTAAAAATGGCGACATGTCGATTGAGAACAAACCTCGTTCTGGACGACCGTCGACTTCCCGAACAGACGAAAATGTTGTGAAAGTGAAAGAAATTGTACGAACAGACCGACGACAGACCATTGACCAAATATCACAGGTTAGTGGGTTATCTTGGAGCTCAGTCCAACGCATTTTAACAGAAGACTTGACAATGAAAAGAGTCGCTGCCAAGTTTGTGCCTCGGGTTCTGACAAGACACTCAAAAGGAACGTCGAATTGAAACGTGTAGTGATTTGAAACAACAGCTTGAAACTGATCCAGATTTCATGTCAAAGATCATTACGGGTGACGAGTCTTGGTGCTATGGGTACGACCCAGAAACCAAACAACAATCCAGTCAATGGAAGACTTCATTATCACCCCGACCAAAAAAAAGTCGTCAAGTCAGATCGAACATCAAAACAATGCTGATTTGTTTTTTTGATGTGAGGGGAATTGTCCATTCAGAGTTCGTTCCACCAGGCCAGACGGTAAATCAAGCTTTTTATCTTGAAGTGTTAAGAAGACTACGAAACAGCATTCGTCGTAAAAGACCTAATTTGTGGCAGACAGGGGACTGGTTTTTCCACCACGACAACGCGCCTGTACACACGGCAATCTCGGTTACCCAGTTTTTGGCAAAAAACGGCATGGTTTTGCTACCACACGCACCGTACTCACCCGATCTGGCTCCGTGTGATTTTTTCTTGTTCCCACGCATGAAAAGGGGCATGAAAGGTCTCCGATTTAACAACGTTGATGATGTCAAGAAAAAAACGACGGATGAGCTGGCAGCCATCACTGAAGAGGAGTACAAAAAATGTTTTGAACAGTGGAAGCACCGGTGGGACAAATGTATTAGTTGTAATAGAGTATTTTGAAGGGGATAAGGTTCTTTTGTAAAAAAATTAAAAATAAATAGTTTTAAAAAATAATTTCGGTTTCTTTTGGATACCCCCTCGTAAGTACATGAACTAGTCATGCTACTTTCAGTGAAAAATTGAATGTCATGTTTTTGTGTATTACAGAGCTCAAGGTATTTTTTCATGGCTGGATTCGTAATCTACGCCTCATAAAGCAATAGAATCGATGAAAAACGGAATACGTTTAAAAATTTCCAAAATAAGTACTACATGAACAGTACAGTATAGTATAGTATTGCTTCTTTCGGTAATAAAATAAAAAAATTGAATGTCATGTTGTTGTGTTTTACAGAGCTCAGGATTTTTTTAATGGCTGGATTCGTAATCTACGCCTCGTAAATCATTAGAATCGATGAAAAACAGAAAAAGTTGTAAAATTTTGAAAATAAGTACATGAACATGATAGTAGAGTATAGTTTTGGTACTTTCGGTAATAAAGTGAAAAATTGAATGTTATGTTTTTGTGTTTCACAGAGCTCAGGGTACTTTTTCATGGCTGGATTCGTAATCTACACCTCTTAAATAATTAGAATCTATGAAAAACAGAAAAACTTTGAAAACAAGTACTACTACATGAACTATATAGTATTGCTGCTGCTTCTGGTGAAAGGGGAAAATTGAACAATTGTTGTTATGGCAACCCTGATATTGGTTTTCATGTGTACATGTTTTAAAAACGTTTACTGAATGAAGTAATTATACTGATTACTTGCAACACGAAAAAAATGGGTTTTTTTGTTCACATTAAAACTGAAATAAATTCTATTTAAGCCGTGTTTATCCCAGGCCGTACAAAAGTTTACTAATTCTTATTTCTTTCCACTTAGTAATACAGGGGAATACCATATCTTTTTGGTGAATTACCATAGGCATGTAGTTTGCACTTTGACCAGTACCAAATCATTACAAACTAGGGGTAAATTACACTTAAAGTAAAGGTAGATCTCTACCAACCTTTACATGAATTTACTGAGCAATTTTTAAAAATTTCAAAATGCAGTGCCAACACATCAGTACAAAATTCTTACGTTGATAATACCTGATCAAAAAAACAATTTTGTCAATTAGTTAGAGATACAATACTCGTTTATTGTGTTCTTAGGGTAAGCGCACAGTGAACGCTGGTCGCTTACAAGCGCGAGCCTCCTAGTAGGAATAGGCCATTATATTTTAATCGGACGTCTCATAGTAAACGCTGGTGGAGAAAGCTGTGCGCTGGTCATCTGTGCATATCACCTCACTGGTTTGTTTTGAATAAACTGCCTGCCGCTTGCTAGCAGGTTGCTGAAAGTACTTGGTGTCGTATAATGCGTTTTCACAAATAATAACAACTTAATTAATTTTTAACATAGGTTAATAAAACTAACTTTAAAAGATTATTACTGGCCACACAATGCTTTATAATACTGAATATCAGTAGTCAAAAAGTTCAAAATACGTTTAAAATGTTCAAAGTAATCACAAATCTTTCTTCCGGTAAGGTAATATTGGTTGCTTGAGCAAGTTGCACCATTATTTTTGAAAACAAGTTCTACTTTAGACAATATAAAATTAAACGTTTCCAAAGTCATTCTCATGCATTTAAAAAACCTATCTCTATCTTTTTTTAATTGCGGAAAAAGATGATTATGCCGAACAATTTTCTGTTTTTATTAATGTAACCAACAGTATCGTCTTTAAATGATAATAACTTGGTGGAAACGTTTTCCATAAGAAATAATTCATCACTGCTGCTCCTGGAACTCATGTTGAATACAAACAACTGAATGAAGGTTAAGCGTGTAGTTACATACTCCCACTACATGCGTTTGCCACAGTGAATCAGTTCCTGCGACCAGCGACCCGGCGTTCACTGTGCGCTTACCCTTAGGCTACAAAATGCAGCATTATTTTAGCCTGCCTACTTTCCTTGACCCTCCTGATATTTCTAAGCTATTATAGATTTTTTTTTTGTCTGTAAAGGTCATGCGCATTTCTTACCTCATTATATCATGAGAAAATTCAAGATTGGTGTGGATGGGTTGTCATGGATGAACTGGAAAGAAGACGTTACGCATAAAAGAGGAGTAGAGTAAGGTCTAACCTAACATCACTCCGGGTAGCTTAATTCTCATTTTTCAGTTCTTTTTATTCTGTCTTTAACTAGTATAAAAATTCTATTTTGTAAAGCGAATAAATTCTTTTGTTTTCAAGCTTAAAAATTCACTCACAACAAAACTAAAGAATGATCACATTACAAGCAATTTAGTCCAAAATAGTGATTGAGGTTATGTAACATAACAGGATTAATAACATGGTTACTGGATTGAACCAATTATCGTGATAACAGGTCACTAAAAACACCCTGTTAGCTGTTACTTTATAACACTGTGATTCAAAGCCAATTAGATTAGGTACAATTAATAAACTCGTGTCAGAATGACACTTGTCTGACTGTTATACATCGCTGTGCAAATTAATTGGGACAAGTTGTTTTTTTGTGTATGAATTGTTACATGATTCACCCTGTGAACCAAATGTTTTGGGGGTTTTTCACGGCAAATGGCACTCGAAGCTTAGTTCATATTCAAGGTATGATGAATTCAACGAAATACATTGAAATATTACGGCGTAGAATTGTTCCATTCATGCAAACGTTTCATGGGACATTTTTCAACATGACCTGGCCCCTTGTCACAATTCAAAATTGGTGAAGACTTTCATGCAGGAAAATCAAATGAATATGCTTATTGGCCTGGTAATTCACCAGACCTGAATCCTATTGAGAACTTATGAAATATTGTAAAGAGGCGTTTAGGTAAGATGGACTGTACGACAAAACAACGCATGATAAAAAATGATATTCAAGTATGGTTTCACGACGATCAAGTCAAGAATATGTGCAGTAATCTAGTGGAGTCAATGCCAAAACGTCTTCTAGAGGTTATTTCTGCTAAAGGAGGACATACTTCTTATTAATAGTAAGTGTATTTATCAATGTATTTTTTGTTTTTTTAATTTGTTTAACGTCGCATCAACATCAAGGTCATTAGCGACGAAGTTGGGGTGTAACTGTGTGTGATGAGGATGAAATGATTTTTTGTAACGTATGAAAATATGCCGTGCCTGAGTGGGATTCGAACCCTGGACCGCATGATGAGAGGCGAGCACGTTACCAACTGCGCCAATGTATTTGTATTTAAACAAATAAAAGCATAATTTGTCAAAAACAATAAATTTTTACTTTGTCCCAATTAATTTGCACAGCATAGTAACAGCATTAGACTGTTAAAACTAAATGAAGTTATCAATAACCTTTTTGTCTAATAACACCACTTTTAAGTTTAACTACATTACAATACTGTTATTAATACAAACACAAGAGTAGTAAATCACACTGAATTTTTCATGCACACTAAGTTAAGATAAACTGCACCGTTTCCTGTACCACAGCAAACCAAAAGCAATTTTTCACTAACACAAGGGTGGCCAGTCGCGCTGAATGTTTCTTGGACACACAGCAAGGCACTATAGTTAAAGTACATTGTACGGCAAGCCAAAAAGTAAGCAGCCATGCCTCCATAATGGCGACTGTAGGATTAAAGCAAGTCAATGCTTAAAACAAATCGACCAAGTCATAATGTTGCAACTGGATGGGTTATTTTGACTACAATTTTTTGTACCAATAAATTTTGAACAGAAAATTTACCTGTTAGTGAATAATTTAGTTCACTTCTATTTATGCATTTATTTATTTGCATTTGTAATCACCTATTCCCTAATACTACATTGTTTTGTAGGCTGGACGATAACAGAGTTATTTTAATAACAGGTTATACCGGGTGATTCAAAACTATACGACAATCTCTTGGGATCTCACTCTATAGCTAAAAATAAGAAAAAAAGGTCATATAAACATATGTCTGAAAACGCTTAGTTAGCGAGTTACAGCTAGTGAAAAATTTCACCTAGAACTCTGTATCCTTGGTGAAGTAAGGCCGTATAAAAATGTTAAAGGTAGTTACAAAGATACAAATACGATTGTTTCTCATGTTTGTTAATCTGAAAAATTGAATAAAATTGGTTCCAGAGCTGTAAATTCAATACTTTCAGAGATATCTTGCATAAAACACAAGAATTGGTGCAAAGAAATAACATATTTTTGTGTTTAACGTAAGATTACTTCCATAAATGGTAAATAAAGGTGTATTTTTTCTTAAATAAATTTGTAGAAAATTTAATTCTGATAAGATTCATGTGAATTACTCAGGAAAAAAATGAATAATAGATATTGAAATTTTGCTTTATTTAAAATCAAAACAGACGCACATTCTTAACTGCATAAAATATTAACTAATTTTGATCAGCTGTTACTCCCAACCTAAATATTAGTTAATATTTTATGCAGTTAAGAATGTGCATCTGTTATGATTTTAAATAAAGCAAAATTTCAATATCTATTATTCATTTTTTTCTTAAGTAATTCACATGAATCTTTTCAGAATTAAATTTCTACAAATTTATTTAAAAAAAAATACACCTTTATTTACCATTTATGGAAATAATCTTACGTTAATCACAAAAATGTGTTATTTCTTTGCACCAATTTTTGTGTGTTATGTAAGATATCTCTGAAAGTATTGCATTTACAGCTCTGGAACCAATTTTATTCAATTTTTCAGATTAAAAAAACATAAGAAACAATCGTATTTGTATCTTTGAAACTACCTTTAACATTTTTATACGGCCTTACTTCACCGAGGGTATAGAGTTCTAGGTGAAATTTTTCGCTAGCCGTTAACTCGCTAACTAAGCATTTTCAGGCATATTTATATGAACTTTTTTTCTTATTTTTAGCTATAGAATGAGATCCCAAGAGATTGCCGTATAGTTTTGAATCACCCTGTTATCTTTAGTAAAATGTTATTAAAAAATAGCTTTATTTCCTATCACTATCCAAACGCATCAAACATTCATTGTATGTGAAACTGAACAGGATCTATCCATTTAGATCTATTGAAAACAAAGACATACAGTGTTTTCCATATGGTGAATTGAATAACTCACAATATAAGATTTAAAGGAAAATTTACGAACACAACTTCAACTTACCATGCACATAAAAATTTCTACTAAGATGAATGGAAAAACAGACAATATACAGAATCTCTACTGAGTAAAAAGTTTATTAAAACAATAATATACAAATTTAAGTTATTATAATTTACAATACTTGTAATATAATTCAAAAGTTATAATATATACATGGTTAGTCATGAATTGTTTATTGCTATGACTAGTCATATGTTTGAAAATATATAAAATGAACTTTAAACTCACTTAATAATTATTTAAGACAAAAATTAAAATTAATTTATACAATATAATGAGATTTATCCTGAAATACATCAACATAGTAAAAAATTAATGTTTGTTTACAGTTATTAAATAATTTTATAATTTCATTATTTTTGGTAAAATGCCTTGCTTTTTTAACAAAAAATCTAATGTTTGCAATTACATAAAATTGTTACAATGTATTTTATAAAAAAATTTCAAGCTATTTGTGGTACCATTAACAGGATACTGGGTAACAAGAGCTAAAACAGAGACAGTAGTGAAGTTCTACAAGTTAATGGCAGCCCCAGTCCTTCTTTATGGAAGTGAGTCATGGGTTACCAAAAAACGCCAAGAAAGTAGGATCCAAGCAGCTGAAATGAGATTTTTAAGAAAGGTGAAGGGTTGCTCGAGGCTGGATCTAATACATAATGAGGAAACTAGATCCGAGTTGGGTGTATTTAGCTTGAATGAAAAAGTGGAGGAGTTACGGAATCAATGGAGGCAACATTTGGAACGAATGCCAGAGGAGAGAATACCTTTAAAAGTGACAGAATATGTTCCAGTTGGAAGAAGGGAGATGGGAAGACCTCGAAGAAGATGGCAGTAGTCAAGATGTACGGGCTGGAGTGTCTCGTGTTTGTGTAGACGTACAGGATGGTTTGTGAGTTCGGAACAGGCTTATGCCTAATCCTTGATAGTAAGAAGAAGAAAAGTATTTTATTACGTTGAACATCAAAACTACAATTTTTACAAGCTACTCTAAAAATATATACATAATAGTATGGCACTTTTTAATTCTAATTTTAACTATTCGAATGACCAAACAACTAAATATATTAACCCTTTCGTTCATAGCGTCCAATATATAGGACGATGTCTTTAATAGTCAATATTGCATTAATACAAGCAAATATTCTTTTCATTCACAATGTACAACATTTAGGACGATCTATTTTGTGGGCCTGTTCAGTGCTGCACTCTTCACGGCTTTCATAAAATTACATTTTATGCCTCTTTTGAGGCTGTTTTCTCTTGTGTTTGTGTTCTATAAACCGGTCGGTTTATTCGTTGTGCCATGCATTTGTTTCGTTTTTAAATATTGAATTTTATTTTTTTACTAGTATATAATGTGTTGAAGATAGTTATACTTAACAGTAGTGTCAGTTTTAGTTTAGTTTTTATTCTATAATTAATAATCGTACAATATATTGCACAGCGTGAGTGAACGGCGTGGTTAGTGACTGTGCAACATAACCTATAAACATAGTACAAACTGTACGATATTTTCATTACGAACTAGTGACTTTTTACAATGTCTGCTTATTCTTTAAAATCTTTATCACCTGAGGAAATTACACTACTTGTATTTCGTGATGGAGATGATTCAGAAATTGAAGAATTAGCTGAAGACGAATTGCAAGATTTTGAAGAGAATATCAATGAATTGGGTGCATTTGAAGGTAAGGCACAAAATGCTATTACATTTATTATTGGGTCTATCTTCTTTCACACTGTTAGTATTACAATACTAGTCTGTAATGTTAGTGAATTACAATTATATTACGGTTATTCCCTGCCCTATTCAGTCATGCTTTCTATTTTTGTATCATAAACCAAAGGCTAAATGTGGGTTTCATTTTCAGGTGTTCATGAAACCGTACTAGAGCAACTACTGGTTAACAATGAGACATTATTGAGTCATATTGAACAAAGTGACAATGCTGGGGTTGAACATGAATTTATGGAGAGTAATGGGCCTAGTTGTTCAAATTCAAGTGACGGTGAGAGAATAACAATAACTGAAGAACGTAGTAATTCTCCTGCAAGTGTTCTGACAACAAACATACCTGCCACAGCTGACAAGGAGTTTTTCAAAGCACACAATTTGACTAACAAACAAGACATTTCTTGGTTAAAGGGGCCATATGAGACTCCACCTTCTAATTTTTATCAATTGCCTGTAAGTAATAATTATGAATTACAAAGCCCTTTAGCATATTTTAAAAAATACATAACTGATGACTTTGTTGATATTATTATAGAAAATACTATTTTGTATGCTGTCCAAAATGGTATCACGTTCCCACCGACTAATTCAAAAGAAATTTAAACTTTTATTGGAATAAACTTGCTTATGGGAATCCTAAGTTATCCTCAAATCCGTCTTTATTGGGAACGTAGATTTAGTATTTCGATGATTGTTGAAAATATGACAGTCAACAGATTCTTCAAGTTGCGTCAGACCATACATGTAGTAGATAACAATAATAAACCAGACAATAATGATATTTTTTGGAAAGTAAGGCCTTTGTTTGATGTGATAAAAAGTCGGTGTAAGGAATTAGATATCGAAGGTACATTAGCGGTGGATGAACAGATGGTACCCTTTAAAGGGCAACTTAGTGTCAAGCAGTACATACAAAATAAGCCTATAAAATGGGGCATAAAAATATTTGCTTTATGTGGAAGTAGTGGTCTCATGTACGATTTTATAATTTATCAAGGAAAGAGTACTGAGATAAGTCAGAAATATAAACAATTTGGTTTAGGGGCTGGAATTGTCATGCAACTTAGTGAACGAATCGATGTTTCAGATTGTCAGCTGTATTTTGATAATTACTTTTCTACACATCACCTTTTTCAATTTTTAAAAACAATTCTATTCATGCTGTTGGTACAGTAAGATTAAATCGGTTCTTCAAACCTCCTTTTAGCAAAGATTCTGACATTAAAAAAAATGAAAGCCGAGGATATATGGAGGAAGTCACAAGTGGCGACGGAACGGTAGTTCTAACCAAATGGCTTGACAATAATGTTGTGAACATCGGTTCAAACTTTGTGGGCTCAGGGACCACTGACACTAGTAGGAGGTGGGACAAGGCCACAAAGTCTTATACAACCGATGATAGACCGGAATCAATAGGTCTGTACAACAAAAACATGGGGGGTGTAGACAAATTTGATTTTCTCTTATCTCTGTACCGCACATTTATTAGGTCGCGCAAGTGGACTTTGCGTATGATAAACCATGCCATTGATATGGCCGTAGTAAATGCATGGTTGGAGTACAGAAGGGATGCATCAGCAATAGGTATAGCAGAGAGAAAACAATTAGACCTCATCCATTTTAGACTGTATATTGCAGAGGCTCTGATTTTGTCAGGACAGAACTCTGCGAAGAAACGAGGCCGCCCATCAAATGAAAATCAGTCCCCTGTACCTGCCAAACGTATTGCACAAATAAAGCCAATAAGTGATGTGCGGTTTAATAATGTAGGACATTTACCTGAGTTTATTGACAATAAGTACGCTTCACGCTGCAAGAATCCAGGTTGCTCAAAAAAAACGTTTGTTATTTGTGTAAAATGTCAAATAAATCTATGCTGTGGCAGAAACCAAAATTGTTTTATGCAATTCCATACCAAATAAGCTCAGAATTATTGTATTATTATTATTAAATGATTTTATTCTATGTACATTTGGGTTGAAATAAATTTTTTTTTAAAGAATTGAGTGTATACTATTTCACACCCTTTGCTTCACAGTGTCCTATATATGGGACGATCTATATCTCTATATCATGTCAGATATGGGGAACTTGAATATAAATGAAGAAATGATCCAGAGAAGAGAAGAGAAGACCATCCTAAGGGAAAAGAGGATAACCCAACTGCCTTTCAGAGAGAGAAGACAGCCGAATGCAGCTGTAGCAGAGAGATTGAGAGCCACCAGGTCAAGGAATATGAAATTGATGTGGGAACGAAGAAAACAACAGTGTGGTGCCACAACTAACTCCTCAAGGAACGCATGTCCATGAGTGACTTGAGTGCTCCAATTGGGGCGTAAATAAAAAAAAAAAAAAAAAAAACCAGTTATATTAAAAATTAGTATCTATTGGCCTGTTGTTGAAACTATATTTTTAAGATTGTTACTTTATTTTTTCAAACATCCTATGTAGGATTATGAACAGCCGTATTATTTAAAATTGAAATATATATTTCTAACCACTAGAATACGGTAACAGAAAACACTTACCAATGTTTATAGCACTTTTGTGTATCTTGTACACATCTTCAGTTAATTAAAATACCTTAAATTTTTTTTACATCAAAATTTAAAACTTCCTACTCCTACCATGGTAGATGAGGAATACTATCACGGTAGGAGTAGGAAGTTTTAAATTTACTGAAGATGTATACAAGATACATGAAAGCGCTATAAACATTGGTAACTGTTTTCTGTTACCGTATTCTGGTGGTTAGAAATATATATTTTAATTTCAATTTTAAGATGGTATCTTCTTTTTGTTTTACAGAATTGATTACCCGATTCTGTAAGCTTTATACGAGGTGTAGCTATTAAATAACGAGACTGATGTAAAAACTTTAATTTTATTTTAATACATAATCACTTACTGTCAACTGCAATATAAACTCTTTTTCTATCCCTACAACGCTCCATGTGAATTTTCTATTTTTGGAAACAGTGCTGCAAGTCATCTTCTGTCAGCTCCTTTAGGAAACGTGCCGTTTTTTTTTTTACAGCTTCCACAGACTCAAATCTAGTCTTTTTTAATGCAGATTTCACCTAAGGGAACAGGTAGAAGATAATAACGTGATGAATTGTGGTTTTTTCCTATGATCTGGAAGTGAAGCACCAATCCATGCACTGGAAGAGCCGAACTTCACAGAGAGCCAAAAAAGCTCGAATGAGCAAGTCAAAATTTAAAGAAATGATGACTGTTTTTTTTTATATCCATGGGATTGTGTACCTTCACTGGGTTCCTGAAGGTCAAACAATTAATCAATATTACTACCTCGAGGTACTTTTTAAACTACGTCAAAGAGTAAGGAAAAAACGCCCTGAAATGTGGAAGGACAAATCATGGGTTTTCCACCAAGACAATGCGGCAGCTCATTACGCGTTATCTGTCAAGAGGTTCCCAGCCAAGTACAGCATCTCAGTGTTAGAACATCCACCTGATTCACCAGATCTTACACCATGTGACTTCTACCTGTTCCCTAAGGTGAAATCTGTATTAAAAGAGACAAGATTTGAGTCTGCGGAAGCTGTAAAAGAGAAAGCGGCACAAGTCCTGAAGGAGCTGACAGAAGATGACTTCCAGCACTGTTTCCAACAATGGAAAATTTGCATGGAGTGTTATATGGATAGAGAAGAAGTGTATATTGAAGGTGACAATACGTGATTATGCATAAAATATAAATAAAATTTTTTACGTCAGTCTCTTTATTTAATAGCCACACCTCGTATGCTGACAACATTATATCTACGCCCTACCTATTCTGAAATGAATAGGTAATTTTTAATTTAATATTATAATACTAATTACCTAATTATTATTGTAATTTAAACAAAACTAAATAAAAATACTTCATATTATGCATTGGATATCTTTTTGGTTTTTTTGAAATGTACGTTTAATAAAACAGACAACTGGTATACCACCTACAAAAAATCTTATCGATTACATTAATGCTCCTAAGCGTCAATACTTTTATATTCTCATCTAGAAAAGGATACAACTTTAAAAATACACTATATATAATAAACAAATACAAAAGATGCATGCATGAAACACAAAAGCTAATGAAAAACACACAACGATGTCTTTCAATACAAATATACCTATACAAATATAAAAAATAAAAATCCTTACCATTATAAGATAAATTTAAAAAAATTAATAAAAACCAGCATAGATGAAAATGATATAATACTAGTTATCAATTCATTAGGTCAACGTACTACACAATTAAAATTAGGAATAAATTACATTTAAAAACACCTTCTAGAAAAAGATAACGATACAGACGAGAAACCATACATTTTATTAAAATTATAAAACATCTGATAAGAACAATTTAAGAACTCAACTAAAAAACTGAGATGCTAATGAAAAACACACAACGATGTCTTTCAATATAAATATACCTCTACAAATATAAAAAATAAAAATCCTTACCATTATAAGATAAATTAAAAAAATTAATAAAAACCAGCATAGATGAAAATGATACAATACTAGTTATCAATTCATTAGGTCAACGTACTACACAATTAAAATTAGGAATAAATTACATTTAAAAACACCTTCTAGAAAAATATAACGATACAGAAGAGAAACCATACATTTTATTAAAATTACAACACATCTGATAAGAACAATTTAAGAACTCAACTAAAAAACAGAGATGTAAATGTTTATAAAATCGCATGTGATAATGAGGATTTATATAAATTTGCTATTGGTTAAGACTAGTTGTAATTTTCATGCAAATTATAATGAGCATAAAAAAGCACTGAAATGTGACTACAGTAAACCCTTGGTTGTCCGCCTCTATTATGCTACCAGAATTTGAAAAACCTAAAAATTGCTAAAAAAAGGTACAAACAGTTTTAAATAGGAAGGCTAAATGATACAAAATGATAGTTTTCATCCAATAATACAATCGATGTTTTAGAAAATTAAATAATAAATGGTAGTACTCTAGATATGAATTATCATAACGAGAGTGCTGAGCAAGACGTGCGTCTGCATTAGTACAGTCTTGTATGTACTGCAATAGCACAGTGTATGTAATCAGCAATGGAACAGCATGCCTACAAAATACAATGGGTGTTGTCAATTATCAATAACACTCTGACTGTACATCTAACTGTTGGTCAGAGGGGTATGCAGGGTCCAAGTCAAGTACACGCATGCATAGCCCAGCGTTCACAGCACTTTGTTTCTGGATGGTTTTAGAAAGTTAAATAACGCACAACCCCCAGTACACAATGCTACAACTGTATAGAGATGAGGGCTGGGTAAATACCCAGTGGGAAGGTAAATATAAATAGGGTATTTACCCAGTGGTCGTTTAAATACCCAAAATGAGGGTATTTTCAGTTATTGAGCTTTTTATTACACTTTTTTAATTGTTGATGAAGTGTTGGACGAACAGGGACTGAAACACAGCTATTTGATGCCTTAAATTGAAATCAGGAACAATATTCATCCTTCAAAACTAAACTAAAGGAAAATTGACGTGCGGGTATTTATATGTTTTGGCACTGTAACACCGTAACCTTTCTGTATTGGTTCTTAAAGAGTGTTTTTCTTAAACTAAAGTAATATATTTGATAACATATTGTTGTTGTTTAGTTTTTAAAATTTTTAATACATAGGCCTACCAAGGTATTGAGAAGGTCGAGTTTCATTAGGGTACCGACCGGTACTGAAAATGAGCAACAAAGACATAGGAGGGAAAAGTGCTTGCTATTTTTGTAGTAAGAGTAAACTTTGTGATCTCAAAACCAGAACCGCTTTTTGTGGAGTTTGTAGCAACTAAGGAAAACCGACACAATTCACCTTACTTAGCTGAGTTGATGATCAATGTAATAGAAAAATATGACTCTGAGAAGTTTCTGGTAGTGATTGGAGATAATGCTTCCAATATGAGAGCTGCTCTGGCCTTGGTTAAGGAGAAATATCCTTCAATCATATCACTTGGTTGCCTTGCTCACCTCTTGCATCTTTTATGCGAAGATATTTTGAAATGTAACACCATGAAATCTTTCATGGCAACTGTTATTAGTATAGTAAAAAGTATCAGGAATAGCCACATCCTGAAAGCACTATTTGACCGATTTCAACTGGACAAAAAGTTTGAAGATAGACTATCTTTGAAACTTCCTGGCCAGACAAGGTGGGGAAGCAACTTGTTTTGTTTACAGAGTTTACTAGCAAATAAATCTGTGCTTCAAAAGCTTGCTGTTAGTGAGGAAGCTGAAATCTCACCAGAAATGAAAAGGCAGCTACTTGATGATGAAGTATTTTGGGTTCGAGTTCAAAAGCTGGTGAACATCTTTCATCCGATCATTGAACTTATTACTGCCTTTTGAGTCAAACACCCCCATAATCCACAACGTTTACAAAGAGTTTCACATACTACAAAACACTCTCAAGCAAGAAATTCCAGAATCCCCTCTTCAAAAATCTGAAGAGAAAACTGTGCTAGCCAAACTAGAGAAACGTGTGAAATTTGGTGTTGGCAAAATTCATCTGGCTGCCGACTTAATGAACCCTACATCTCAAGGTTGCAATTTAAAACCTGTTGAATTGCTTGATGCTATTGAGTTTGTCTGTGAAGGATTAAAAGATTCTGAAAAAGAGAAAGCAATTAGCCCAATGTTGTGGTGGAGGGGCTTGAAAGGAACATGTGTGCTAGCTGATGTTGCTGTGAGGATTTTAGGCGCTCCAGTTACATCTGCTGCTACTGAAAGAACGTTTAGCACATTCAGCTGGATCCACTGTAAGAAAAGAAACCGACTTACAACTGAAAGGGCTGGACAGATAGCTTACTTGTCACACAACTGGAATCTGCTAAACAAAACTCCAAAATCAAAAAAAGAAAAGAGACCAAGGAAACAAAGTGGGTACAGTGAAACAGAAGTTGAAATCAAAAATAATGATCAAATGCAAGTTTCCTGTAGTGACGATAGCGAGAACGAGGGCAGCGATGATGGCCACATTTCGCTCTCGGATGAAGAGTACCTCTCTGAGCGTGAAGAAGACTCAAATTAGAAAAAATGTTGTTAGGCTACTTTATGATATTTTGTTTTTTTACATCAAAAGGTGTTGTAATTCTTCTGATGTAGGCCTACATTACTTTGAATTTCTTTAGTAAATGATAAAAACTATTCTAAACAAAATTTGATTTTGATTTGACCCAAGTTGTACTTCTACTACTCAACTGATATTTTTCATTGTAAAACATAAACATTGTGTTGAAAACGGTATATTGCACCTTTTGTAGAACTTTGCCAATGCTCTAAATTAATTTCCACTAATTGTTATCTCATTGTTTGCAAAAAGGCCTAGTTCAGTTGTAACTCTTGAGTTTTCAGGTTATAAATATTGAATTGTATCTTCTTATCCAATTAGTCATAATTAAATTAAATTGTTATTAACTGTCTAATCTTATTATATTTCTAGAAAGTTAATATCGAATAGGCCTAGTTTGCATATTGGTACCTTTTTTAGGGTTCAACTTTCTGCGACACATGATTTTTAATGTAATATCAAAAATACCCGGGTATTTACCCAAATTGGGTATTTACCCCGATTTATAAGTACCTGGGTATTTCACATCCATACAACTGTAGTGGGGATACAAAATAATTGTAATGTTAGAATCTGGGGTATCAACTGAGTCTATAATGAATGAGTACATAAACCGGAAGACAATAGTAGGACATAAAAAGAATCCGGGAAAAAATAAAATTATCATTACTGATATTTAAAATTTCAGTGTCATTAGTGTACCTACTCACACTTGAACTAAATCTGTAGCCCAATAACAGAAAATATTTCTGAAAAGAAAACCCTGGATTCTCAGATTCCACAATTATCTGACCAAAAGTCTACCCCATATAAGTCGGAAAACTGAGGGGTCACTGTACTTTATATCAAATTACAAGTTTCAATCAGTTATTGGTAAGTGAAAATTACAGTACGTTAACAGTAAAATTGATGACACTACACAAACATTTTGATGGGATATTTCACTCATAAAGTTACTTTATTTATGTGAGCGCAAGTGCCTATTCAAATGAGAAGACTGGGTAAACTTTTTATTGCAAAACTCGCAAATATAAGGTTTCTCCCCTGTATGTGTACGCAAGTGACTTCTTAACCCAGAAAAATGTGTAAACTTTTTTTTGCAATACTTGCAAACGTGGGGTTTCTCCCCTGTATGTATACGCATGTGACAATTTAAACTAAATGAATGTGCAAACTCTTTATTGCAAACTTTGCATTTTAACGGTTTCTCCCCTGTATGTGTACGCCAGTGTACTTTTAAATGAGAAGAATGTGAAAACATTTTTTTGCAATACTTGCACCTGAATGGTTTTTCTCCCGTATGTATACGGAAATGAGTAGTTAAATTACTATTTGAACTAAAACACTTTCCACAAATATCACAACTAAACTCTTTACCCATTTCGGGTAATTTTGACAGAGTTATCTTACTACTACCTGATTTCGGCATAATTTGGTCACTACTACTTTCATTCGACCCAGAAGTACCCTCACAATTTTGAAAATTCAGACCAGAAATTGATTCTCATTAAATGCAGTTATTTTTACTTTCAGAATTATTCATTTTCGAAATTAATTTTTGACATTTTTGTTCATGGTCTTCTATACTCTCTTTCTTAAGGCATATTCAACAACAACCATTACAGACAAATATAACTTCCAAAGTACAATCACGTTTTTCACATGAAATATTGTAATAGAATACATTAACGCAAATCAAATATGACCTGTAGAGCTGTTTAATTTTTCCTCAGTTTGAAGTGTCTACTTCAACTGTTTTCATCAGGCATCTACAAAGAACAAGAAATTAATCATGTATTAAAACCAAAAATTGCTTTTACATTTTATAACAAAATCACCTACGATACTGCAAAGTATCATGTATAATTTTTTAGCAGTCGTTTTTTGGATTTTCAAATATAACTTCCAAAGTACAATCACGTTTTTCATATGAAATATTGTAATAGAATATATTAACGCAAATCAAATATGACCTGTAGAGCTGTTTAATTTTTCCTTAGAATAAGTCTTTCCTTTGTTTAATAATTTTGTTTTACAGCTGCAAAGTGGATGATGATTTCACTTATGTTGTCACTATGTACAATATCCTGTTAAAAGGACTTACAGACACTGAGACGATTAAGTTTGAAGTGTCTATTTAAACTGTTTTCATCAGGCATCTACAAAGAACAAAAAATTAATCATGTATTAAAACCAAAAATTGCTTTTACATTTTATAACAAAATCACCTACGATACTGCAAAGTATTATGTATAATTTTTCAGCAGTTGTTTTTTGGATTTTCAACCTTAAGTATTAATTTGCATGGTGAGTAACCATGTTTACCACTGTATATAAATGTAAACAAACATGCTTGTACAGGCTCATACCTCTCCTAAGAGTAGTACCCATAGAACTCTATTACTGGAATGCTGACTGATGTGGCGCTGGGTGGCAAGAGACGAGCCGGCTCTATTCGGCGCACCCCACCATTAGTCAGTGTAAACAGCGGGCACTTGATGTCACTAAGAGTCTACGCCTGTGGTGCTAATCATTTGGTCGTCGAGTGTGTTCGCTCAAAAAAATAACATTATTATACGCGTTTTTAATATAGTATAAGTTTGTGTTGGCATTAAAAAATATATGCTTACAACTACAAGAATTACATAGATAAGAAATCTGGTTTATCCGCTCACAAGTAAGTACAATGAAGATTACTTATTATCATTATTATTAAAATTGATATATTTGTTAAAAATAGTGGAAAAATCCAGCAATACTTTAAAATTAAGTAATCATTATTTAATTTTATACGTAAACGTTTACTTAATATTTCAAAAATCTATCCTAAATGAGTATTTAACAATTTTCTCATAATATACAGGGTGTCTCATGAGTAACCCGACCAACTTCTAAGGTGGTTTCCTCTTATCAAAATAATGAAAATTTTTTATATAAACATGGGTCCGCAAATGCTTCATTAGCGAATTACGGCTAGCGAAAGATTTCGTCCTGGGTTCAGAACATATGCCTAAATAAAGTCATCCTAGAGGTCTAGGAACCCAATTTATGAGTTGATTTGATGGTTTCTTATGTATTTCGACCCGAAAAATTGAATAAAATAAGTTCCAGAACCATATCTCCAGTAGTTTTTGTAATATCCAATGAAAAACGGACAAATCTGTGGATAAAAATACGTTTTTTAGGTTTGAAGAACAACAACTGTGTTAAATGGCTAATAAATGTGTAAATTTATTTAGCAAAACTATATTAACCCTACTATTTTTTTAAGGTTTCCCAAGAACCGGGTACTTCGTCTACGATGGATTATAGCTACAAATAGAAAGGATTCAATCCTTCGAGCACTTCTAGCCTTGTTGTGAACACTGAAGAAGAAAGTGCATTTAAAACAGATGCTTTGCGGAGAAGAAAAAGGATGCATTGCCTACATTATTTCGATTTCCACCCCACTTGATAACAGAGCCACCGAAACGAAGAAGAATCATTTAATCGTTTAAAAAGTACCCATTTTAGTCGTAAATATTAATTTCATCAGTACAAATTAAGAATTTGAATTAAAAGACAAACAAACGTAAAACAAAACGTCAGCGGCCCTAGTGTAAACGAGCTGGGCCGACGCACCACTGACTAATGGTGGGGGGTACTGACAGAGACCGGCTTGCTCGCACTGCACTGGGCTCAGCATTCCATTAGATAGAGTTCTATGGTAGTACCACACGATTCCTATTCAAATAGAAACATTTAAAAGATAGACTTAATTTTTGTTCTAAAAAAGTCTTGCATTAAGAAACCACATTTTCCATTTTTGCATGAAGATTTACAAGTTTCAAACAATAGTTTCCACAATAAACATTACTTCTGATCGAAAAATTAGTTTGTTTCTTGCTGAATGTAAAATTATGTTTTATATTTTGATTTTTTAATTATGTTTTTGTTCGTTTTTTATACATTTTTGTGATGATTTGCGCTAAACATTGTTTTCATGAAAACCTGTTTATTACATCAGTTACAAACAGGTGCTAAAATCAATTAAAAGTTTAAAAATGTTTATTATTTATTATGAGCTCCCTCTTAAATGTACTGTTGAATTCACTCTAAAATACAAAATATAGCCTAATCAGCAACAAATATTTTTCTTTCCCTTACTAACTTTATAATAGTATGAGGTGTGTGCTTCTACTGGCAAAGAGTGAACATACTGTGGCAGGTTTGAACATTTCTGTGCCTGTTGATCCTTCCCTTACCCTAAGCTCGATGGGAAAGGTAGTACATTGCCCAGTCGCACTGTAGCAATCGCCCGATTAAGTCCTTGTCCTAGCGTCTCATCGAAAAAAGGTAGTGTTCAGTACTGAATCATGTTCCAGATGTTCTCCAGCTGAACCATTTAAAGCATTTTATTTATTTTCAAATGGTTTGAAAGGCAAAGTGAATGTGACAGCATGCAGCTTAAGGGAATTCGGGATTTAGTAGTGACAAAACGTAGGCCCTAAGAGTTATATGCGCCAAAAAAAACTTGACAACTTCCTTGCAAGTGAAAATACGTTAACTGTATTATAATGTAATATGTAACTGATTTCCAGGAATCACACACACTACATACACATGTGAACAAACATATTATGTACAATTATTAAATTACTGTCTGTCTATAACTTCATGGCCTCCGGCAGAGAGGAGCAATATGTGGATTATAAAACCATTTCACAAAACATACATCTTATTTTTTTAAGTAAAAAATTGTCGGATATAACATATTTCTACAAAACAAAGTGTTTTATTTCTATAAAATTATTTTGAACAACACACGTTTAATGAGATAATGTATAATTTAGTGAAAAGTTTTGTTTTGAGAAAACCCTGTGTTTTTTTCAAATACGTCGTCATTGGTCAACAACAATTATTTCATGCATTAGCATAATATTTGGCAGGTTTGTTCTGTAATAATTATGGAAAACGATGATACAATAAAATTTAACAAAAAATCATTACTTTTTAAGTTATGAGGTATTTTCATTAATAAATTTTGTAAAATCACGAAACACGACATAAAAAAGTCAGCATGCGAGAAACTTTTAGGTCTTAGATAACATGCAGGAAATAAAATAGGGAAAATTTTCAATTAATTGTTGGCGAAAGAATTATTAAATTGGACGGTTTTTCTTCAAAAACAAAACTTTTTACTAAATTTTACATTATCTCATTAAGCACGTTTTTCAAAATATTTTAAATATTTTATAGAACAAAAAAACATGCAAAATACATTTTTGGTAAAAATACGTCATTTTGAAAAAATCAGTTACTTAAAAAAAATTAGATGTATGTTTTCTGAAAAATAGTAATACAATCCGCACATTGCTCCCTCTGCGAGAGGCCATTACGTTGTAGACATACAATAGTAACCACAAAATTGCAAGCCTGGATCAAGTAAGCAGTAATGCAGTGTTGCTGTATTTGGCAGAGTGCGAATGAACTTTTTATCTTTTATTATTATCTTATTATCATAAAAATTAGAAATTTAATTTTGTTTTCGCTTCACGATTGTTAGCCAAAATTTGAAAAACTTATAAACATTACTGATTATTTCTTTGTTTTCTAAGGTCTTTCTTTCAAGGCTTGGGAAAACCTAAAAAGAGATGGAAGGCCATTGAGCCTAACCCTTAACAGACAATGATGTTATTTCCATGACATTCATTTACTTCAGAAATATCCATCAACAAAAAATTTTTACAATACATCCAAAATTTATATCTTATTCTAAAATATAAATCACGAGTAAAGATATATAAATAATTTTAGTCAAATAATGATACGTACTGCCCGAATCTGTTAAGAGACAAATTTTAATGAAAACTGGTTCACTGGATCACACAGAGTTAACTCTTTCAATGATTTTCAGGAAGCAGACATAAAAGTCTAGTTGAAGGAATCCTGTCTTGTGCTGATAATTTTCTTCTACTTAGCCTGTTAAAAAAAAATTAAAATTAATGAAAAATTACATACAATTAATATGTGTTATTAACAAACATTTAGCGCTATGGCCTACAGAAACATTCCTGACACAGTTTAAACAATCAACATAATATCAATATAAAAACATTCTTTACACAATGTTGTCTTGGGTTCGAATCCCATTCAGGCACGGCATTGGTTTCAGTTCTTTTGTTTTAATAAGTGTTTATAATGGCTGATGAAAGAGTCTGTGGCCCGTCCCGACAAAAGCAGAGACGATTTACGAAAAAATTATTGTCGGACGATGAATTGCGGGCAATATTAAAAGATGACAATAGCGATGAAGATTTTGACGATGATTGTGACTCAGATTATTGTTGGGAAGATACTGATGATGAATCAGTTCACGGTGATAAGGATTTTTATTGATCAATGACTATAACCGATCATTATTACATCATCAATGTTATTTTCTATATAACATACTCCTTATTTTTGTAAACAGAAAATATTTATAGTGTACTACTACTCATTAAAATAAACATTGTTCTTAATTTTTCTAATAAACACAAAACAAATAAAACATTCTTTGTTTATTAGTCAAACCCCTTCTACCACTTTATTAGGGTACAATTTTAATAGAACCAGTGGATTTTGTGTAGTAAAATGTTTACAATTTATGAATCATCCGGTGCCATTCCTGCTTACTGCCGTAAAAACAATCGTATTTATAGAAAAATGTTTCTCAAGATGTCGTCGTAAGGTAATAAATCCTCTTTGTCGGTTTTACTAAGGATCTTTTGTTATGCAACTTAGTTTTGTCGAATATAAGACTAATAAGACAATATATTTTTGATTAATACGTAAACAATTAAACAGTAATGAAACTGAAAATGCCTGCGCTAGTTGTGTATAAATACAAAAAACAAAGCGGACGCCACATGTGCGTCCGGCGGCCCGTCAGTCAGGTAATTGAATCGCAGAGCCACTGGCACAACACATGCGTCTTTATTTTTTTTTGCTGTGAAATTGCACTATATAATCCCTACTAAGGATAAATATCATTTTTAAATATTATTAAACCTAATTATTCAAAAAAAAAAGTATTTTGCGCTTACAAAGTCTTCTAGTCATTTCTAGGTGGCACTCAACATGTTAAAACAATTTTTTATTTAAATCTTAAGACATTTATGTGCGCTGGATCCGAATATGAAATAAATTTTGCCCACAAACCACAGTAGAATTAATTATAACCCCTTTTCTTTTATCTACCAACATAACCTCACTATCTCAGCACAAATTTCAATTTTACTGTTCTATTTAAATTAATTTTACCAACTGATCAAAGATGTATATTTAAATATTTGTAAATTTACAAAATTGCTAACCGACTATTCTGTAACCTGCTAAAATATGTTGTAACATCAATACACGTTGTGTCAATTATTAAATGCGTATACTAACCTACAGTCCAGCCTGTCTTAGTTGCTCCTAATGTAAACAAATAATGACGTCACTGAGCATGCGCATTATATCATAATGTGTACACGCTGATTAAAAAGTAACAACCAAATACTTTGAAAAGTATTTAAATACAAAATACTTTTAAAAGTATTTTTCTAAATGAAATTGTTAAACCTACATCATATCATGACTGATGTTTTTAGTAGTACTTTAAGTACTTATAATTTAAAAAATAGTTAACTTAATAGGAATACGACATCCGTAAAGTTGCAGACGCTAGTGTGCACCCTGTAGGAGGTGGCTTTTGTTTGTTGACAGTAGGAGCAAACTAAGAACGGCTGAACTGTATAATATTTTATTTATAACTGCAAATAGCAACCAAGAACCTTTAAGACTGATTTTAGTATAAAATTCAGCCAGTAAACTGCTTTTAATAACAAATATCCTTACAAGTAGGTTATTAATTGTTAAGTGCATTTATAACGGCGCATAATAACCGATAACCTACTCACCATTAACTGACTAATCAAAGTTAATTTTAAGTACACAAACTATAAAGTGATAGGGTGTGATGATGTCATAGGTTATTGTTAGTTTGAAATTTTGAAAATAATAAATAAACATATTTATTGAAAATAATTAATGAAATTTGTAAATATAGCAATATTATTAATTAGTTGTGAGCAGTTATATGGTAAATGAAGGGAAATAAAACAGAAAATAGAAATTTATACAAGAAAGTGAAGTTATATCAGTAGATTATTAAAAAAGGAATTTGGGTCTTTTCCGTTTTCTGTATGCCACTATCAAATCTGAATTCCCTGAAAGGTTACACAATTCTCCCACTCCTGCATCTAGCGTGCCAATCTGACTACAATTTATAGCAACATTCCTGCGTAATATCAACCACTCCAATTTCACAGTTAATTACTACAAATTTTGCATTGTTAGTCTACTATGAATTTTATAGTTATGAACTTAATAATATTCAGACGGAGGATGATACTGCAGAGTTCCTTAGGAAAGGGAAGTTATTGCATAATCCCAGAAGATGTGAATACTAAAAAAGTCTGTGAAACACTCAGACTTTCCCTTCCCAATGTAAATAATTAAAAAATATAACGTAAGTAATGTAATAATAATTTAATGTAAATAATTAGAATAAGTTCAAGTAACTTGTAAAAATTTATAATATGTCTATCCCAGTTTGAGTTTCAGTAAGGCAGTGATTGGGAGAAATGAACACGTGTGCAACCCTTCAGGGAATCCGGATTTGATAGTGGCATACACATATTGGAAAAGACCCAGGAATTTAATTATTTTAAAATTAAGTGGTAAAATTAAGTTTATCTTCGGATTAAGCACACAAAAAAGGTATTGATTTTAAAAGGAATTGTAAAAAAATCTGGTGTGAAACACTCACACAACTTTCTCTTGCCAATGCAAATAATTAACGGTATAACCTAACATTAGTAATAAAACATTAGAAATAAACAAAACACTAACCTCAATAAACATAATCTAATTTTAATCATATATGAAAGACGCAAAATGAAAATCAACTGGTTTGGCTTAAAAATACGGAAAATCACTCTTTCACGCTAAACTAGGCTCTGTAGAAGTAAATGCTCTAAATAAAAGTTGTACATCTTTTAATTTCCTATAAATTTGATTATAAACACTTTTGTTGTAAAATGCATACTAAGGCCGAAATCTTAAAAAAAATCGATTTTTCACCCGTTTTCGTGAGAAAAAACAGAAAATCGCTAATTACCGCTTAACTAAGCGTTATACAAAAAAAATGTTTGAAATATAAGTTGTAGCCATTTTAAATTTTCTACAACTTTAATTATATAAAGTTTTGCGCTAAAATGCATTAAAGCCGTAATCTTAAGAAAATAATGTTTTTACGTGAAAACAGCCTCACCAAGAATTTCAGTAAACATGTCATCTACCCTATCTTGTAGAGCATAAAAAATTTAGTAAACCAGGCAATTTTTTAAAAAATCGTAGGACCAGTTTTTGAGAAATTCGTAAAAAAGTGAAAAATTACACGAATAAACTACTACTTCCGGTTGACCGATTTTGATGAAAATGTTCGTGTTGGGTCCGGTAGTGGTATGTAACTTAAGTTTTAAGTTTCAAGTTCGTGCGATGTTCCGTTCTTGAGATATTCTATTTACACACACACACACACACACACAGACCAATTGCTAAAAACATGTTTTTTGGGTTCAGGGGGTCTGAAAACGTGTAGATCCGGTGAAATCTCGATTCCAAAAAATCAACATGAAAACAATACTTTCCTTCCTACATATTCATATAGGCAAGAGAAAGTAAAAAGGAATTTACTTATTTTATGGTAAAATTAAGTTTATATTCGAATTCAGCACACAAAAAAGTATTGATTTTTAAAGGAATTGTAAAAAAATGGTGGCAGGCCGTGATTCTAAATAATTACTAATTTAGTATTTACATTTCTGCTGGCTCAAAATATTAACTTTGTTATAGTAGAAATATTTCAGCCATGAAAACTTCAACACATCACATTATTCAGTCTTCAATTTTTCTCTAAAACAAACTTTAAGAACTAAATGCATAAATCTTCTCATTAACATCAAAAATAATTACAGTTAACCCCAGAAAGCTAAGGTTATCAAAAAGTTTCATTAAAGCTAATGTATCGTAAAATTTACAACTGACGATATGTATATAAAAAATCTGGTGTGAAACACTCACACAACTTTCTCTTGCCAAAGCAAATAATTAATAATAAACCTAACATTATTAATAAAATATTAGAAATAAACAAAAACTAACCTCAATAAACATAACCTTATTTTAATCATGAGTGAATGACGCAAAATGACAATCGAACTCAGTTTGGCTTAAAAATACGGAACATCACGCTTTCACGCTAAAATAGGCTCTGTAGAGAAAAATGCTCTAAACAAAAGTTGTAGATCTTTTAATTTTCTATAAATTTAATTATATACACTTTTGTCGTAAAATGACCGAAATGTTAAAAAAATCGATTTTTCTCACGTTTTCGTGAGAAAAAAAAACAGAAAATCGCAAATTACCGCTAAACTAAGCGTTACACAAAAAAATGTTTGAAATAAAAGTTGAAGAATTTTACATTCTCTACAACTTTTATTATATAACGTTATGCGCTAAAATGCATATTAAAGCCGCAATCTTAAAAAGAAAATGTTTTTACGTAAAAACAGCCTCAAGCAGAATTTCAGCAAACATGGCGCCTACCCTATATTGTAGAGCATAAAAAATGTAGTAAACCAGTTGATTTTAAAAAAAATCGTAGGACTAGTTTTTGAGAAAATCGCAAAAAAGTAAAAAATTATACGAATAAATTACTACTTCCGGTTGACCGATTTTGATGAAAATGTTCGTGTCGGGTCCGGTAGTGATATGTAACTTAAGTTTCAAGTTTCAAGTTCGTACGATGTTCCGTTCTTGAGATATTCTGTTCACACACACACACACACAGACCAATCGCTAAAAACATGTTTTTTGGGTTCAGGGGGTCTGAAAACGTATAGATCCGGTGAAAACTCGATTTCGAAAAATCGACATGAAAACAATACTTTCCTTCCTATATATTCATATAGGCAAGAGAAATTAAAAAAAAATGTTTTAGGCGAAAAAACTTATTTTTATTAAATACAATTAAAAGTGTATATCTTAAAATAATGTTTTACACTATGAACGGTTTTCAAAGTTCTTCAGCACACTCAACACAGCACTTTGCACGATGCTCGGCACAAATCGGCTTGTTGCACGCACGTCATTCTCCTCTTGGCAGATGGACATATCTTGCAAATCGTTCTTGCACCTTGTTCAGGATGACCAACTTGAGGTTTCGGCAATGGTACACCCAATATATCTGCAATGGATTGCCGGAGTTGCCTTCGTAAATTTGGGGTTTCCAAACGTACCCCTAACCACGGTGCCACTAGTTCATGATGAAGTTCTTTTGCAAAATTTCGCCTTGAATTTGGTTTTTGGCCCAGCTTAGCAATGTTGTGAACATAAATAACATAAGAATTCACCAATATGATGTTTATCATACCGAAAAACATACAGATTGGCCACCTTCTGGTTTTTCGGCTACACATGTATTCGCTAAACGTATACGCTAAGGCTAATGAGTCGTAAAATTTATGAGCTGTATTCAAAAAAACGGACTGAAACACTGCACTAATTGCAAACGGAAACACAACTAAACAGGTCAGTATGGTATATGAGTAGATCGTAATGGACGAATCTATTGCTTGCCACTTCAGGGGGAGGGAATGAAATAACTGATTCGCGCTCGTAGGAAATACGACACATTAGCTTTCTAGGGTTAAAAAGTAAATTTCATTAAAAGAAAATTCAGAACTTGCTTATCTTGTGGCTAATGGTAAGGGTAAAATAATTATACATTTACTGTAAATAAAGAGATATAACAAAACATATTTTTATTAAATTACAATACTCATTACGATTTATTATTTAAGATTTTAATTTAAGGCCTGCGGGTTGAAAATACTTATCAGCTTCATTGGTGGTTAGGTGCTCCTCTATGAAAATTATTCAGTTAAATAAAAACACAATTAAATATGATAAGGAAGAAATAAATTATCCGAAAAATTAGACAGTAATAATAACAGCGAAAAATCTGGGGTGAAACACTCACACAACTTTCTCTTGCCAATGCAAATAATCAACAATAAACCTAACATTAGTAATAAAACGTTAGAAATAAACAAAAAACCACCCTTAATAAACATAACCTAATTTTAATCATGAGTGAAAGACGCAAAACGAAAATCAACCTTAGTTTGGCTTAAAAATACGGAAAATCACTCTTTCATGCTAAACTAGGCTCTGTAGAGAAAAATGCTCTAAACAATAGATGTAGATCTTTTAATTTCCTATAAATTTTATTATATACACTTTTGTCGTAAAATGCATACTAAGGCAGAAATCTAAAAAAAAACAATTTTTTTTTATGTGAAAACGGCCTCACCAAGAATTTCAGCAAACATGTCGCCTACCCTATCTTGTAGAGCATAAAAAATTAAGTAAATAAGGCGAATTTAAAAAAAAATCGTATGACCAGTTTTTGAGAAAATCGCAAAAAAGTGAAAAATTACACGAATTTACTACTACTTCCGGTTGACCGATTTTGATGAAAATGTTCGTGTCGGGTCCATTAGTGGTATCTAACTTAAAAGTTTCAAGTTCGTACGATGTTCCGTTCTACAGATATTCTGTTCACACACACACACACATAGACCAACTGCTAAAAACATGTTTTTTTTGGGTTCCGGGGGTCTGAAAACGTGTAGATCCGGTGAAAACTCGATTTCGAAAAATCGACATGAAAACAATACTTTCCTTCCTATATATTCATATAGGAAAGAAAAAGTAAAAATATTCAACTGATCCAAACCATCGTACATTAAATACAAATTATTTAAGACATGAAGTTTATAAACCGAATGACGAATGCAGCCATTTTGTTAACACTGACTTGCTAATTTTTCCGGCAACTAATGGAAACAAATCCGTTTCTATCTTAATATGCGGTTCTTAGTATAATCATATTAAACTAAACTATGACCATTACGGTTTTTTATTATTAATTTTGTATTTATAAATAAATCTCGAGTTCCCAAACAGTAGATTAGCATTGACCCAACATCAAACAAATCGAAACGGAATCAACATAAAACGCTATTTAGAGTTTACTTACCAGTTCAATGTTGTCGAATCCAGAAGTTAATCAGATTAAATCAACAATAAACATTTTATTACTTGAACTTCTGTACTATTATGCTCTCTAATTACTCCTTTACATTAACTTTAATTAAAAATAGATAGTCATCACAACGTGACTACCAATTGAAACAAGGCTATTCAACCACGCATTACTAAATATTAGCGACAACAAACGACTTTTGGAAAATTTATATAATCTTTAATTAATACTCGGTACAGAGCGTGTATCTTATAATAGCATTCTCATCACTGCTTAAGTAGTAATTAATTAATTTAATTATTAACGTTTTCTTAAAAAGATAATCACATTATATCTCTCGGATTTATTTAAGAAATATTCTATCTACCCAATCCACGTAAATTATTTATTTTCTGCTTCGGTATCTTTTCAAAATCTTTCTATACTCTAAAATCGGTTGAAAGCCTCCGTGTGAGATAAAATTTGCCTTCGTATATTAAATTAAAGGACACATAATGTTCACACAATTTTTGTTATGGCAACCCTGATATTGGTTTTCATGCGTGTATGTTTTAAAAACGTTTACTGAATGAATTATACTGATTAATTAATACAACTGTTGTTGTTTAGGTCATCAGCCAAAAGGCTGGTTTGAACCCGTAGAGGTTTTACTAAGTAAATCGAGGAGTGAGGTGGTTTACTAATGCCTTCCTCACTGAGTGGAAAAGTACACTTATCAGCATGCCAGGCCCTCTGAAAAGCATATATTTTCCACTATGCAAATGACACTTTCACTTCATTCACCACAGGGTCTGGCTGTACAATGAAATCCATTACTTTCAGACGAGATAACTCTGATTAGTGTCTTTTACACCTCTACCTCTTCTGTTCTTAAATGATTCAGTCATTTAATTGGCTGACCATGTGATAAGAAACAGAACTATTTATTTTAGCCCTGCAACTATCAGATTGAGTGTAAAAAATTTGACACTCCACCTGTCTGTTACGGGCTGAATTATTACAACTTGAACAAAAATGAGTTTTCAGTTTACATTAAAACTGAAATAAATTTAATTCGTGTTTATCAAGGACTTTACAAAAGTAGGCTAATTCTTATAAGTTTTCATTTAATGAAACAGGGGAAAACCATATCTCTCTAGTGAACATCCATAAAATAAGAATGTACTTTGCATGTCAGTAGCACATCATTTCAACTAGGGGTAAATTACACTTAAGGTAAGGGTAATCTCCACTAACAATTCCGTGAATTTGGTGAGCAATTTTTAAAATGTTCTAAACGCAGTGCCAACAAAACAATACAAAATTCTAATGTTGATATAATATTAGATCAAATCAGCAATTTTGCCATTTAGTTAGAGATGCAATACTCTTTGTTTATTGTGTTCTTAGACTACCAAGTACAGCATTATTTTAGCCAACCTACTTTTCTTCACCCTACTGACATATCTAAGATATTGTAGATGTCTGTATAAGTCATTCGCATTTCTTACCTTATTACATCAAGAGAAAACCCAAGATTGATATGTATGGGTTCAGTCATGGATGAACAGGAAAGAAGATATGCATAAAAGAGGAGTTGAGTGAGGTCTAACCTAACATTACTCTGGATGGCTTAATTCTCATTTTTCAGTTCCCTTTATTCTGTCTTTAACTAACATAAAAAATGTATTTGGTAAAGCAAATAAATTCTTTTGTTTTCAAACTTAAAAATTCACTCAAAACAGCTCCCATAAAGACTATTATTCGACTATTAACAGAAAACGTTTGAAAATTCTAAAAAAAAGTACATGAACTATAGTCTTCCTACTTTCGGTGGATAGGTGAAAAAAATGAGTGTCGTGTTTTTGCCTTTTACAGAGCTCAGGGTACTTTTTCATGGCTGGATTCGTAATCTACGCCTCATAAAGTATTAGAATCGACTATTAACAGAAAAAGTTTGAAAATTTCCAAAGTAAATACATGATCACATACAAAGGTACATGAATACATGATAGTCTTGCTATTTTCGGTGAAAAGGTCACAAAAATCGAATGTCATGTTTTTGCCTTTTACAGAGCTCAGGTTACTTTTTAATGGCTTGATTCATAGTCTCCGCCTCATAAAGCATTAGAATCGATGAAAAACAAAAAGTTTGAAAATTTCCAAAATAAGTACATGAACTACTTTCGGTGAATAGGTGAAAAATTGAGTGTCATATTTTTGCCTTTTAGAACTCAGGGTACTTTTTCATGGCTGGTTTCGTAGTCTACACTTCATAAAGCATTAGAATTGACTATTAACAAAAAAAGTTTGAACATTTCCAAATTAAATACATGAAGTCTTACTACTTTTGGTAAATAGGTGAAAAATTGAATGTCATGTTTTTACCTTTTACAGAGCTCAGGGTACTTTTTCATGGCTGGATTCGTAGTCTACACCTTATGAAGCTTTAGAATGGACCATTAACAGAATAAGTTTGAAATTTTCTATAATAAATACATGAACTATAGTCTAGCTTGTTTTGGTGAAAATTTGAATGTCATGTTTATGCCTTTTGCAGAGCTCAGGGTACTTTTTCATGGCTGGATTCATAGTCTACGCCTTATAAAGCTTTAGAATGGACTATTAACAGAATAAGTTTGAAATTTTCTTTAATAAATACATATAGTCTTGCTACTTTCAGTAAAAAGTAAAAAATTGAATGTCATGTTTTTATCTTTTACAGAGCTCAGGGTACTTTTTCATGGCTGGATCCGTAGTCTACGCTTCATAAAGCATTATAATCTACTATTAACAGAAAAAGTTTGAAATTTTCCAAAAAAAGTACATTAACAGCTATTATTTTAATTAAAAAAATATGATTGATAACAATAAATTACTGAGATGGTAATGACGAATCCAGCAATAAAAAGTGAAACTGAGTACATTAAAATTGAAAATTGTGATAATCCATTTTCCTGAAAATAGCAAGGCATCAGCAACTTCTTTTTGGTTAACATAAGTTTTTTCTAGTTTTAGTTGTTTTTTAATAGTGATTGAGTTACTAATGACAAATCCAACAATAAAAAGTGAAACTGAGTACATTAAAATTGAAAATTGTGATAATCCAATTTTCAACTTTTTTCAAAAATAGCAAGGCATCAGGAACTTTTTTTGGCCAACATAAGTTTTTTCTAGTTTTAGTTGTTTTCTAATAGTGATTGAGATGCTAATGACAAATCCAACAATGAAAAGTGAAACTGAATACAATAAAATTGAAAATTGAGATAATCCAATAACCACTTTTTTGCGAAAATAGCAAGGCTACATAAACACCAGAAACTTTTTTTTGGTAAAAATACGTTTTTTCTAGTTTTACTTGTTTTTAATAGTGATCGAGTTGCTAATGACGAATCCAACAATAAAAAGTGAAACTATGTACATTAATATTGTGAAAATGGAATATCTGTTTTATATTTTTTATTTATTTAAGGGTACATCAACAGTAATAATGGTATTTCTGTCTCGAGACAATTTGTCTCTGACAGGTTGGTCACAAACGGTGTGTGGCCAGGAAACAAAAATTTCATCTGACATTTTTGTCTCGAGACAATTATTTGTCTTTGACAGTTTTGTCTCGTCCTGTGTACCACTGGCCTTAGATATAATGTAGAACTGTTTCTCCTGCACTAAAAAGGTTTTGGAGAGATCAGAACTAGAAAAAAATTCTGCTGGAGATGGTTGGTGTATGATTTTAACAGTTACAACGAGTAACTGCTAATTAGATACAGAACTGACTCCCAGTTCTGGCATTTCTTCATCTCTTTAATACCTCATATCACAAAACTACATAAGCCCAAGTCTTATGTAGGTGTCATCACCCAAAGAAAAAAATATATATGCAAAAACAAAAAATTCACACCACCTTTTTCAAAGCCAAATAACATGTGAACTACATACAGCCTTCGTAAGTTCACAGTGGATGTGAAAGGCCGATAAATTTGAAAATATTAAGCTTCCACAGTAGCACTTTTTTCAGGTATAATAAATACAAATAAAATTTTTGTTAGTAAAATTTATTTTTATTGTATTAATATATAAATGAACGTCTTTAGAAGAACAGTGTTTTCAAACACTTTGAAGCTTAGCTTCTTTTTAAAATAATATCGGTTAATATAGCACTAACATAAAATTTAAAAATAAATTAATAATAATTAAAATTGCATAAGTAGATATCAAAGTGTATGATTTAACAAATATACTGGAACAAAGCTGCTGTACTGAGAAACAGTGAGAGATTGATGGACAATAAATCTCATATTCTTGTTTGGGAAGTACTTGATCTGGGAAGAAAGCAGCTTAGGGTGGCTGTTGGCCTGTTATTTTTAATTTAAAATAAAAAAAAAGATAAAACATTATAATAAGGGAACTTTTAATCCTTTTAGTGCTGCGCATCAATCTAATCGACTTTTAGTTATCTGAATGTAGTTTCTTTAATATCAATCAGATAGCATTACAACTAATTTTTTTTTTTTGGAATCGTTTACTCAATCTAACCATTATTAATTTTCCCTGGTACATCAAAATACAACTAAAATATTCTTCACTTCCTATCCAGCTGACTGATGTTTGTGATTTCACCACTTGTTCACAGTCTTAATCGTGTTAATTTTTGTTTGGTTATCATCGCATTATATTTTAAATGGTATTTTTTACTAGTTGTTTTTATAATTTAAAAATGTTATATTGTTTAATGTAGTGTTTTGTGATAGGCTTATTTCAATAGGCCTGATTTATTTGCAAGCACAAATACTTTATATGGCAACAGAATTTCTTTACACATTCTTCTCTTCATTTTTACTTATTACAGTGTAACCTCAGAAATCCGAACCCCTAAAATCCGAAATTTCGGATAATCCAAACACCAATTTTGCAATAAGCTAAAAAAATTCTACTCTTGAAAAAAGGTGGAAAGTTATACTAATTACAAATCAGAAATGAATTTAATATTGATTTGAATATTTTAGTTGATATTTTATAATGAATACGTCACTTTAATTGGTTGGAACAAAATCGGTTATCTTCTTCTGACGCAAGGAAGTAATCCTGCTTGAAGCGGCGATGTTGCGCCAGCGTCGCATAAACATCACGTCCGTCCAGGTAGCGGCAGCATGCTGTTCTATGTAGCGCAGAGCAACTTCAAGTGCACTAGTAGCATCTGTAAGTGAAATAACATCAGTCGAGACGTCCTCTTCTTCACTTTCTTCGACTGCGGCATTATTTTGGTCTTGTTCCTGGACCATTGAAACAATAGCGCCATCGCTTAAATATTGATTACCGGCGTCGTCATCTGCAAACCATTCTTGAAGACAGTTTTCTTCGGCTTCTTCGCATCCAGGAATCTGCTGAACGAGTGGAAGTATGTTTTCCATTTGATGCTGCACAACAAAATTTGTTTCTTCAAATGCAAGGCTTGGCCACAGTTTTTTTCCAAGATTTTTGGATCAAAGTTTTATTACATTTCTCCCATGCTTCAGCAACCCAATAAAAAGTTGTAGCTACAGTGCAAATCACTGCTACTGCGTTACTAACACATACAGACGCCTTAACAGACCACCCACAATTCATAGCCTTCTTTATTTGGAATAGTAAAGGTAAATTACCAAGTGCCCCGCATAATCCGAATTTTCCGGAATCCGAACGGGGGTCAGCCCCAATTAGTTCAGATTTCTGAGGTTACACTGTATTTCAAAATTAATATAATAATTACTAAATAAATGGATGAAATTTGTTCAGTTTTTCTTCTATATTGAATGGTATTATTTTCAATTAAAAGAAAAATTTGTAAACTATTTTCTAATCCAGTCACTTTTTTCTCCTCTATAATATTTTTGTTGGTGAATTTACTTCTATAACAATTTCTGCTACTGCAGAACAATATTTGAAATGAAACTGGTAGAAACTACAGACTTTTGTGAACAAAGTAAAACCTACTGTATGCCAAAAAGCGTTGAAAAATAAATTTTTAATGAATAAATCGATAACACTATGTAATAATAGTCATATTTGCAGTAGCACTTTTAGCATGTAAAAATTGACCCACATAGCAGCACTAAAGGGGTTAAACCATTCTCATTGCACTCATATAATGAAAATACAAACTAACCAAAAATAGAAGACCGCCTTTTAAACTTAACATGTTAAGCGCTGTTTTGTAAAACACAATGTTTGGATGTCGAATGCCATTAATTGCAATATAAATATGGCCTACAATGCTGTAATGACCTCAGTCCTAAGAGAGTGTTTTTTTTATCAATAAATTGGCAATAACTAACATTTTATGTATTACTAGCTGCCCGCCCCGGCTTTTCCCGAGTATAACTTTGTTTTATTTTAATATTTTTTCAAATATAATAATAGACTTATTATTTTGAAATTTTTAAACATTTAAGGAATAATTTTTTACGTACATGATTGGTAACACCTCCACCAAGTTTCAACTATTTACCTTGCCTGGAACTTAATAAAAAATATTAGTTGAAGGGTTGAACACTGTTTTCAACCCCTTATGGGTACATTTTTGTAATCGTTAAGGGGTAATTTTTTAAGATGCACTATAGGTAACCACTCCACCGAATTTCAGTCATCTAGCTTGTCTATACCTGAGTAAACTGAAAATATTGATTTAAGGCACACGCAGTTATCAACCTGTTATGGGTACATTTTTGAAATCATTGAGGTGTAATTTTTTTAAGCATCACATGTAACATCTCCACCAAGTTTCAGTCAGCTATCTCATCTGGAACTTAGTACATAAAAAATATTGGTTTACAGGTTGAACTAGCTTTTCAACATCACTGAAATTAAGCCATCTATCTCACCTGCAACTTAGTAAACAATAAATATTGGTTTATGGGTTGAACACCATTTTCATAGCTAAACTAAGTAACATTTCCATTGAGTTTCAGCCATCTAGCTTGTCCGGAACTTGGCAAACGAAAAATATTGGTTTAAGAATTAAACACCCTTCCCTTAACATTAAAATAGTTTACATTTAACTTTTCTATTTATGCTAAAGGGAAAATTGTCTCCAAATTTCAGCTATCTAGCTACTGTGCAAGTAAGAGAATTAGTGATTAGATGATTTAATCGTCTAATCTAATCTAATCTAAGCCAGCGAGGGCTTTCCTATTTTATTTATATAGAGATTATAATTTTTTTAATATTATTAAAATTACTATAATTTCTTAATTGTGTTGGATTACTGTGTAAAATTTAGCTTATTTTTATGTTGAGAAGGTTATCTGTAAAATAGATGAAAAAAATAATGTAAGAAAATTATTTTTTTAAATTTACTAAGGAGGAAGTACAAAACTAAGAATCCTTTGCACAAGTAAACAGAAATTTTTTTAATAATGTTAGTAAGTAATTAAAACAAAAAAACACATTAAAATTCTTACCTTTCTGATTATTTTCTCAATGTAAAAACCCACTGGAAATAACATAAAATTCCACAAAAAGTTATAAAGCAGGACTACTGAATTCTAGGACTTAAAAAGGTCTACTGAGGGACTACAAGTTGAAGTACAGTAAAACCTCGCTTAACCGGAATATAGGGGGCAAACCTGATTTTGGATATGCAAAATTTCAGATAAATAAGCAAAGATATACTTTTAGAGTTTAACCCTTCGCAAGCGGAAAATGATTATACATGAGAGTTTCCATATGAATACATTATATTAATAGATAGTTCATAAAAATGCCATTAGAGGTCATATTTCATTTATGAAAACAGTAGGCGTTCCTGCAATACAACACAATAATTTTGTGCCTTCACCAGCTGACAAGCTGTCTAACCTGAAGTCTTGTGTATGTTTATGTTTGTTAATTTCTACAAATTTTAGTTAACGAAAAACTCAAATTATTTATGCCCATACATACAATCACATAATAAGATAAATACATAATAAGACCACATTGGCAGCGCAATTGGTAAGACAACTGACCGCCATACTGAAAGTCCCTGGTTTGATTCCAGACTTTTTAAAATTTTTTTCAATAAAAAAATCCATACTGAAAAAGTCATAGTGATTTTAATTTGCTCAAGAAGGGTTATAAAAACAGTTAAAAGTGAATAAACTGTATCTCTTATGACTGATTTTAGTATAATGGAAACACTGTAATTTCAATTATTTACAGTTTTGTAACAAAACCCTGAGGTTTTTGATGAAACTGTTGTATTGCGACAATAACATGCCATCGTTTTATTAGAAGCACGTGTTACTGCACAGGTTGGGAGAATTGGGGTTGAATACCTGGAAATACATAGTGAGCCTTCTATTATATAGAGTAGATATTTTCGTCAATAACAGATTAAAATTGGTACAATGTATGCATTAGAAAACGAACTCTCAGAATAATGAAAACTTAGGTTTGTAATTAATTTAATTTTACACTGTTCTGCAGCTTAACTTATGTTACAAATTTAAGTTGTATTGTCCAAGTATACAGTATTGAGAGTATTAACCAAATTAAAAAATGAAGTTTTTTTGATTTGTTTCAGTTAAGCCGAGTTACAGTTCAGCAAGATTCAGATAAGTGAGGTTTTACTGTATAAGCGATTCAAGCTGTCTGCCAGCTGGAAAATAGCCATAAAATAATATCTGAATAGGACGTGTATACACGCATCCACAGCACTTAACATGTTAATTAAAAATTCAGAAAAATTCACAAGAGATGTTCAGTCTAGTATACAAGATAAAAGTGAACGATTAATTATTTGGAATATTTCATTAATAGTTTTTAAAAATTAAAATTTTGGTTCAATACGTAAAAATGTTCATCTTCATTAAAATTTTGACTTACAGATCAAATTGAAGGGAAATAAAATATTATTACTACTTGATTTGATGAGCATTATAAACATGGTAACCTGTAACGGAATGAATACAACGTCAGAGGTACAAGGAGAGATCTAAACATGTGAGGAGTGATCTAACATATTAAAGTTCCAGGACGGTTTGAATTGCATGCCAATGGAGTGTTGAAGAGTGTTACAGTAGACATCACTGGTTTCTATGACTTCCTGAATTTTTGAAAAATTTCTTTAACCTTGTTTGTTGGTATGTTACTGGGTTCTTGTAAAACAAATTTCTCAGGAATGGTGATTTACTGATAAATTTCAAAGAAAAGCAACGCGTTTAGTCAAGTTTTGTATGAATTTGGGATTAAAACTTTTTAAGTTTTGCAAGAGGTTCAAAGAAGGTTCTGTAAGTAGACAGAATAATATCCTTCTCATTTAGGAAGCCTATCAACATCAACTGATGATGATGATGATGATGTTATCAGAATGAATGTTTTTGTGTGATCCAATCGTCAACTAACCATTATTCATAAAATGGGCAGAGGAATGCACAACTTCATTTGGCTCATGTCAAGAAATTTTAACTGAAAATCTGTAAAAGTGTCAAGTAGCAGCAAAGTTTGTCCTACGATTGTTGAACTAAGATCAAAAACAACAACTTCTTGGAATGGCAAATGATGATAATTTTTTTTAAACAAGTAATTGTTGGGGATGAAATGTGGGTTTATGGGTACAATATGGCAACAAAGGTTTATTCATCACTATGGAAGACAATATTCTATTCTCTCCAATCCCCAAAAAACCTCAGCAAGTCAAATCAAATTTTAATGTCATGCTCACTGTTTTCTTCAACTGTGTGAGTTTTTATCTGCTATGAACTTTTTCCACAGTTTATTATTTTCATTATTCATTAATAAAACACTGAGAAATTTACACAAGGCTTGAGGAGGAAGAGACCTTAACTGAGACGAAGTGGGCGATCACGACAATACACCTGTTATTCTGCTTTGCCCATTTGCGATTATTGTACAAAAACCATCACGACCATCTTCCCCCAGCTCTAATACTTTAGTGATTGTAAATAAAAGTAATTTTTTGATAACCTGTTACCGAGATAAACAGCTTGCTTGATAACAGGGTTTTACAACCTGTTATTAAAATAACACTGTTATCGCCCACCCTACAATACAATGTAGTAATTGCACAACATATGCAGAAAAGTAGTGAACTAAAATATTCACTTAGTAAGCTTGCCCTGTTATTAGTAATCTATAAAAAGTATTGGCTTGATTATTGGTACAGAAAATAAAAAAAAAAACTGTCCAGTGGCAGCATCAAGAGTCGCTGGACGGTTTGTTTGTATTGACTTGCTTTGATCCTGCCGTCAACTAAATGGATGCATGGCTGCTGACTTCTCGGCTTGGTGTACATACAAGAGGTTAGTTATTTTATTAGCCTTTTTATTGCCCTGTATATAAATTTAATTTAAAAACTACAATGGTGTAACCACCCCCTTTAATATTTGCAACCCCATTTTATGCTAGCAATACGATCGGGTGTAGTGCGGATGCTATTGGTACTTGTGTAATTATACTGTTAGTAAAACTAACAGATAATATTTTTAATGAAATTCAAATAATAGCCAATAGACAGATATGAGAAAATACCTATAATCCAAGTATAAAATCCTATGATGAAAAAGTTAGTTATGAAAAAGGGGTGAAATATTCAATGTGATTGGCCACCCTTCTATTTGGGGAAAATTGCATCTGGTTTGCCATCATGATTGTATTTGGTTACAGGAAATATTGTGCTGTTTGCCTTAACTTTGTGTCTGTGAGACGTTCAGTGATATTTGCCACTCTTGTTTGTATTATAACATAGTTAACAGTAGTGTTATTGGAGTCTTATATAGTCATAACAGCCCGAAAAAAAGTATCTTTCATACATCAGTTTATTAAACAGCTTTGAATCACAGTGTTATAAAAAGTGTTTTTATCATAATAACAATATTAATGCCCATCACCAGTACTCACCAGACTAGCCCTTGAAAACTCTTCCTATTCGCCAAACTCAAGACCATTAAAAGGGACGAAATAAAAGAAAAATCACTAGAGCTGAACATTACATAAAATAAGTTTGCAATAATATTTCAGCTGCGGAAACAACATTGGGAAAAATGTATCGCTTCCCAAGAGGAGTATTTTGAAGGAAACTATGTCTAACAACTGGAAAGTGTTTTAAATAAATTAAAAAAAAGATTAATCCTGGAACTTTTTGATCACCCATCCTATTTTTTGTAATAATAAAGAGGAAATTTAAGTATTTTGGGGATTTTACAAGTGTCCATCTATACATGATTCAAATTGATGATTTTCAACCTCTGATGTGACAGAAACGTTACGAAAAAACATCGGTAATAAGATGATCTACTTTGATTAACGATCTAAAACTATAAATTATTAATTTAAATGTACGTTCAATAATATAATATATTACAAGCTATAAACGGTGTGTTAATATATATCACTAACGATTAAGTAACAATTACGATCTGGTAGTCGAAACGGTGGCAGTTTTAATATTCGGCGGATTGGTATTCGGCATTTGTAACCGTTGATGACCTAATTGTTGATTATATAATCGTTCTTGCATCCGTAAATGTTCCAACTGTAACTGTCTTCTAAACGAACCAAGTTGTGTTAACACGTTATCAGATCTTACCGACGAATTACAACTACTTTCATTATTACGGAAATTCCCAATGCCATCCTGATTTGTGTTAATATAGTCTAAATGTGATAATGGTAATTGTTGATGATGCAATTCGACAGGCTGTGTCGGATACTCGTACAAAGCAGTTGGTCTAATGTATGTCTTCTCCACCGCTGGCACCTTAAAAACAAAAATTTAAGTGTTAAACACTCACATGACTTCCTCACAAATGGAAATAATTAAAATTATAACAAATGTTTAACCGTTACTATAAGGTGTGGCAATTAAGTTCCGGGAATTTGCCAATAAAACCCAAGCAAATTAAGTTACGAACAAAATTTTATTATCGACCTTCACAATAGTCTCCTTCTTAATGCAACACGATTCAAACGGTGCTCCCACGAATGGAAGCACCCTTAGTAATCCTCCGAAGTTACTCCATTCAGCACCACGGCTACAGCTTCCTTTACCTCCTGTACGCTGCCATGATGAGTTCCCTTGAGATGCGAATTCATCTTGGAGAATAAGAAGAAGTTGCAGGGGCGATATCAGAGCTATAGGGTGGGTCAGGCATTTAGAATGCCTTTTGTCGCCAAAAACTCCTGCACAATGAACGAAGAATGGGCTGAAGCGTTGTTGTGGTGCAAGATCTGGCCATCCTCGGCAAGTTCGGGCCGCACAAATAAAATGCATGCTCGCAGCCACTGCAGGACGCCAACATAGAACTGCCAAGTCATTGCCTGGCCAGCAGGAACATATTCACGAAGAACAATGTTGCATATATAAAAAAAAAGACAATCAACATTGGCTTCAGTCGTGACTTGGACATCCTCGCTTTCATTGGCCGCTCCCCATCCTCTTCCACTTACTGCCGACTTTGTTTACAGGTCTCGGGTCATACTTAAATATCCAGATCTCATCTCCAGTGAATACCTGACTCATCCAATCTCTGCTGTTGCTCTGAATTCGAGACAACAAATCCTCACTAACCTCGCTAGTAATGTGAGTCACTCATTTTCATGACGCCTTTAAAAAAGTTACTTTCCAAAACACGCATAACAACAAAACCAAACGTGCTATCGACTTCAAGCTTCGACTGCAACCAAAAGGAAGGTCCCGTACTTCCGGTCATATGTTTATGATCAACACAGTGTTGCCTATTCCCAAGTAACTAAATTCTTGGAACTTAATTGCTACATCTCATATACAATATAAAATTAAAAACGAAACCTAATTTAATCATAAGTGAATAATGCAAAATGAAAATCAATCTCTGTATAATAGAATGCTTGAAATAGAAGTTGAGGATTTCTTTTATTTCCTGTAACTTTGATTTTATACACTTTGGTCGTAAAACGCAAACTTAGGCTGCAACATTAAAAAAATTCCATTTTTTTACTGTTTTGACGAGCAAAATACATAAAAAAATCACTAATTGATGCTACACTGAGCATTGCATGAAAAAATGTTTGAAATAACTGTTGAAGGTTTTTTAAATTCCTACAACTTTGATTAAAAACGCTTTTGTTGTAAAATGCACATTAAGGCCACAATCTTAAAAAAAATAAACATTTTTTAATAAGAGCAGGCTCCCCAAGTATTTCAGCAGACATGTCACTTACCTTATCTTATAGATAAAATCAAATAAGTAGTAAATGAAGCGATTTAAAACAAACTCTTAGGAGCTAATTTTGAAATAATTGCATGAATAAACTACTACTTCTGGTTGACCAATTTGGATGAAAATGTTTGTGTTGGATCCTCTAGTGGTACCTAACATAAATTCTGAGTTTCAATGTCGTACGATACTCCATTCTTGAGATATTTTGTTAACACACACAGACCAATCACCAAAATATAATAATATAAAGTTTTTACGGTTCATGGGGCCTAAAAACTAGTATTTCCGGTGAAAACTAAACATTTCGAAAAATTAACACAAAAACGACACTTTCCTTTCCGTATGTTCAAATTGGGCAAGAGAAAGAAAAAGTTAAATTAGTAAAGAATAATCACCAAAATGTGTGATCATAACAAATGAAGCAGACAGAAAGAGAGCACGGAAAAGTAAAAAAAGAAACAACCAAAATCAATAACAAAACAAAAATAAAAAAAACTAACCTGCCATTTATCTTGAAGCATTTGTGAATTATTAATAATCCTCATTCTAGTTTGTAGCGCAGGTACGACCGGTGATTTTGAACCATCCGAACGATTATTATCACTAACGATATCACCGATATTATCACTTAAACCATCATCATCATTTGTATGATTATCATTATCAAGATCTGGCGATAATACTGGCATTGTATTATCATTTATCGTCAATTTATTATCGATATCATCTAATAAATTATCACCGTTATCGGCAAGTAAATCTACACCAATTAACGGATCAGCGATTTCTGTGTTCTTCTGATTATTATTATTGCTATTAGATCTATTTAAATTTATCGGTTTTGTAGGTCTATTGTTATTTATCGCACCTTGTTTATTGGAAGTTGTCGGATTGGTAGAACTGGTATTATTATTAGTAATATTATTGTTTGTTGTAGTTGTAGAACTTTTTGGTTGTTTATCTTTCTTATCTTTGTCAGGTAAAGGTAACGGTCTATCATCCGGCGATATAAATGGTGCATTATTAGTAGACTGCAACACAGTTGGTCTTTGTCGATTACATGCGATATTGTGCATAGTACGAATGTCGGCTTCTGTTAATCTTTGGCGTATCAAATCGTCTTGGATATGTCTCTAGAAAACAAGACAAACAATAAAATAAATCTAAGTGACGAAATATAATTTGAAAACAATTTTTGTATCATAGTAAATCTAGATGAATACAACCTATGTTTAATCATAAGTGAATGATGCCAAATGAAAATCACCCTCTTTTCGACTTGAAAATACAGTAATTAATGATAAACTAGGCTCTATAGAAAAAGATTCTTGAAATAAAGGTTGTACATTTTTTTTTATTTCCAAAAACTTTTATTATACACACATTCGTAAAAGACATACTAAGGCCAATATCTTAAAAAAAATATTTTTTACCAATTTTAATCAGCAAAATACAGAAAATCACTAACTGAAGATAAACTGAGCGCTGTTAGAAAACGTTTGAAATTAAAGTTGTATGTTTTTAATTTTCTACAACCTCTATTTTTTGCACTAAAATGCTCATTAAAGGTGGCAAAATCTTGAGAAAACCATTTTTTACCACGAGAGCACAGCCACACCCAAGAATTTTTAGCAGACATAGTCCTTACCCTATCTTGTAGAGCATAAACAATTTAGTAACAAGGGTAATTTTAAACAATATCATAGGAACTATTTAAGGGGAAATCGTATGAATAAACTACTACTTCTGGTTGACCAATTGAAATGAAAATGTTTGTGTTGGGTCCCCTTATGGCACTTAACTTCAGTTCCAAGTTTCTCCCTTGTACGATATTTTGTTACAAACGCACACACACAGACCAATCGCTGAAAACATGAGGGGGCCTGAAAATGTATATTTCTGATGAAAACTCAACATGAAAACAATACTTTCTTTCAATATATTTTCATATAGGGCAAGAGGACTGTACAACACATTCTCCTGGATTGCAAAGGTGCAGGAAATCCACACAGAGACAAATTAAAGGAGCTTGTGGAAGTCAACATACCTAAAGGACAAATTCTTGTGGGCACTCACAGCAGTGCTTACCATGGATATCAGAACATTGATATCACTTAAAGGTGGAAATCCGTCGAAAGAAGTAAGTAACAAAGGGTAATTCAATTAGGCTAAACTAAAACTTAAAAACTTACCCTCATAGCATATTCTATTCTTTGAGCTTCTTCTAATTCATATTGCCTTCTTAACCGTTCCTGTTGTTCTCTAACACGCCTTTCAATTGCTTCTTCCTCCCGTTTTTCCTTCTCCTTTCTTTCCGCTTCTAATCTTTGCCTTTCTTCGATTTGTTTCTTCAATTCTTCTCGATAAATATACTGCTTAATATGTGTGTTTGATATACCACCTAAAACACATGTTTAAATAAAGTTTTTATAACATTTTTTGAAGTAAATTATATTTGAAAGATTACTCATACCAGGTAGTGTGTATAACACTTTCCACATGCAATGGGATAATGTTTTTGATAAGTTGGGAGCAGCACGTATAACATTTCTTTGTTTACTAATGGGTGTTACAAAAAGAACAAGTTTTTAGATGACAAGACGGCAAGCATTCAAACGTAAATTTTAATGTCCCTGAAAGCAGTAGATATTGTCTGTGAACCCAGTCTAGGAAGACAGCTTCCCGAGCGATTTTCTAGAAAAGAAAGTCCAACATTCTTTCACATCTACAAAATTCCATGGTTATCAGTGATAATTCAACTGAGCTATTGTGATCTTGTACACTCCCAGTCTCATGAAATTTATTTAATAAACGCAAGATTGGTAGACTTATTCGGAACAGTAGAATTGGGAAATGTTAACTGAAACTCGTCTTTTGCTAATTCATAAGATTTTTAAGTAAAATAAATCTCAAGAATAAATACACGTTTGTCTTCGGGAAACAACATTTTAATTGTTACATGCTGTTAATGAAGGCAGTTTCGCCAACTAAAGTGTAAGGAGAGATGAAATTTACCTATGCGTTACTTCTACCTTCTTAATGTTACAGTTGCATCTTTTTGAAACAATTGTTATAATTATTTATTATTATAAACAATTTGTTAGCATTGGTTTGTTAGCGTTTGTCTGTTGGTAATCCCGGCGTACTAGTAATTACAAGCAATCACAGTAGTAGCGACAATCTTAAAATTTTCACCAAAGAACAATGAGTTTACATGGTGCAGTTGTGGTGGAAGCATCATGAAAATACCACTGAAGTTAATAATGAATGTAGAGCTAAGTTTCCAAGTCTTCGCTGGAAAGCCCACGTTGAAAACGAAAGAGAAGAACTCAGGCTAATTTACCAGAAATTGTACTGGCAGCTGGGGAAATCTACATTATCAAAGTATAATAAACTTCTACTCTAGAGCAGAAGCCTGTAGATA